>JAHIAL010000031.1:984813-1519104 GCA_021605145.1 Aegilops bicornis
AAGAAGAAGAAGAAGAAGAAGAAGAAGAAGAAGAAGAAGAAGAAGAAGAAGAAGAAGAAGAAGAAGAAGAAGAAGAAGAAGAAGAAGAAGAAGAAGAAGAAGAAGTTCTTCTTCTTCTTCTTATTCTTCTTCTTCTCCAAAATGACATAAGTTAGCTCTAAGTTAGCTCTAATATACTTAGTTTCCTGTAGGTTAGCTCCAAAATTACTTATGTTTGCACAAAATGACCAGGTTTACATAATAAGCTTATAGTCTTGTTTTTCTTCTTATTATTATTCTTATTTTTCTCCAAAATGACATAAGTTAGCTCTAATGTGCTTAGTTCACTCAAAGATGGCATAATTAGCTAGGTTGGCTCCATTTTACCTAAGTTGGCTCTAATATGCTAAGTTATCTCTAATATGCTTAGTTTCCTATTGGTTAGCTCCAAAATGACCAAGTTTACATAATAAGCTTATTATGTAAACTATAAGTTGGTTATGTATGTATACATGATGAAACTTGTGTGGTGGATATGCTTGTTGTGTATATATGTATATCTGTGAATTGCTATCAAATTGAATGAATTTAATTAAAAACAGGGTTGTATAGGCTCTTTGTCGTCCGTTAGGTCGACGTAGTAAAATCCTTTGGCCCTAGTCGACAAAGAAAATGCCACGTGGCATATACCTGTGATTCCTGGGACTGGCATGTTTGAGCAATTTGTCGTCTGCTAGTGGATGACAAAGACCTTAGCCTCTTTGCCGTCTGCTGGCTAGACCCACACGCTTCCGAAGAACAAAGTCAAGACCCTCAACCAAGTGAACAAGATCAAGGGCAAGATCAACCTCATGATGATGGTGTTGCACCAAGTGATGCCCAAGATCAAGTTCATGAAACCGAGCAAGCTCAAGATAAAGCGGCTACTCAAGGTCAAGAGCAAGCTCAAGACGGTGCTCAAGATGATAAAGACGATGATCCTCAAATGCCCATTGAGGAACTTTTGGAGCGTCGTGCCGCCAAGGTGGCTTGTCAAGCATCAGAAACATGTCATGGATAATGTGCTTGGAAGCTTGAGAAAAGTGGTAAGAACTCGTAGCCAATTGTCAAACTTTTGTGAGCATCGCGCATTTGTTTCGTGTATTGAACCCCAAAAGGTACATTAGGCGCTCGATGATGTGGATTGGCTTCAAGCCATGCATGATGAACTCAACAACTTCGAGCGCAACCAAGTTTGGGAATTAGTGCAAAGGCCAACGAAGGAACACAATGTCATTGGGACCAAATGGATCTTCAAGAACAAGCAAGATGCGAACGGAGTGGTTGTTCGACACAAGGCAAGATTGGTGGCACAAGGCTACTCCCAAGTCGAGGGTACCGACTATGGTGATACCTTTCCCCCATTGCACGTCTTGAATCTATTCACATGTTGCTTGCATATGCATCTCATCATGATTTTAGGCTGCAACAAATGGATGTGAAGAGTGTATTTCTTAATGGTCGACCTTTGAATGAGTTGGTATATGTCAAACAACCTCCGGGATTCGAGGATCCCAAGCTCCCCAATAATGTATACAAACTCAAGAAGGTGCTCTATGGCCTTAAACAAGCCCCACGTGCGTGGTATGAGAACCTTACCGAGTTGTTGCAAGATCATGGGTTTGAAATTGGGAAAATTGATCCCACTCTTTTTACTAAGAGGGCCAAAGGGAATTTGTTCATATGCCAACTATATGTTGATGATATTATATTTGGTTCTTCTAACAAATCTTTCAACGATGAGTTTGCCACACTAATGATTGAGAAGTTTGAGATGTCTATGATGGCAGAGTTGAAGTTCTTTCTTGGATTCAAAGTCAAGCAAAGGAGAGAAGGAACATTCATCAACCAAGCCAAGTATACCCAAGACATGCTCAAGAGATTCAAACTAGATGATGTCAACCCGGTCAAGTTCCCCATTGTTGGGGAACGTAGTAATTTCAAAAAATTCCTATGCACACGCAAGATCATGGTGATGGTATAGCAACGAGAGGGGAGAGTGTTGTCCACGCATTCTCAGAGACCAGAAGCGGAAGCGTTAGCACAACGCGGTTGATGTAGTCGCATCGCCTTCACGATCCGGACCGATCCAAGCACCGAACGCACGGCACCTCCGAAGTTCAGCACACGCTCAGCTCGGATGACGCATCCCTGACTCCGATCCAAAGCAAAGTGTCGGGATGAGTTCCACAAAGACGACCCGTGGCAGGACGATGATGATGCTCTATCACAGGCAGGGCTTCGCCTAAACTCCGCTGTATTTATATGACCGAGGTGGAATATGGTGGAGGGGGCACCGACACTGCTAAGGAACGCATCCGTAGATCAACTTGTGTGTCCATGGGGTGCCCTGCCGCCTCAGATATAAAGGAGTGGAGGAGGGGGCCGCCCTCTATGGCGTGCCCTAGGGGAGTCCTACTCCCACCGAGTAGGATTCCCCTTTCCTAGTCCAACTAGGAACCCTTCCATGTAGTAGGAGTAGGAGAGAAGGAAAGGGAAGAGAGAAGGAGAAGGAAGGCGCGCGCCTCCCTAGTCCAATTCGGACTAGTCCAAGGGGAGGTGCGCCACTCTTTTGGCCCTTTCTCTCCTTTCCCGTATGGCCAAAGAGGCCCAATACGAATTCCCGTAACTCTCCTAAGACTCCCAAAATACCCGAATCACTCGGAACCTTTCCGAACTCCGAATATAGTCGTCCAATATATCGATCTTTACGTCTCGACCATTTCGAGACTCCTCGTCATGTCCCCCGATCTCATCCGGACTCAACTCCTTCGGTACATCAAAACTCATAAACTCATAATAAAACATCGCTATCGTAACGCGTTAAGCGTATGGATCGTATGGTTCGAGAACTATGTAGACATGACCTAGAACTATTCTCGTCAATAACCAATAGCGTAACCTGGATGCCCATATTGGCTCCTACATATTCTACGAAGATCTTTATCGGTCAAACCGCGATAACAACATACGCCATTCCTTTGTCATCGGTATGTTACTTGCCCGAGATTCGATCGCTTTATCCAATACCTAGTTCAATCTCGCTACTGCAAGTCTCTTTACTCGTTCCGTAATACATCATCTCGCAACTAACTTATTAGTTGCAATGCTTGCAAGGCTTATGTGATGTGTATTACCGAGAGGGCCTGTAGAGATACCTCTCCGACAATCGGAGTGACAAAACCTAATCTCGAAATACGCCAACCCAACATGTACCTTTGGAGACACCTGTAGTACTCCTTTATAATCACCCAGCTTACGCCAGGACGCTTGGTAGCACCCAAAGTGTTCCTACGGTAAACGGGAGTTGCATAATCTCATAGTTACACGTGAACATGTATAAGTCATGAAGAAAGCAATAGCAATATACTAAACGATCAAGTGCTAGGCTAACGGAATGGGTCATGTCAATCACATCATTCTCCTAATGATGTGATCCCATTAATCAAATAACAACACATGTCTATGGTTAGGAAACATAACCATCTTTGATTAATGAGCTACTCAAGTAGAGGCATACTAGTGACTATATGTTTGTCTATGTATTCACACATGTATTATGTTTCCTGTTAATACAATTCTAGCATGAATAATAAACATTTATCATGATATAAGGAAATAACATAATAACTTTATTATTGCCTCTAGGGCATATTTCCTTCAGTCTCCCACTTGCACTAGAGTCAATAATCTAGTTCACATCGCCATGTGATTTAACATCAATAGTTCACATCTTTATGTGATTAACACCCATAGTTCACATCGATATGTGACCAACACCCAAAGGGTTTACTAGAGTCAGTAATCTAGTTCAAATCGCTTATGTGATTAACACCGAAAGAGTACTAAGGTGTGATCATGTTTTGCTTGTGAGATAATTTAATCAACGGGTCTGTCACATACAGATCCGTAAGTATTTTGAGAATTCTATGTCTACAATGCTCTGCACAGAGCTACTCTAGCTACTTGCTCCCACTTTTAATATGTATCTAGATCGAGACATAGAGTCATCCATATCTGTGTCAAAACTTGCATCGACGTAACCTTTTACGATAACCTTTTGTCACCTCCATAATCGAGAAATATTTCCTTATTCTACTAAGGATAATTTTGACCGCTGTCCAGTGATCTATTCTTAGATCACTATTGTACTCCCTTGCTTAACACAAAGGTAGGGTATACAATAGATCTGGTACACAAAGATGGCATACTTTATAGAACCTATGGCTGAGGCATAGGAATGACTTTCTATTCTCTTTCTATCTTCTGCCGTGGTCGGGCTTTGAGTCTTACTCAATTTCACACCTTGTAAACACATGCAAGAACTCTTTCTTTGATCGTTTCCATTTTGAACCTTTTTCAAAATCTTGACAAGGTATGTACTTATTGAAAAACTTATCAAGCGCCTTGATCTATCTCAATAGATCTTGATGCTCAATATGTAAGTAGCTTCACCGAGGTCCTTCTTTGAAAAACTCCTTTCAAATACTCCTTTATGCTTTGCGTATTAATTCTACATTATTTCCGATCAACAATATGTCATTCACATATACTTATCGGAAATGTTGTAGTGCTCCCTCACTTTCTTGTAAATACAAAGCTTCTCCAAAAGTCTCAGATAGAAACCATATGCTTTGATCAACTCATCAAAGCGTATATTCCAACTCCGAGATGCTTGCACCAAATTATTGATGGATCGCTGGAGCTTGCACATTTTGTTAGCTCCTTTAGGATTGACAAAACCTTCTCGTTGCATCATATACAACTCTTCTTTAATAAATCCATTAAAGAATGTAGTTTTGACATCCATTTGCCAGATTTCATAAATGTGGCAATTGCTAACATGATTCTGATATTCATAAGCATCGCCACAGTTGAGAAAAAATCTCATTGTAGTCAACACCTTGAACTTGTCTAAAACCTTTTGTGACAAGTCGAGCTTTTGTAGATAGTAACACTACTATCGTTGTCCGCCTTCCTCTTGAAGATCCATTTATTTAACATGGCTTTGCCGATCATCGAGCAAGTCAATCAAAGTCCATACTTTGTTCTCATACATGGATCCTATCTCGTGATTTCATGGCCTCAAGCCATTTCAGCGAAATCGGGCTCATCATCGCTTCCTCATAGTTCAGAGGTTCATCATGGTCTAGTAACATGACTTCCGTAACATGATTACCGCATCACCACTGCGCGGATCTTACTCTGGAAGACCCTACGAGGTTTGGTAGCAACTTGATCCTCAAGTTTTATGATCATGATCATTAACTTCCTCACTAATTGGTGTAGGGAATCACCTGAACTGATTTGTGATAAACTACTTTCCATTAAGGGAGAAGGTAAAATTTCCTCATCAAGTTCTACTTTCCTCCCACTCTCTTCTTTCGAGAGTAACTCCTTCTCTAGAAAGGATCCATTCTTGGCAACGTAATGTCTTGCCTTCCGGATCTTGATAGAAGGTGTACCCAACATTTTGGGTATCCTATGAAGACGCACTTTTCGATTTGGGTTCAAGCTTATCATGTTGAAACTTTTTCACATAAGCATCGCAACTCCAAACTTTAAGAAACGCATAACTTTGGTTTCTTGCTAAACCATAGTTCATACGGTGTCGTCTCAACGGATTTATATGGTGCCCTTTTTAACATGAATGCAGCTGTCTCTAATGTATAACCCCAAAACGATAGTGGTAAATCGGTAAGAGACATCATTGATCACACCATATCTAATAAAGTACGGTTATGACGTTGGACACACCATTACACCGTGGTGTTCTGTATGGCGTGAGTAGTGAAACTATTTCACATTGTTTTAACTCAAGGCCAAACTCAGAATCTCAAATATTTTACCTCTGCGATCATATCAGAGAAACTTTTATTTTCTTGTTACGATGATTCTTCACTTCACTCTGAAATTCTTTGAACTTTTCAAATGTTTCAGACTTGTGTTTCATCAAGTAGATATACCCATATCTGCTCAAATCATCTCGTGAAGGTCGAAAAATAACGACATACTTGCCGTGAGCTTTAACACTCATCGGACTGCATACATCAAGATGTATTATTTCCAACAAGTCATTTGCTTGCTCCATTGTTCCGGAGAATGTAGTCTTTAGTCATCTTGCCCATAAGGCATGGTTCGCGAAGCATCAAGTGATTCATAATCACGTGATTCCAAAATCCCATCAAGATGGAGTTTCTTCATGCGCTTTACACCAATATGACCTAAACGGCAAGTGCCACAAATGAGTTGCACTATCATTATTAACTTTGCATCTTTTGGCATCAATATTATGAATATGTGTATCACTACGATCGAGATCCAACAAACTATTTTTATTGGGTGTATGACCATTGAAGGTTTTATTCATGTAAAATGTAACAACAATTATTCTTTGACTTTAAATGAATAATCGACACAATAGACATGATCAAATCATATTTATGCTCAACACAAACGCCAAATAACATTTATTTAGGTTTAACACTAATCCCGAAAGTATAGGGAGTGTGCATGATGATCATATCAACTGGAACTACTTCCAACACTCATCGCTACTTCCCTTCAACTAGTTTCGCTCATTCTGCAACTCCTGCTTTGAGTTACTACTCTTAGCAACCGAACCAAAGATCAAATACCGAGGGTTGCTACGTAACACTAGTAAAATACACATCAATAATCAGATATCAAATATACCTTTGTTCACTTTGCCATCCTTCTTATCCGCCAAATACTTGGGGTAGTTCCGCCCAAAGGACTAGTTCCATTGCAGCAAAGCACTTAGTCTCGTGCTTAGGTCCAGACTTGGGCTTCTTCACTCGAAAGCAAAGCAACTTGCTTTGCCGCTCTTCTTGAAGTTCCCTTCTTCCCTTTGCCCTTTTTCCTTGAGACTAGTGGTCTTGTCAACCATCAACACTTGATGTTTTTTCTTGATTTCTACCTTCGCCCATTTTAGCATCGCCAAGAGCTTGGGAATTTTTTTTCGTCATCCCTTGCATACTATAGTTCATCACGAAGTTCTAGTAACTTAGTGATGGTGACTAGAGAATTCTCGTCAATCACTATCTTATCTCGGAAGATTAACTCCCACTCTGATTCAAGCCGATTGAAGTACCTGCATAATCTGAGCACATGCTCACTAGTTGAGCGATTCTCCTCCATCTTTTAGCTATAGAACTTGTTGCGCACTTCATATCTCTCAACTCGGTATTTGCTTGAAATATTAACTTCAATTCCTAGAACATCTCATATGGTCCATGACGCTCAAAACGCCTTTGAAGTCCCGATTCTAAGCCGTTAAGCATGGTGCACTAAACTATCAAGTAGTCATCATATTGAGCTAGCCAAACGCTCATAACGCCCGCATTCCGCTTCCCGCAATAGGTCTCATCACCTAGCGTGCATCAAGGACATAATTCTTCCTCAGGCAGCAATGAGGATAAACCTCAGATCACGGATCCAATCCGCATCATTGCTACTAACATCTTCCAACACAGCTTCTCTAGGAACATATCAAAACAAACATATGAAAGCAACAACGCGAGCTATTGATCTACAAATATAATTTGCAAAATACTACCAGACTAAGTTCATGATAAATTTAAGTTCAATTAATCATATTACTAAAAGAACTCCCACTTAGACGTACATCTCTCTAGTCATCTAAGTGATCACGTGATCCAAATCAACTAAACCATAACCGATCATCACGTGAGATGGAGTAGTTTTCAATGATGAACATCACTATGTTGATCATATCTACTATATGATTCACGCCGACCTTTCGGTCTCCGTGTTCGAGGCCATATCTTGCATATGCTAGGCTCACAAGTTTAACCTCGATGATTCCGCAGTGCAAAACTGGCTTGCACCCGTTGTAGATGGACGAGAGCTTATCACACCCGATCATCACGTGGTGTCCGGGCACCCATTTAACTTTGGCAACGGTGCATACTCGTGGAGAACACTTCTTGATAATTAGTGAGAGATCATCTTAAAATGCTACCGCCAATCAAAGCGTAATAAGATGTATAATGTATAAACATCATATGCAATCAAAATATGTGACATGATATGGCCATGATCATCTTATGCCTTTGATCTCCATCTCCAAAGTATCTTGTATGATCTCTATTTCGTTCTACCGCGACACCATTATCTTCATCATCTTGATCTATATCAATGTAAAGTCACATGGTCGTCTTCGCCAACTATTGCTCTTGCAACTATTGCTATCGTGACAGCTTATAAAGTAAAGCAATTATTTGGAACTTGCATCTTTATGCAACAAAGAGACAACCATAGGGCTTCGCCAGCCAAGCCGATAACTTCAACAAAACATGATCATCTCATACAACAACTTATATCTCATCACGCCTTGACCATATCACATCACAACATGCCCTGCAAAAACAAGTTAGACGTCCTCTACTTTGTTGTTGCAAGTTTTACGTGGCTGCTACGGCTGAGCAAGAACCGTTTACCACGCATCAAAACCACAACGATAGTTCGTCAAGTTAGTGCTGTTTTAACCTTCGCAAGGACCGAGCGAGCCACACTCGGTTCAACTAAAGTGAGAGAGACAGACACCCGCCAACACCTTTAAGCAACGAAAGTGCTCGCAGCGGTGAAACCAGTCTCGCCGTATGAAGCGTCTGCGTAATGTCGGTCCGGGCCGCTTCATCTCTACAATACCGCCGAACCAAAGTATGACATGCTGGTAAGCAAGATGACTTGTATCGCCCACAACTCACTTGTGTTCTACTTGTGCATATAACATCAACGCATAAACCTGGCTCGGATGCCATTTGTTGGGGAACGTAGTAATTTCAAAAAATTCCTACGCACACGCAAGATCATGGTGATGGTATAGCAACGAGGGGAGAGTGTTGTCCACGTACACTCGTGAGACCGTGAAGCGGAAGCGTTAGCACAACGCTGTTGATGTAGTCGTACGCCTTCACGATCCGACCGATCCAAGCACCGAACGCACGGCACCTCCGAAGTTCGCCAAAGACACGCTCAGCCGATGACGAACCCTGACTCCGATCCAGCAAAGTGTCGAGGATGAGTTCCACAAGACGACGGCGCAGGACGATGATGATGCTCTATCGCCGAGGCTTCGCCTAAACTCCACGCGATATGACCGAGGTGGAATATGGTGGAGGGGGCACCGTGACACGGCTAAGGAACGATCCGTGAGATCAACTTGTGTGTCCATGGGGTGCCCCTGCCTCAGATATAAAGGAGTGGAGGAGGGGAGGCCGGCCCTCTCTATGAGCAAGCGTGTCCTAGGGGAGTCCTACTCCCACCGGAGTAGGATTCCCTTTAAATGTAGTCCAACTAGGAACCCTTCCATGTAGTAGGAGTAGGAGAGAAGGAAAGGGAAGAGAGAAGGAGAAGGAAGGAGGTGCGCCCCCCCTCCCTAGTCCAATTCGGACTAGTCCAAGGGAGGTGCGGCCACTCTTTTGGCCCTTTCTCTCCTTTCCCGTATGGCCCAAAGAGGCCCAATACGAATTCCCGTAACTCTCCGGTACTCCGAAAAATACCCGACTCATTCGGAACCTTTCCGAACTCCGAATATAGTCGTCCAATATATCGATCTTTACGTCTCGACCATTTTGAGACTCCTCGTCATGTCCCCGATCTCATCCGGGACTCCGAACTCCTTCGTACATCAAAACTCATAAACTCATAATAAAACTGTCATCATAACGTTAAGCGTTGCACGGACCTACGGGTTCGAGAACTATGCAGACATGACCTAGAACTATTCTCGGTCAATAACCAATAGCGGAACCTGGATGCCCATATTGGCTCCTACATATTCTACGTAAGATCTTTATCGGTCAAACCGCATAACAACATACGTTGTTCCCTTTGTCATTGGTATAAGTTACTTGCCCGAGATTCGATCAAATGGGTATCCAATACCTAGTTCAATCTCGTTATCCGGCAAGTCTCTTTACTCGCTTTGAAATACATCATCTCGCAACTAACTTATTAGGTTGCAATGCTTGCAAGGCTTATGTGATGTGTATTACCGAGAGGGCCCAGATACCTCTCCCATAATCGGAGTGACAAAACCTAATCTCGAAATACGCCAACCCAACATGTACCTTTGGAGACACCTGTAGTACTCCTTTATAATCACCCAGTTACGCCAGACGCTTTGGTAGCACCCAAAGTGTTCCTCCGTAAACGGGAGTTGCATAATCTCATAGTTACAGTGAACATGTATAAGTCATGAAGAAAGCAATAGCAATATACTAAACGATCAAGTGCTAGGCTAACGGAATGGGTTCATGTCAATCACATCATTCTCCTAATGATGTGATCCCATTAATCAAATAACAACACATGTCTATGGTTAGGAAACATAACCATCTTTGATTAATGAGCTAGTAAAGTAGAGGCATACTAGTGACTATATGTTTGTCTATGTATTCACACATGTATTATGTTTCCGGTTAATACAATTCTAGCATGAATAATAAACATTTATCATGATATAAGGAAATAAATAATAACTTTATTATTGCCTCTAGGGCATATTTCCTTCATCCATGCCCACCAAATGCAAGCTTGACAGTGATCCCAATGGTAAAGTGGTGGATCAAAAGGTATATCTCTCCATGATTGGATCCTTGCTTTACCTTTGTGCATCTAGACCGGATATCATGTTGAGTGTGGGAATTTGTGCACGGTTTCAAGTCGCATCTAAGGAAAGTCACTTTGGGCGGTTAAGTGAATATTTCGATATTTGGCTCATACCCCAAACTTTGGCTTATGGTACCCCAAAGGAGCAAGCTTCGATCTCATGGGTTATTCACACTCGGATTGGGTGGGAGGCTGTGCATAGAGGAAGTCAACTTTCGGAGGGTGCCAATCCCTTGGTCCCTCTTTGGTAAGTTGGCCTTCGAAGAAGCAAAATTGTGTGTCTCTCTCTTCCACCAAGGCCGAGTATGTAGCCACCGCAAGTTGTTGTGCACAATTGCTATGGATGAGGCAAACTTTAAGGATTACGGTGTCACTTGTGACAAAGTGCCTCTTCTATGTGACAATGAAAGTGCTATCAAGATTTAATACAATCCGGTGCAACATAGCAAGAAGAAGCACATTGAGATTCGTCACCATTTCATTCGGGACCACATCAAGCATGGAGATATTGAGATCATCTGCATCAACACTCAAGAGCAACTAGCGGATATTTTCACCAAGCCTCTAGATGAAGCAAGATTTCGCGAGTTAATTCATGAGTAAATATCATTGATTTGAGCAATGTGGCTTGAACCTAGGCACACCCCAGAGCATTCATCATTTTATCTTGTTCTAGATGTAGGCATGGACATAGGGGGAGTGTTGTTCTCTCAATGAACTCTCCCTCCCCCCATTATGCATAAATCAATCACGTCTTGCACATTAGCCATTTTTATGGTACTTGTGCTTCAAAGATGAGTTTTGGTCATGGGCCCAAGGTTAAAATGTTCGTGGTGTGATACGTCTCCAACGTATCTATAATTTATGAAGCATTCATGCTATATTATTATGTGTTTTGAATGTTTACGGGCTTTATTATACACTTTTATATTACTTTTGGGACTAACCTATTAACCGGAGGCCTAGCCCATATTGTTGTTTTATTGCCTGTTCAAAGATTTCAAGAAAAGGAATATCAAACGGAGTCCAAACGGAATGAAACCTTCGGAAAAGTTATTTTTGGAATAGAACCAATCCCAGGAACTTGGAGTGCAAGCCAGGGGAGCGTCGAGGAAGCCACGAGATAGGGGGCCGCGCCCACCCCCCTGGGCGCACCCTCCACTCTCGTGGGCCCCTAGAGGCTCCCCGACCGACTTCTTTCACCTATATGTTTCACGCATTCTAAAAATATCGATGGCGAAGATGGATCGAGTTCCGCCGCCGCAAGCCTCTCAGAGCCACCAAAAACCCTCACGGAGCCCGCTTTGACACCACTGCCGGAGGGGAATCCCTCACCGTGGCCATCTTCATCATCCCGGTGCTCTCCATGACGAGGGAGGGAGTAGTTCACCCTCGGGGTGAGGGTATGTACCAAGAGCTATGTGTTTGATCTCTCTCTCTCTCTCTCTCTCTCTCTCTCTCTCTCTCTCTCTCTCTCTCTCTCTCTCTCTCGTGTTCTCTCTATGGCACGATCTTGATGTATCACGAGCTTTGCTATTATAGTTGGATCTTATGATGTTTCCCCCCTCTACTCTCTTATGTTGAATTGAGTTTTCCTCTTGAAGTTATCTTATCGGATTGAGTCTTTAATGATTTGAGAACACTTGATGTATGTCTTGCCGTGTTTATCTGGTGACAATGGGATATCACGTGCCACTTGTTGTATGTTTTGGTGATCAACTTGCTGGTTCCACCCATGAACCTATGCATAGGGGTTGGCACACGTTTAATCTTGACTCTCCGTAGAAACTTTGGGGCACTCTTTGAAGTACTTTGTGTTGGTTGAATAGATGAATCTCGGCATTGTGTGACGATATCGTATAATCATGCCCACGGATACTTGAGGTGACAATGGAGTATCTAGGTGACATTAGGGTTTTGGTTGATTTGTGTCTTAAGGTGTTATTCTAGTACGAACTCTTGAATAGATTGATCCGAATCTAATAACTTTGAGGTGGTTTCGCACCCTACCATAATCTCTTCGCTTGTTCTCCACTATTAGTGGCTTTGGAGTGACTCTTTGTTGCATGTTGAGGGATTGTTATATGATCTATCTATGTTATTATTGTTGAGAGAACTTGCACTAGTGAAAGTATGAACCCTAGGCCTTGTTTCCTATCATTGCAATACCGCTTACGCCTCACTTTTATCATTAGTTACCTTGCTGTTTTTATTATTTCAGATTACAAAAACCTTTATCTACCATCCATATTGCACTTGTATCACCATCTCTTCACGAACTAGTGCACCTATACAATTTACCATTGTATTGGGTGTGTTGGGGACACAAGAGACTCTTTTGTTATTTGGTTGCGGGGTTGTTTGAGAGAGACCATCTTCATCCTCACGCCTCCTACGGATTGATAAACCTTAGGTCATCCACTTGAGGGAAATTTTCACTGTCCTACAAACATGTGCACTTGCAGCCCAACAACGCCTACAAGAAGAAGGTTGTGTAGTAGACATCAAGTTCTTTCTGGCGCCGCATGAATTGCCGGGAGGTGAGTGCTCTAAGGTATATCTTTAGATCTGGCAACCTAATCTTTTTGTTTCTTGTTTTATCACTAGTTTAGTTATTAAAAAGAAAACTACAAAAAATGGAGTTAAGTTTGTCTCAGATGCTTCATCTTTTTAATATCTTTCATGAGTTTGATGAAAAGGAAAATTGTGCTCAAGTGCTAGAAGAAGAAATCTATAGAATGTTTGATACTAAATCTTTGAATGATGAGCATGATTGCAATGTTGTTAGTATGAACTCTTTGAATATCCATAGTACTAATGATGATTGCACTAGTTATGATCAAAATGTCTCCTATAAGCATGTCGATTTTTGTGGAGAGAATTGGGTTTGCATAGATACACCAAATAGGGAAGATAGATATTGCAAGAGGCATAAGTTTTTAGAAACTAAACTGTTGCAAGAAAGACTTGATGATTCTGCTGAAAGATTCAATATTTTTCGCGCTCCTTGTGAACTTTGCAATGAACGTGGTCATTTAAATCTCCAATGCAAATTGTTTCATGATCGAATCATGTCCAAAAATTGTGATAGCTTGATTACCCTTGGGCATCATAAAGAGCTTAGTCTTATTTTGGGGTATGAAGAAATGAAACGTATAACTGAGGGTATTCCAAAATTTAATCTTGATAGATTTCTTGATTTTGATCTAGAGAAGATTTATGTGTATTGTGTGGTGAATTGCATTGAAAATCCTTATATTGCCAATTACCTAAAGAAAAGAAAGCAAATAGAAGACGATGATAATACTAATGAAAGGGAAGAGACTTCCCAATATACTCCTATTATTTCTTATGATGAATCAGGTAACGAGGAGGAGCTTTCTATTCAACCAATCTCGTCAATAAGGAGCTCAAAGAGGAAGGTTGAACCCACACATAATGTGAAGAAGAAAAAGAAAAGAAGGAGCAACAAAGGTAGAAAGGTATCCCTCCCAAATGATGTTGCTCCTACTACTCATTGTGATGATGACAATTGCTATACTATTGGTGCTATCCATACTTTTAATGATGAGAGTGATTATGCTTATGATATGAAAGGGCCCAAGCTTGGGGAAGCTATGTTTGATGAGGATGAAATATTTGAGAATATATTTGCTGAAATTAATGTTTGTCCCAAGCTTGGGGATGCTATGTTTAATGAAGATGATATTTTTAGCCTCCCAAGTTTTGATATGCAAAATTGTTATGATGATATCATGCCTCTTACCTATGATGATTATATTGATGAAAGTGGGTTTGGAAGAGTGTCAACTTTATTTAGTGATTCCACTATCTCGGGAGAGGTTTCAATCGATTATGATGAGAACGAAGTTGCTACTTATGATGATTATTGTGATGAAACTTATGCTATAAAAAGTAGTGATGATTATATTTATAAATCTTGTCATGATTTTTATTACCCTTTTTTTGAACATTACTCTTTTAATGTGGAAACAATTTTTAGTGTTCAAGTCTCTTATGATACTCCCACTATTCCGAATGAGAAGAATTTTGCTTATGTGGAGAGTAGTAAATTTTATATGCTTGTAGATCATGAAAAGAATGCTTTAGGTGCTGGTTATATTGTCGAATTCATTCATGATGCTACTAAAAATTATTATGAGGGAGGAACATATGCTTGTAGGAATTGCAATAATGTCAAGTTTCCCCTCTATGTGTTGAAAATCTTGAAGCTACGCTTGTTTTGCCTTCCTATGCTAGTTGATTACTGTTCCCATAGTTGTTTTGTCACAAAATCCCTATGCATAGGAAGTGGGTTAGGCTTAAATATTCTAGTCATATGCTTCATGATGCTCTCGTTATGTTTCAATTCTTATCTTTTATGTGAGCATCATTGCCATCATCATGCCTAGCTAGAAAGGCATTAAAGAAAAGCGCTTGTTGGGAGACAACCCAATATTTACCTTTACTGTTTTTGTGTGTCCACATGATTATGCTATTGTAGTAATTATGTCTTATAGATTTTGTTTCAATAAAGTACCAAGTAAGACCTTTAGGATAGCTTATGGTGATAGTTGTGTTGATCCTGCTGAAAATCAGAAACTTTTGCACCCAGTAAATTAGTTTGTTAATTCACAGAAACGTGATCTTGATCTGATTCTTTTTGCTCTGGATTGGTACACGAATTGCTTAGGACTTCCTAATTTGGTAGGATTTTTGGAGTTCCGTATATACGTTTGATACAGATTACTACAGACTGTTCTGTTTTGACAGATTCTGTTTTCTATGTGTTGTTTGCTTATTTTGATGAATCTATGAGTAGTATCGAGGGTATGAACCATAGATAAGTTGGATTACAGTAGATATTACACCAATATTAATTTAGAATGAGTTCATTACAGTACCTAAGTGGTGGTTTTATTTTTCTTATACTAACGGCTTTCATAGTTTTCTCGCTGAGTTTTGTGTTGTGGAGTTTTCAAGTTTTGGGTAAAGATTCGATGGACTATGGAATAAAGAGTGGCAAGAGCCTAAGATTGGGTATGCCCAAAGGCACCCCAAGGTAATATTCAAGGACAACCAAGAGTTTAAGCTTGGGGATGCCCCGGATGGCATCCCCTCTTTCGTCTTCGTTCATCGGTAACTTTACTTGGAGCTATATTTTTATTCGCCACATGATATGTGTTTTGCTTGGAGCATCATTTTCTCTGGTTAGTATTTGCTTTCTGTTATTTATAATAATGTTTTGCATCTATATTGTCAACAAAAATGTCAAGGATAGCCTTTGCCATGCTTATTTTGCTAGTATACATGTTGCGGTTTGAAAACGGAAAGTTTACCGCTGTTGCAAAAATTCCCTAGAAAATTCAGAGAATGATATAATGTTTAAACTTTTTGCATATTGAGCTCTGATAAATTTATTACAGTGGGAATTTTCTTTCATAATTTTTGGAGTTAGGGAAGTATGATGAATCTTGCATTCTTTACAGACTATACTGTTTTGACAGATTGCTGTTATGGTTGCATTGTTTGCATATGTTTGCTTGTTTAATGATTCTATTTGAGGATAGGAGTGTTAAATATGAAGAGGCATTTACTATGAAATGTTGAATAATAATTTTAGTGATTTCTTACAGTAGGAAATGATAAGGTTCTGCATTGGTTTATACTAACCTATCTCACGAGTTCTTGTTGAGTTTGTTGTCGATGAAGCCTTTGAGAAAAAGAGAAACCATGATATGCGAGGAACTAAGGAGACACAAAAGTTCAAGATTGGGGATGCCCAAGGCACCCCAAGATAATATTCCAAGAAGTCTCAAGCATCTAAGCTTGGGGATGCCCCGGTAGGCATCCCACCTTTCTTCTCCAACAACTATCGGTTAGTATCGGTTGAGCCTAAGTTTTTGCTTCTTCACATGAGTTGTGCTATCCTTGCATTGTCTTTTTATTTTGTTTTGCTTGTTGTTTGAATACAATACCAAGATAGGAAATTCTTTAATGAGAGATAGTCTTCACATAGTTACATAACTATTTAGCTACTCATTGATCTTCACTTATTTCTTTTTGGAGTAGTTTTTCATTTACTCGTGTGCTTCACTTATATCCTATGAGTAAAAGGTTGAATGAGTTGAATGTCATAAATCTGAAATTATATATGTCTCATTTGCTTATCCCATGGGGAGTAATGACTTCACATCTAAGAAGTAGAGTTTGTAAATTTATTGAAGGTTAGCAAGCATTGTATTGGTCATTTGAACAATTCATGAAAAAATATTTAAGGAAGAGAGATCCCACATATAAATACACTGTCCTAGACATCTTTTATAATTGGGAGCACTCATTAAGTATGACATGCTAAATAGTTGATGTTGGACAAGGAAGACAACGTAATGGGTTATGTTTTCGCACATCTCAGTTAAAGTATATTGTCATGGATCATTCAAACATGTTGAGCTTGCCTTTCCCCCTATTAATAGCCAAATTCCTTGCACCAAGTAGAGATACTACTTGTGCTTCCAAATATCCTTAAACCCAGTTTTGCCATGAGAGTCCACCATACCTACCTATGGATTGAGTAAGATCCTTCAAGTAAGTTGTCATCGGTGCAAGCAATAAACATTGCTCTCTAAATATGTATGATCTATTAGTGTGAAGAAAATAAGCTTTATACGATCTTGTTATGGAAGCAATAAAAGCGAGGGACTACATAATAAAGGTCCATATACAAGTGGCAATATAAAGTGACGTTCTTTTGCATTAAGATTTTGTGCATCCAACCATTAAAGCGCATGACAACCTCTGCTTCCCTCTGCGAAGGGCCTATCTTTTACTTTATGTCTTTTACTTTATGCAAGAGTCAAGGTGATCTTCACCTTTCCCTTTTTCATTTTATCCTTTCGCAAGCACCTCATGTTGGAAAGATCTTGATAGATATATCCAATTGGATGTAAGTTAGCATGAACTATTATTGTTGACATCACCCAAAGGTGAATATGTTGGGAGGCAACACTATAAGCCCCTATCTTTCTCAGTGTTCGATTGAAACTCCATAACCATTAGTATCGCATGAGTGTTAGCAATTGTAGAAGACTATATGATAGTTGAGTATGTGGAGTTTGCTAAATCAAAGCTCTAACATAGACCCTTCCTGAAAATAAGATGAATTGTAATTGTTTGATGACTAAGAATGAAGTTTGCTTGTTTATGGTCTATGCTTTCAACATGTGAATTGCTTGTTACTTGTTCGTGATAAGTTTTATGAGATGAACTACTGTTATGACATATAATCATGCTAGAAAAGGTGATTGAAATTATCAATGATCAAACTTGTGCACCTGCTAGCATTCACACTTCATCAATTCTTTCTTTTATCATTTACCTACTCGAGGACGAGCAGGAATTAAGCTTGGGGATGCTGATACGTCTCCAACGTATCTATAATTTATGAAGCATTCATGCTATATTATTATGTGTTTTGAATGTTTACGGGCTTTATTATACACTTTTATATTACTTTTGGGACTAACCTATTAACTGGAGGCCCGGCCCACATTGTTGTTTTATTGCTCTGCTTCAAAGATTTCAAGAAAAGGAATATCAAACAGAATCCAAACGGAATGAAACCTTCAGAAAAGTTATTTTTGGAACAGAGCCAATCCCAGGAACTTGGAGTGCAAGCCAGGAGAGCGTCGAGGAAGCCACGAGATAGGGGGCGCGCCCACCCCCCTGGGCGCGCCCTCCACTCTCGTGGGCCCCTCGAGGCTCCCCTGACCGACTTCTTTCGCCTACATAAGCCAACGTACCCTTAAAACATTGATGACGAAGATAGATCGGGAGTTCCGCCGTAGCAAGCCTCTGTAGCCACCAAAACCTCTAGGAGCCTGCTCGCAAGACCTCACGAGGGGGGGAATCCCTCACCGGTGGCCATCTTCATCATCCCGGCGCTCTCCATGACGAGGAGGGAGTAGTTCACCCTCGAGGCTGAGGGTATGTACCAAGTAGCTATGTGTTTGATCTCTCTCTCTCGTGTTCTCTCTATGGCACGATCTTGATGTATCGCAAGCTTTGCTATTATAGTTGGATCTTATGATGTTTCTCCCCCTCTACTCTCTTGTGATGAATTGAGTTTTCCCCTTGAAGTTATCTTGTCAGATTGAGTCTTTAATGATTTGAGAACACTTGATGTATGTCTTATCGTGTTTATCTGTGGTGACAATGGGATATCATGTGCCACTTGATGTATGTTTTGGTGATCAACTTAAGTAGTTCCGCCCATGAACCTATGCATAGGGGTTGGTACACGTTTCGTCTTGACTCTCCTCAGTAGAAACTTTGGGGCACTCTTTGAAGTACTTTGTGTTGGTTGAATAGATGAATCTAAGATTGTGTGGCCTATATCGCATTATAATCATGCCCACGGATACTTGAGGTGACAATGGAGTATCTAGGTGACATTAGGGTTTTGGTTGATTTGTGTCTTAAGGTGTTATTCTAGTACGAACTCTTGAATAGATTGATCCGAAAGAATAACTTTGAGGTGGTTTTCGTACCCTACCATAATCTCTTCGCTTGTTCTCCGCTATTAGTGGCTTTGGAGTGACTCTTTATTGCATGTTGAGGGATTGTTATATGATCTATCTATGTTATTATTGTTGAGAGAACTTGCACTAGTGAAAGTATGAACCCTAGGCCTTGTTTCCTATCATTGCAATACCGTTTACGCTCACTTTTATCATTAGTTACCTTGTTGTTTTTATTATTTCAGATTACAAAAACCTTTATCTACCATCCATATTGCACTTGTATCACCATCTCTTCGCCGAACTAGTGCACCTATACAATTTACCATTGTATTGGGTGTGTTGGGACACAAGAGACTCTTTTGTTATTTGGTTGCGTGGTTGTTTGAGAGAGACCATCTTCATCCCACGCCTCCTACGGATTGATAAACCTTTGGTCATCCAATTGAGGGAAATTTGGTATTGTCCTTCAAACCTGTGCACTTGCAGGCCCAACAACGTCTACAAGAAGGTTGTGTAGTAGACATCATGGTGCCATACCAATTGACTCAAACATAGGTGGCTTCGGTCATTTCCCTCTCTTTGAGAGGTTACTCCTCGAGTTGGCTTTATTTGTTGTATCTGGTCTTGAGGACTTTGTGTGTGTTTTGGGTCATGTCAAGTTTGCTTCTCTTTTCTATGGCTTTAGTTCTTGGAGTGTTTCTACCTTTTATTGTTGTTTCTTGTCTCACCCGAGCCATTCCATGCTCCTCTCTTCGTTTCGCATAAGCCTCCCTTTTCCCTCTTTGTTCTTGCTTGTTGTCGCATGTGCAGTACTACCGCGGAGTCCGGGTGGTACTACCGCTTGTTAGCGGTACTACCACCTTGCTCCCCGGTACTACCGCCTGAGCGGTACTACGAGGCCTCCTGCCATGGGTTCATACCGGGGCGGTACTACCGCTTAGTAACTAGGAGTGGGGGTTATGAATCTGGAAGGGGGAGTTTCCACTCCCCCATACTCATTCACTCTCACGTCCTCTCCCATTTCTCTCACAGGCGATGAAGCAAGCACCGGTGGGCCGTCATCGGGCCGCCGGTTCCGGGCCGTCTCCGACAATTCCGACCGGTGGGATTCGTTCCCCACCTTCTCCTCGTTCCATGGAAGCAGTGTATTACCCCGTTCCTCTCTCGTATGGTTCTATTTCTTGAATCTAGGTTTTGGGCCATATGTGTTGCTTTCATCAATTTTTGGTCAAATCGAGGCATGAGTAGGACTTGGGAGACTGCTAGAGTAGGTAGATGGAAGGTTTAACCGCGAAAATTTGAATTTGGCACCTCCGGTAGTACCGGATTTCTCCGCGGCAGTTGTCCATCCTTTGACTTCGGCCTCGAGCGGTACTACCACTTGTAGGCGGTACATCCGCTTGGAGGTGCGGTACTACTGCCTCGAGCTGCCAATTTCCAGTTTTTACTGTTCAACTTTCACTCTTGTGTATCTCCTTCTCTTGGCTTATGCAATTTGTTTACTCATGTGTTCCTTCATGCTTTTGTGTGTGTGTGTGTGTGTGTGTGTGTGTGTGTGTTTCAGGTGGTAGTAGCTCCAGGCATCAGGCTCATTGCAAGAATCCCGCTCGTTCCTGTGGCTCCAAGCGTTACCGTTAGGCTGATGTGCCAGAGAGTGGCACCATGCCCGTGAGTGGCTCAAGTGAGAGGCCAAGATAGAGAGTCAAAGTGACTTCTTCCAAGAATAAGGGGACCAAGAGCGCTCATCAGATGTCTGCTCATGAGTTCTGGTTGGCGTGTAAGCGCAATCTATACCGGGTGCCTCAGGATCCTTCTCTTATCAGTCGTCTGTTTTGGAACAAGATGCAGCAGTCTATCTATCATGATGTGTTGAAGGGGAAGAAGAATATGTATGTGAAAGTCAAGTCCGTTGACCTCACTCATATGGAGCGGGACTTGGCTTACTTTGGAGCCGCACTTCAGAGGTGCAAGGAGCTAGATATCAAGAGGATCATCTCATTCCACAAGGACTTGGATGTGGAGCTTGTGGCTCAGTTCTACGCCATAGTGCACTTTGGACATGATGAGGAGAGGACTCTTACTTGGATGAACAATGGTCGGGTTCTGTCAGCTTCTTGGAAGAGCTTCATGGAAAGTATGTCTTATGATGATGATAAGGGCGCCCAAACCCCAATTGGGTTTCTCCCTCACCGAGAGGCTACTGCTACTCACAAGGGGGCTCTTTGGCCCTTCTCTTCCAGGAAGGTGTCTAAGACTGGGCACGTCTCCTATGAGCTCTGGCCCTTTCTTGATATCATGCATCGGATCTTCATGAACACTATGTTTCCTCGTGTTGGCAACCAGGCTATGGTGCACACCTTTCTAGTGGTCCTACTTCTCTTCTGCCAGAAGCAGCAGGGAACTCAGTAGGTGTTGGATGTTTCAAATGTTACGTGGTCAAAACTTTGCTCTGTGGTCATGGAGCGCAAGTGCATCATCTATGGTCCTTACTTGATGCATCTCATTGAGGAGACATGGGCTTCTTCGTTTCCAGATGAGGAGCTTATTACTGGGGACTTAGTGTCTCATGATGTTGTTCAGCTGAGACAGAAGGAGAAGTGGGGGACTTCTGCTCCTGCTCCCCCAGAGAGTGACTTTCTCAGGTCTGATGAGGATGACAAGCTAGACTATGAGCCTCCGTCGGAGGAGCCCACTTGGGCTAGAAGCTCAAGCAGAAGATGAATAAGTTGTTCTGCTTACAGGCTAAGGGACAGTACAAGGCTCACGTGGAAGCAAAGAAGGCCCGCAATCATGACAAGGCCATCATGCGGCAGGTTGGCCTCGACCCTGCTAGTGGCTCCGAGGATAGGATCACCGACGAGGATACTTGGATCAGACAGCACTTGTCGTGGACTGATTCTGATGAGGGACCTGGAGGTCCACCACCAGCTGCAGAGAAGTCTCGGGAGGAGGAGCACAATTGGTGATATCATGGAGTACTTCTACCACCTTCGTTCTTAGGTGTACTCTCTGCACTTTTGGTGTCTCGATGCTAAAGGGGGAGAGGGTTTAGGGATTTGTTGTGTCCTGTGTCGAGTGTGTGTCCTCTTATTCACCGTTGCTCTTCTCGCTCGAACTATTTCATTTGCTTTGGTTTGTGTCTGCCTTATGAGTTTGAGACCATATGGTGCAAGACATATGTTCTACCCTATCTCTATCTATTATGTCGAGTACTTCATGACATTACTAGTTGTTGCATGTGAGATGTATCTTATGGTTATGCCCTTATCCATGTGCTCACATTTTAGTATGTTGTTACTTGCCTGCTATCTTGCTTATTATGTTTCTTGCAAGTATTGCTTGGTCTATAAAATATAGGGGGAGTGTTGATCCTAAATGTGTGCACTTTGCATTCCACAAGCATATCTAAAGTAGTGCACACATCTAGGGGGAGCTTATCTATATTTTGTAGACTGTGGGCTTGCACACTTCATTGCTATATTTTTTTGTTCAAATCCTATGTTGTCATCAATCCACCAAAAAGGGGGAGATTGTTAGGGCATATTTCTCCCTAAGTGGTTTTGGTGATTGATTACAATGTGCTCGTGGACTAATCGTATGCACTGAGCGTTTCAGATTATCTAACATATGGCAGAAGACGGTTGAAGCCCCTCTGAGTTTCAGAGTGAGGACAGTTTTCATTCCTACGTTTCTTTTTATGGTGGACTTGAGTCGTAGGGAAAACCATACTATCAAGAGGTGGTCCGCTTCGGAAAGGTTTGGGTGGAATCATCACGTACACACTCATATTGCACCCATCTCATCTTTCTGCTTCTTTGGAGTTGTCCATCTATCTTACTGAAGAAGTGGTGGCGAGCTGCAAGTGATAGTACCACGGGCAGCAGCGGTAGTACTGCTACTAGTTTCGCTTGTACTACCGCTCACGGTAGTACCGCTGGGTCTCTACCGTGCTACCTTATTAAACCCTGGAGGACGAGCGGAAGTAGGAGGGGTAGTAGAGGCGGTAGTACCACATGTAGGCGGTAGTACTTCCCCTACCACCGCTGCTAGTACCGCTATGTGCTTTGTTCTCCCTTGTTTCTTCTTTATCCTTGGCATCCTGTAGGAAGCGGTAGTAGCACTCCCAGAGTGGTAGTACCTCTTGTGTGCGGGCTGAGAAGAGCATAATGGTTGGGTTTGTTCCCCACTATAAAAGGGGGTATTCTTCCCCAAGAAGACCTACCTCTTCCTCCCCCAAACTCCATTGTTGCTCCAATGCTCATTTCCACCTGATCTTTCTCCATAGCCAATCAAACTTGTTGATTTTCTAGGGATTGGTTGGGAAGGCCCCGATCTACACTTCCACCAAGAGAAATTTGATTCCCCCCACTAATTCCTTGCGGATCTTGTTACTCTTAGGTGTTTGAGCACCCTATACGGTTAAGGTCGCCTCGGAGCCACATTCGTGAAGCTTCGTGGTGTTGTTGGGAGCCTCCAATTAAGTTGTGGTGATTGCCCCAACCTTGTTTGTAAAGGTTCGGTCGCCGCCTTCAAGGGCACCACTAGTGGAATCACGGCATCTCGCATTGTGTGAGGGCGTGAGGAGAAATCTGAGTGGCCCTAGTGGCTTCTTGGGGAGCATTGTGCCTCCACACCGCTTCAACGGAGACGTACTTCCCCTCAAAGGGAAGGAACTTCGGTAACACATCCTCGTCTCCACCGGCTCCACTTGTGGTTATCTCTTACCTTTACTTTGTGCTAGCTTTACTCGTGTTAAATCTCTTGCTTGCTTGTGTTGCTTGTGTTACTTGCATCATATAGGTTGCTCACCTAGTTGCATATCTAGACAACCTATTTATTGCAAACCCTAATTTGTTAAGAAAAGTTAAAAATTGTAGTTGCCTATTCACCCCTCCCCCCTCTAGTGAACCATATCGATCCTTTTAGCTTGTCGTGGTGCTTGTCGAGTCTTCACCTTGTCGGCTCGGCCTTGCCGGCAGGGATTGCTTTGATGCTTGTTCTGCTCTTGGTCTTCTTAATGCGCTTCTTGATCTCTCAAAGAGTTGTTCCCTTTGATTTGGGAACCTTCACTAGGACTTTTAGTTGGTGGGGGAGTGTCGGTGTCAAAACCGGCGGATCTCGGGTAGGGGGTCCCGAACTGTGCGTCTAGGCGGATGGTAACAGGAGACAAGGGACACAATGTTTTTACCCAAGTTCGGGCCCTCTCGATGGAGGTAATACCCTACTCCTGCTTGATTAATATTGATGATATGGGTAGTACAAGAGTAGATCTACCACGAGATCAAGGAGGCTAAACCCTAGAAGCTAGCCTATGGTATGATTGTTGTTGTTGCTGTGTCCTACGGACTAAAACCCTCCGGCTTATATAGACACCGGATAGGTTAGGGTTACACAGAGTCGGTTACAATGGTAGGAGATCTACATATCCGTATCGCCAAGCTTGCCTTCAACGCCAAGGAAAGTCCCATCCGGACACGGACGAAGTCTTCAATCTTGTATCTTCATAGTCTTGGAGTCCGGCCGTGACGATAGTCCGGCTGTCCGGACACCCCTAGTCCGGGACTCCTCGGTAGCCCCAGACCAAGCTTCAATGGACGCATTTAGTCCGGGCGCGTATATTGTCTTCGGCATTGCAAGGCGGGTTCCTCCTCCGAATACTTCATAGAAGGTTTTGAACACAAGGATAGTGTCCGGCTCTACAAAACAAGTTCCACATAACACCGTAGAGAGAATAACTTTTGCACAGATCTGCTGAGGTATCCCGCGGCGTGACATCACACCACGGCCAGGCCTTTATATGAATCGCTTTTTATCTGCTCCACCTCAAGCGTGTTTAGCGAGGCGGTTTCCTTGGCACGTTTATCAAAGATAGATCGTGCCCCCTTATTCCGGATTCTCATCAATACCGACGTGGGTAACCCATCCGCCGCCATTGATTACGGCGCTTGGGAAATAAGCGAGTTTTACCGGTGGTGGGGACGATAGCTTCGTCCGGTCATATAAGGGGATAAGGATCCACCTCTTCACCCTCGCCTTCTTCCTCCTTTGCTTATCCATTTCACAAGACTTTTCGAGCTCCAGCGCCCAAGTCCGCACATCCCACCTCAACCTTTCTCCAACCATGTCGAGCGGGAGGCAGGTGGATGGCCTCCTCCGTCAGGAAGGGCACATCACCAAGCTGCGGGGAGGCCGGATACTTGTCCCAACAACGCCAGCGTCTGTTTGCCGATGCGGGCAGCTCATTCCAACCCTGTGGCCCCATGAGAGGGTAGTGTTTCTACCCCACTTCCTCCATGGACTAGGTTTTCCACTTCACCTTTTTGTCCGGGGCTCATGTTCTACTACGGCACTGGACTTCCACGACCTGGCCCAATTTCATCCTCAACATTTCAAGCGTTTATCGTCGTGTGTGAAACCTTCCTCTGCATCCATCCCCACCGCCCGACTTATGGCTGAAGATCTTCAACGGCCAAGGTAGTGGGCGGCCGCCAAGCGGAGTCTTGAGGCGCCATGGTTGGCAAGATGGCCAAGGTCCTATGGCTCGAGGGCGCTTTGTGGAGACAATAAAGGGGTGGCAATCGGGTGGTTCTACATCACCGAGCCACGCGACCACTGAATGGCGGCGGCCCCGAATTTAGATCTGGCTTCCCCACACGGCTCTCGTCATGGAAAAGCGGGCTCGACGTGGGGGATTCGGAGAGCTATCCGGACTCGTGACATGCGTCCAAAACCTGGTGGACAAGAATCTCAAGCTTGTCGGCGTAATCCGTGTGATGCTCATCCGCCGGATTCTCCTCGCCAACGACGGGCCTTTAATTTAGGAGTTCGATCCGCAAGACAAGAACCTTGAGCCGGGTTTCTTCGACACTACGCATTTAAGATGCACGGAAGGTGCTGTTCAAGGGCGCCAAGCCCAAAGATCCGCTAACAAAGATCGCGGCAGTACGCGCGGCGTCCAGCCGCGAGGTAAGTTATTTTACCCTTTACGGGACTCTTTTTTCATAGATTGACTCTATGCGGGATCTAAAACTCCCTAATTTTTGACAGACTAGCCGAAGGCGGCCGACAGATTAACTGTTCGGCTCCTTTGAAAGACCGGAGGACGCCCATTGGATTAGCCAGGGCTGTTGGCTCGGCGCCTCATGTGGTGCGGAGAAGAAGGCTAAGAAGGAGGCCACGGGAACTCAAGGAGCTCCCGGCGCCAGTCTTTGTCGGATTACGCGAATCTTCTCCCGAGGACGAGGAGGAAGAAGAAGAAGCTCCTCCCCCAAAGGAGGGAGGAGAAGAAAAGGAAGGCCGCCCTAACAGGGAGGCCGAGGGTCCAAGAAGGGAAGAACCCTTCCTCTGGACTTCTCCACCAACGTCGACGACGAGCGAGGAGGATCTGGCCAACAAGGGCCAAGCCCTGGCAGATCGTAAGTGTCCGGATACCCATGGTTTTTCATAATTGCATAGTGTTCTCTAATGCCGAACAATCATGCAGCCGCCCAAGGGCGAGCTTCGCCAATTCATCGAGCGGGTCCACAGGTTCGTCGGAAATGGAGAGTACCTCGCTTCCGGCCGCCTCCTCGCCTCCACGCCCGGCAGACGACGGCCATGTGGGGCCTCAAGGGGCTTGGTCAAGAGGAGGTAGCGCAGAGGCGCCACAAGGCGACCTCCCGGACTCAGCGCGGGGGCAAGACCCCGAGGCTCCTAAGCCCGACCTCGTCCGGACTCCATGCCGGAACCATCACCGTTCGAAGTCCGGGACATGGATCCTTCGCAAGAAGGAGTAAGACGCCGTGTCCTCCATCCAACCGAGGCACCGGATAGCTTCTGGAGGCGCCAACGGCGCCTCCATCGAGGAAGCACCGCACTATTATGAGTGCGGTGGTTCGAACAGTTCAGTCCGCCAAGAGCGGATCGATGAAGCTCGTACTCAGCCTTCTAACAGGCTTTGAGGTAAGTTTAAAACATATAAAAATGTTACCGCATAGACAAGAGCCCACGATGCTTAGTTCGGTGTTCGGAAAGAAAAGCCGGACCGAGGATCTAAAAGATATCTGTGAGGAGTCTAACATAAGTATGTCAATATGGGAATGCAGGTTCTTGTTGCTAACCTCTGCCCAGACCGAACAAGGAGAGGTCAATGCATTGAAACAGAACCTCGAGCGGTCCGAGAACGAGCTCGGACAAGCCAAGAAGCAGCTCGAGGACAAGGAAGGTAAGAAATACCTTATTAAAGAAATACCTTATGGAAAAGTTTTTGGTTGCAAAAAATAACAGGAATAACATGGGTACCGCAGGGGCCACGAACGAGGTGGAGACCCTGAGGGTGGCGGTGGCCGTGGCCTAAAACAAAGCTGCTGTGGAACGCACCGAGCGAGAGAAAGGGAGGCGCGGCTGGCGGAGGTCTTGGCAAGAGCTCCAGATTCTCGTGAAAACACGAGGGTTTGGAGCGTGACTCAAAGACCCGAGAGTCCGAGCTTGCCTCGCTCTTGAGAGTGCCAAAGGCTGCTAAGGCCGAGGCCCAAAAGGCCCTCCAAGAAATCGAAGCACTAAAGAAGATAGCGGCGGTAAGGCATTCTTTATGCAAAGCAAGAATGTAAAAGTCAATTACCTATTACTTACCCGGATTCGGAGCTCTCCGTGGGCATTCGCAGATTTGCCCGTGGTGCCCGATATGCTTTGCCGCATTCTACCGCGCCAGTGAGGGGAGCTCCACGGAGAAGGTGTTCTGGTCTCAATATCGAGGCGGACATCCGGTGCCCCTAGCGACCAGCTAAAGCAGCTGGTCGAGCTCCACAAGGTCACCGAACAGGCCATGAGGGGCCTTATAGAGCAGATTGTGGCCATTGGAGGCCATGCCCGGAGCTACTTCGCCGGCTTGGTGCAGCGGTGGTGGATGCCTCGTCCGCGGCTTGAAGTTATCAGCGCTCCGTCTGCATTGAAGGGGTCCGGTTGGCCCTTGCCCGTGCTAAAGTGCATGGGGCAAGCTGGATGCGGAGAAGCTTCGTGACGGATGGGCCACCGAAGGGCCATGAGCATCGCCGCCCGAAATGTACTATGAGGGCCTCTGAAGGGTGCTTTCGCCGAATAGCGGATGAGTGCTCCAAGGATGTAATTTTTGAATAGACTCGCGTTTGTTATTCTGCAGACATGCTGTTGAAAACTTGTTCATATGCGCTAAGCAACGCTTATTAATTTAAAATATTACCTTCTGTAAGCGGCCGCTTATCAAATTTGAGAGATGGCAAGTCGTTGGCTTCAGCCCCCATGCCACGCAGTCTTTGGGGTGTTCGGGATAAACTTGAGCACTCTTGTTCCCATTCTTGGGTCCATCTAGGGAGGCGCTCAACACAACGAAAAAGGCAACCGGACTTATAATGCTTGAACACTCTCACTTAGCCATAGAATTCTATAATTTTAAATTTCGGTGAAGCCCCTAGTGTTCGAAGACCGAAGGTTAGGCGCTATCCACGCCTTTGGCTGGATAATTCCGGTTCCTCGCTCTAAGCGGCATAAGTCTTTAGGGACCGAAAAAACCTCTCGAACAGCGACCGGCTCTCGCCTTATCATGACGGTCGGCTTTTAGCTTTCTCCAGCGAGGTGCTCGACCCGTAATAAGCTGGGGCACAATCGCGATGGTTCTCCCGATCTACCTTAGCCGATATAGCGGGCGTAAGGTACCAAAACACGGAGCCGGGCAAACCCAACTATTGACCCAAGACATGATTCGGAGCCGATTCATACAATGCTATAAGTTCGGGGTGCCGTACTTGTGAAAGTGTTCGGACTTTATCACACCATAATTTTGGGATACTCAAGCCCCTGGTGTATTGTCCGTACCAAAGTGTACGGTTGCGACATGTCATGAAATGAACATATGTATATATATAAAGGAAGTAAAGCAATAATAAGCAAGAGCTACATATTGTTTATTCAAAAAGGGACTGCAATGGAAGCAGAACGATACAAATAGTGCAATAAGCAAGGGATGGGACTATCTAACATGTCCCCTTCCAGGAGTAAGCTGCCGGATGGTATGTAAAACAGGTATAATGCTTGTAACAGAGACCACCGAACACTTGACATGGCTTTCCGCTTCCACAGGCTGTTGCATCGTGAGTTCGGCGATTCAAGTGTCTGGACAGACTGCTCGAAGACGGAGTCCCTGAAAGTAAAAAAGAAAAGAAAAAGGAAAAAGAGAAAAGAAATGACACAAACGGAGCCTCACAGTGCGGTCGAGCCGCATTCTTGGCGTCTGCCGTTGTCTTGCCCCTCCCCGTATGCCCATGGTATCTCCAGAGCGTAATTATGTACGCGTAATACTAGTTTCGCAATTTCGCGAGGGCTGGGGTTGGGGCCGGATTGCTACTCGTGCTTGAATTGTGCCAGGTGGTCTTGTTGCAGGTTACTCCGGGCGCGCTTGGCGGTGTCCGGACGCTTAGTGGCCGGACTCGAGAATTGCCGTGAGAGGCTGCTTTGCACCTCCGTCGCGAGGCCGCCATATGCTCCTCCGCTCGGAGAAGGCGTTCGGTGTTTCCATTGACCGTGATTACTCCTCGAGGGCCCTGGCATCTTGAGGTTGAGGTATGCGTAGTGCAGCACCGCATTGAACTTGGCAATGCGGTTCGTCCGAGCAGTCGCGTGATAGCCGCTGCGGAATGGGGACGATGTCGAAGATTAACTCTTCGCCGGAAGTTATCCGGGGATCCGAAGACCACTTCGAGTGTAAGCGAGCCTGTACAACTGGCCTCTACACCCGGTATGGCGCCTTTAAAGGTCGTGTTGTAGGTTTAATCCTTGAGGGTCAATGCCCATTTTGCGCCTTTGTATCACGATAAAGCGAGGTTCGACTCTTTGCCGCCGTCCATCAGACTCTAGTGAGGTGAAATCCGTCGATAATTGGGTCAAGAACCAATGCTTGGCTGACCGGATTTTGTAGCAGATGCTAGTGGGGGTGGTCCCTTCGATCGAAGGTGATCGGGCAGGAAGACCATGGGTTGAACTTTAGAGCTGTTGGTTCCATCACATATCGTCCCTTAGTGCACACTTCCGCTCCCTTTTGGGTATGTGGGTTGCGTATATCATGTTCACCGTCCGCATTTGCGTAGGAAAACCCTTCTCGCCCTTTATTGTTCTAAGGGTCGAGGCTCTTCCTCGTCATCGCTATGCAGCCCTTGTTATTGAGTTCGCACTTAACTGCCTGCTTGTTTGAACACCCAACAGTCCCTGTTGGTGTGATTAGCTGAGTTTTCGGGGGTGCCATGTATCCGCTTTAGCGATCGAGTATTCGGTCCAAGTTGGGCCGGGCCACAGGTATTTATTTTGAATGGCTTCTTCCGCCGACCGGTTTAGAGCCTCTGAATCCGGCATTGTGGCCGTATCTTGATGTGCTATCGCCGTTAATCGCGCGCTTATTGTTCTTGTCGCGATGCGACCTGCCATTGTTGTCCTTGGTATCCTGACTATCAGGATGTTTGGCCAAGTTGTTGCTTCGAGCTAGCCAGCTGTCCTCTCCCGCACAAAAGCGAGTCATGAGGGTTGTGAGGGCTGCCATAGATTTCGGCTTTTCCTGTCCTAGGTGCCGGGCAAGCCACTCGTCGCGGATGTTATGTTTGAAGGCTGCAAGGGCCTCTGCATCCGGACAGTCGACGATTTGATTTTTCTTTGTTAGGAACCGAGTCCAGAATTGTCTCGGCCGATTCTTCCGGGCTGCTGAATTATGTGGCTAAGGTCATTGGCGTCTGGTGGTCGCACATATGTGCCACTGGAAGTTATCAAGGAATGCGGCTTCCGTGTCCTCCCAACAACCAATTGATTCTGGCGGCAAGCTGTTGAGCCAATCTTTGAGCTGGTCCTTTAAGCTTCGGGGTATTTGATGGCATGTAGATCATCACCGGGCCATGTGGATATGGAAGAGATAATCCTCGATCCGGACCGCAGGATCTGTGGTACCATCGTATGATTCGATGTTTACGGGCTTGAAGCCCTCGGGATTTGATGATCCATTACTTCATCTGTGAAGCATAGTGGGTGTCTTGGCGCCTGCATGTTAGGCTATATCACGGCGTAGCTCATATGAGCTTTGTCATCTGTATTCGGCCCGGCCGATTTCTTCAGATGTCCGTGGACGGTAATCATCCCGTGTTGCTTTGCGCCCACGCGATCCGTGAGATCGATCTTGTATGTTTTGCCTTATCCTCCAATATGTCTCATAAGTCCGGCACGCTTTTCCCTTGCCTTGGTACTTTTTGAGTGGCGTCGGGGTGTGGCTTGAGCGGAGGGCGAGAGGCTTCTCATCACGGCCACGGGGTGGCAGTCTGCCATGTCGCGGCGCTGGTGACTTGGGTGCTTCCTCCTCTAGTCGAGGCAACGGCCTGCGTTTGGGGTAGCTTTTGGAGGCGTTCGAGTTCATACTCTTGGCTGCAAGGACTTGATCTATCTGTCAGCTAGCGTGTCTTGATCAGCTCTAAGGCTGCCGCTTTTTCTTGAGGCTGCTTGCCGTGGCTATAAACTGCGCTTGAAACACCTGCTCGGGCGGAATCCTCGAGCCACGACAAATTAAATGAAGTAAATCGAGGCTTGCCTCATCTTCGAGGAGGCGCATAATTATCGCCCTCTACCTCTCTTCTGCACAGACCGCCTTTGTCGTGCGGACTTGCTTCTCCCTCCTCCCGCCGAGTCCTCCTCGGAGGGTTCTCTTGACCTTGTCCAGGAGTGCTATTATCTCCATGCCGGAATCACCATTTTTATTGTGACGGGATTTAGAGCGGCGCCACGACGCCGGCGTCGCTTGGCTGTTTCTTGGAGGGTCATCCTCCGTTGTTCCATCGTCGTTCCCATCTTTCGGGATGTCCACCATGTATATGTCATAAGAGGCGAGGTGGCCTTCCAGTTCTGTAGGCGCTTGGGTCTTGGCTGTCTCCTCGGCGTCGTCCATACCGTCGATGTCTTGAGTCATAGTCGAGCATGTCGGTTAAATCATCGACAGTGGCTACAAAGTGGGTGGTGGGTGGGCGTTGAATTTCTTTAAATCGTCGTCCGCATCCCAACCTTCCTGTCCGTAGTCCGCCGGGGCTCTCCGGATAAAGAGAGACTTTAGTGAATTCAGGATGTCGCCAAAGGGCGAGTCTTTGAAAAGATGTGCGGCAGTGAACTCCATGATCGGGCGCCCAATCGGATTCGATTGGTAAGGGGCGTGGAGGGTTTGGAGTCCGGAGAGGAGTCCGCACCCAGTCGAGGTCTTCGCATAAAGGGCGAGGATGGAGTTCGCTCGATCGCCCGTAGAGATTGTAGCCCCAGGCGGTGTCCAACCACTCGTCCTCGATCGGAATCCGGCTCCGGATTAAGAGTCGGGCCGGATCTTAGTGCGGCCTCCGAGGGCCTTTGTTCTATGAGCTAGATCATGCCCATCGAGCGATCACGGCACGCTTGGCTGCGGCTCGAATCCGTCGAAGATCAAGTCTCCGCGGATATCGGCCGTATAGTTCAAACTTCCAAATCTGACCTGATGGCCGGGGCGTAGCTTCGATCTGCTCCGGATGGCCAAGTTAATTGCCCGCAGCGGCAAAGCCGCCGAACACGAAGATCTGTCGGGAGAAAAGTCTCACCACTGGACCGCGTCGTTGTTGATGATCGAAGGAGCCATCGGGCCTATCGGTGGCGACCACAGAGGAACTCTCAATGAAAGCACCAATGTCGTGTCAAAACCGGCGGATCTCGGGTAGGGGTCCCGAACTATGCGTCTAGGCGGATGGTAACAGGAGACAAGGGACACAATGTTTTTACCCTGTGTTCGGGCCCTCTCGATGGAGGTAATACCCTACTCACAGCTTGATTAATATTGATGATATGGGTAGTACAAGAGTAGATCTACCACGAGATCAAGGAGGCTAAACCCTAGAAGCTAGCCTATGGTATGATTGTTGTTGTTGTTGTGTCCTACGGACTAAAACCCTTTGGCTTATATAGACACTGGATAGGTTAGGGTTACACAGAGTCGGTTACAATGGTAGGAGATCTACATATCCCAGATCGCCAAGCTTGCCTTCCACGCCAAGGAAAGTCCCATCCGGACACGGGACGAAGTCTTCAATCTTGTATCTTCATAGTCTTGGAGTCCGGCCGTGACAATAGTCCGGCTGTCCGGACACCCCCTAGTCCGGGACTCCCTCAGGGAGCCACTACTTTTCTATGCATAAGTGAGGGTATTATACATCCATGTTTAATACATCGACAGATGGTAACAGGAGAAGTAGGGACACAATGTTTTACTCAGGTTCTGGCCCGCTTGATGAGGTGAAAACCTATGCCCTGCTTCTTATATATTGATTGTGATGGGGTACAAGGTACAAGATGATCTACCTCGAGATCATATGAAGATGTTCTAAGCTCTAAAATTGTGCATGTGTGTCTCTACAGGCTAAAACCCCGTGGCTTATATAACACCAGGGGTTTCTAGGGTTTACAAATGGTTGGTTGCGATCTAGGGATATGCATGCCAATCCTTTGGGCACATCATGAAGTGTATGCCAAGTCTTCAGAGATCTTCATTTGGATGACGGTGAGAGTATCAACCTAGCCAGGACCCATTCGACCATTGGTGGGTCCTTGGCCCGGCCCATAAGAGATGAGTCGACGTGTTGCGTACCCCCCTAATCCGGGAAACCGGCAGGGACCGCGACATCAACCATCTCCACCATCATCATCCCATTCCCATCTCTTTGTAATACTTAAATACCCAAGAGGGTCCATTCTTGTATTACGATTATCATTCACTATTTTCATAATGATTTACCCTTTGATGATTATCATTCTCATGTTCGAGTAGGCTCTAGTTCTCGAGGATATGGAGGTAGGGATGGCACCATGCAGGTATGGGTACGGTTGGAGCTACCCCATACCCTTACCCGTCCATACTGAGTTTACCCATCACCCATACCCATACCCGTCAAAGGGTACAATTTTTTCCCATACCCATCACCCGACAGGTATGGGTACCAGCGAATAAAAATACCCAGCGTTTACAACACATCAATTGAGTAGAAAATAGTTGTAAAGAAACATACAATCATAAATTATTAATAGCAACACATTTTAAACAACAATGTACAACAACATATTGTAACAACAACATATTCTCATAAACAAAAATACTTGCCTATAAAGTGACATATAAAAATGTTAAACAAGAACACATAATCATAAATAACAACACATATGCATACACTTTAGGTTCACGAAATCATGATAAATTATAGAGATAATTGAATACACATTAGAGTTTTTACCTAGCATGATTAGGAGGGGGAATGAATACATTGGGATATTAACGAAACCCACCTATCAACATTTTAGATGGGTACATGGGTACGCGGGCATGGGTTATACGATCCCATACCCGTACCCTCTCTACCCGATGGGTATGACATTTTCCCATTTAAGTACCCATGGGTAATTTTTTGTCTCATACCCTTACCCTGATAGGGTTTTACCCACAGGGTACGCGGGTAATGGGTACCCATTGCCATCCCTATATGGAGGAACCCTGGTATTTTTTTATGTTGAGCGCTTAATGGTAGGCAACCCATAATTTTTCGAACATAATATTATTATGAACGAATAAATTTTCATACCGATTATTAGTCTTCATGATATAATAAAAAGGACCAAGAAGATGTTGTTTGTGGAGAATCATACCTGAGAAGATAATATACATGGATTATAAGAAGAAGAAATTAAAAAATGAGTCATCTGGAGGTCATAGAGAAGAAGACCGTGTCAAGTACGGACTTACCAACTTGTACCACGGGTTGTACCAAAATAGCAAAAACAATACTCAAAATCCAGAGGGGAAGATGGCTTATTCTACGAGCACTCCTGTGGGCACCCGCGGTTTATAACGCCATGAACACATCCACCAGTTTCTGGCCATTACGCCTAGCGGGATCTAGAATGGCCCTGCAGACCAAATCTAGTTTTTCTTTCACATTTTCTTAAAAAGGATCGAGAAGATCATGTTTGTTAAAGAATCATACCTAAGAAGATAATATACATGTATTATAGGAAGAAGAAATAAAAAAGGAGTCATTTGGAGGTCACAGAGGAGAAGACAATGTCAAGTACGAGTGTACGACCTTGTAACACATGTCATACCAAAACAGCAAAAACAATCCACAAAATCCAAAGGGCTAGACGGCTTCTAGGATGAGCCCTCCCATTGGTACCCACATCCTCCGGTTCCTGGTCATTATGCCTGGCGGGATCTAGAATGGTCCTACAGACCAACTCTAGTCTTTTCCTTGCACTTTGTACTCACTCGTGTGCACTAGAGACCAACTTCTTAGTCGGTTACTCATCCTCAGATCGCCGGCCACATCCATCGGTTCATGGACGTTATGCCTGGCGGGATCTAGACTGATCCTACAGACCAATACTAGTATTTCCTGCCCACTCGGAACCACTCGGAACCAGCAAAAGCATTTAACTAAAGCTTGGGGGAAATTTTTCCAAACCATGGCTTTGCTGAACATGTTATACTGCACATATTTTATAACGGACTAAATGACGAGTCTAAATCCGTTCGTGATAATAGTTTAGGTGGAATATACAAGTCCTCGACAATAATAGAGGGAGAATGCCTCATTCAAACAATAGTGAATACTAGAGAACAGTGGAACAAGGAAGAACCTACTGAATTCACTGATAGAAATTTTTACCACATCGAAGATATGGAAGAATTCAGAAACGTAATAAAAGAAAACGGTAAGCCTATAGAACAACTAAAGACTGAAAGTGTAGACTTTTTACTCTTTACCAATAGGAAGGTGAATTTTACGAAGCACTGAATAGATTTAAGCATCATAAAGAGGGCTATAATAAGAACATTAGTAGATGCCCCTATCAAAATGAGAAAATTATATCCTACTTACCGGAAGTGCTAGATGAATTAGGTCATGTTGTGAAAAATCTCGATGCAGACACGGTGTCGTGGCACCTCACCGCCTCGCGCCAATTCTCCGTTAAGTTGCTTTATGCTAAACTTAACCAAGGCCTGACGCTTGACATAGCTAGAGGGTTATGGAATTCTAGATTGCCACTTAAAGTTAAGATCTTCTTATTGGAAATGTTTCAAAAACGTCTTCCGACCTCTATTGAAACCTCTAAACGAACCCTCTAACGGGGACTGCACGGTATGTGCGACCCCCGGAGATTCCAATCATGTCTTATTTCACTGCCCTTTAGCTTGTTTTGTGTGGAGCGTGGTTAGGGGAGCCACTCGCACCACGTGGAATCCTGCTTCGGGAGCTGATTTGCTTTGTATCCTCTCTTCTCAGAGCGGATCAGACAAGCGTGTCCTATGGCATTGTGTTGGGCACTGTCGTTGGCCTTATGGCACTTCCGTAACCACCCGGCTGACTGTATTTTCAAATGCATTCTCTTCTTACAGCAGTGGACTTCATTGGGGAAGTGTCGGGATGCTAAAGTCATGCCGCAAGTGGTGGACAAGCTTCGCCACATTCATAACATTGCACGATCCCCCCATGATGTTGACTAAGGCAGCGGTCTCACTTTTGGATGTTCTTTCGAGCATGCGTGCTCTTTATTTTGGCTTGCTGGCCATGTACCCCACCATTAAAACTTGTTTCTCTCATTTATTCGTTAAGACCCTTGTTACTTTGTCTGGTTTGTGGGCTTTATTAATTTAAAGTCGGATGCTCCTTGCATCTTCATTCTTAAAAAAGCTAATCTGTTAACTCTGTTAGTTCATGATTGACAATTACAGCTTATTGTTTTCAGCTTATGAACCAATATCTCTTGAGCACTGGTTGATGCCTTGTTTTTGTTGCACTTCCGAGTTTTCTGTTCTTAAACCTAAGATGCACTAATTCTGAGGAAGTATCTTATCAAAAGACTGTTGCTCTACACGATTAATGAAGTAAGAGCTAACTAACAAACTTTCAATCTCAAAATGATCCACGCTGATGGCAATACCTGCTATATTTGTTGACTTCTATACTCGTTCATTGTACTTATCCCTGTTTCATTATTTTCTTAATATTAGAAGGCCTGTTGAAATGCCTGAAATTCAGTCAGCTAGAAGTATTAACAATTGTGGTCATAACTACTGGTACTTGCAATAATAAACAATGGCCTAAAATTGGCAAAAGTCTTTGATTGATCAAGTTGCTGTCATCACTCCGTTGAACATGAATATCCACCTGCTTATTTATACCCCTGAATGTTCGGGTTGCAACTGGAATAAGTCAGCAAATCAAGAAGAAGAAGAAGCACCATGACGATTGGGGATCTGTGGACTGGAGGGGAAACCCCATCGACAGAGAGGCGCATGGAGGAGTCAGAGCAGCATGGTTCATGTATGGTAAGTTCTCATTTTGCAGATAACCCAGTTTCCCTTAACTTTCAAGCTTCTGCTCCAAGTTCGAAAGTTTTAAGTAATTTTGCTCCTTGTTTCTCCTTGCAGTTGCGAACGTGGTAATGAACATGGTTATTGTCCCAAACCTGCTGAATCTGGTTACCTATCTCCATGGAACAATGCATATGGGCGTCTCTGGCTCTGCAACTACTGTTACCAATCTTGTTGGTGCTACATGCGGGTTTGCATTAGTAGGAGCTTTCCTCTCAGACTCTTACATCATGCGCTCCAGAACTATACTCATCTTTGGCCCATTGATGTTTCTGGTAATATGCCTGCTTGCCTGTCAACTGTCTATTGGATTCCTGTTATTATGCAAGGAAAAGATTCGTTCTTTCTTAATTTACATATTCGCATGTCATCTACTAAAATGAGAACCTGCCAACAATAGAGGAAGAGGAACGGCTCAATGAAATAAAGAACTGAATAAGAAAACCTAATGTCACAGGTCACTGCAAAAAGGCAGAGGCCGGGGGTCGTCCTCCTTTTCTAAAAAAAAGTTCACTGCAAAAAGAAAAAGGAAATTTTTGATTCTCTGTCTGAAAGGTTGAAAGTATGTGTCTCTGTCTGAAGTACTTCTCCAAAGCTAAAATTCAATTGTGATACGTACATATAAAGACGATTTCGGATTTGAATAATTTTAAAAAGCATTGTTTGTTGAGGATGGACTTCTCGAAGTACCTATCTAGAAAAGTGATATTTTATCGCGAAAAAAGGAAATAAAAAACCTTGAACAGCCATATGATGCTAACTTTAACTTTACCTGTCATGTCTTAATAGCAATATGCTACTAAGACTTTTCATGTCTAAGTTTGACTCTGACAACGATATGCTTCTAACTTTGATTTAATATAGTTTAATATCTGACACTGATAGGTACCTACTCTGGCATATCCTTTGACCATAAAATCCACTTACATTGGAGTTGAACACGTCTGCTGTAAAAAGTCTCGCATTGCATCCCCTTCTAAGACTTGCATTAATTTCATTCATAATATTTGTTTGTGGAAAACCGTGACTAGTTTTGGAAGTATATGATGCTAACACAATTTATTTTTCAGCCAATGCAATCTCTTAAAAACAATATCCCTGATTGCAGAATAAAGTTTAAGTTGTAAACCACATTACTTCTCCTCACTTAACTGTCCACTGCCTGACTTTGTAGGCAATTATATATGATATTAGCCATTAGTTTATTACAGTATAATTAAACATTTACGTATGTGCGCAGGGCTATGGGTTGCTCACCCTACAGGCATACTTACCCTCGCTCCATCCTGCGCCTTGCAACATTGAAGCAGACCTAAGCAGCTGCAAAGAGGTCCATGGCCGGAACGCCACCTTGTTGTACGCAGCCTTGTACGTACATCAGTGCATTTGGCGATGGCTGTATACGTACATGCTTACCATCCCTCGGAGCAGACCAGTTTGACCGTAAAGATCCTTCCGAGTCCCGCCAGCAGTCCAGCTTCTTCAACTGGTACACCTTCGGGATCTCCCTTGGAGGCTTTATAGGGCTGATCCTCATAGTGTGGCTCCAGAACTACAAGGGGTGGGACGTCGGACTTGGGGCCTGCGCCATCCTGGTTCTGTTTGGACTGCTCGTTGTTGCTACCGGTCTCCCTTTCTACCGCAACCAAATGCCGGAAGGAAGCCCTCTTACTCGAACACTGCAGGTTGTGCTACTGCTACGTACTTGCTGACTTAAAATAATGTAGAGTACCTAGAACTCATTTAAATGAGATATAATTTGGTCTCATTCACTTTGAAATCAAGAACGGATACAATCCACGTCAGCACACACGCATCTTATAGCATCACATCTAATGGCTATAAAAGGTGAATGAGACCAAATTATATCTTATCTAGATGAGTTCTAGCAAAACTGTAAAATAATATAAGATGCCATGTCAATTCTCATCAAAATTTAACTACAATTTTGCATCCTCAGGTTCTTGTGGTTGCATTAAGGAACAGGAAGCTTGAACTTCCTGAGAAGCTGGAAGAAGCAGAGGATAGCCGTACTGGGACCGGGACAGGGTTTGTCCAAGTACCACCTCAAAGAAAAAGTCTGAAGTAAGATTCGGTGAAATAATACCATTTTCTTAGCAGGCTACATGTCACAGAGATTACATACTAGAGATGTTTAGTTGTATTCCCTATTAGAAATTCTTTCATTCATCTCGACAGGTTCCTCGACAAAGCTTGCATTCACCACGGCAAAGACGGAGATTGGTCAGTTTGCAGTGCGACGAAGGTGGAGGAGACGAAGATCGTGCTCCGCGTGCTCCCTCTCTTCTTCAGCTCCATGATCGCGTACGTATCCAACACGATCGTCTTCACGTTCACGGTGCAGCAAGGTGGCATGACCAACACAAGTCTGGGCAAGATCCACGTCTCCCCTGCGACGCTCTTCATCATCCCCATAACATTCCAGCTGATAATGCTGGCCGTCTACGACCAGTTCATCGTGCCGTTCCTGCGAAAGCGCACGGGCTACGTCGGCGGCATCACTCATCTGCAGCGCATCGCCATAGGCTTCGCCTCCATGATACTCGCCGCGGTCATCGCAGCAGTCGTCGAGAGAAAAAGGAAGGAGGCGGTAGTGCAGATGTCCCTGTTCTGGCTCGCGCCTCAGTTCTTCCTACTTGGCGTGGCAGACGTGACATCGTTCACCGGACTCCTTGAGTTCTTCAACAGCGAGGCGCCACGGGGCATGAAGTCGATCGCCACGGCCTTGTTCTGGTGCGAGCTCGGGCTCGCGTCGTTGATGGCCACATTCCTGGTGGAAATCGTGAACAGGGCCACGAGGCGCGGGCAGCGGGGAGGCTGGCTCGAGGGGAAAAGCTTGAATAACAGCCGTCTTGACCTCTTCTACTGGGTTGTGGCTGTTGTGGGGTTGCTTGGCTTCTTGAACTACCTTTATTGGGCGAAGAAGTATGTATACCAGCACAATCCACGCATCGCTGAGCCATCGGTTGATGAGGATTCACCTTGAACTTTCGGATTCACGATGATGACTTCTTCGGTAGGCCTCCTTTAAAGAAGTTTAAGATTTTCAATGCAAATCGACCGTGGAGATTGGAACTTACCCTTTTTTTGCGGAAAAACTTCCAATCTATTCATCTTCAATCATGGCAGTACAACGAATACCAGAAATAAAAATTACATCCAGATCCGTAGACCACCTAGCGGCGACTACAAGCACCTTTGAGCGAGCGAAGCGGCGCGCCGCCGTCATCGCCCTCCAACACGGGCGGGCACAATTTGTTGTAGTAGGCGATCGGGAAGTCATCCTGCTAAGGCCCCATAGGACCAGCACCCCAGAACAGTAACCGCCGCCGATGAAAAATAACGTAGATCGGAAGGATCCAAACCGAAGACACACGAACGTAGACGAACAACGACGAGATCCGAGCAAATCCACCAAAGATAGATCTGCCGGAGACACACCTCCACACGCCCACCAACGATGCTAGGCGCACGCGAACGGGCTAGGCGGGGAGACCTTTATTCCATCTTCGAGGGAGCCGCCGTCTCGCCTTCCTAAGTAGGACACAAACCCTAACAAGATTGAAAAAAACGACTAAAGCGGAGCCCTCCCGGGCCTTGCCGAGATCCACCGCCTCCATGGCCCTAGGGCCACGGGAGACGAGGCGGACTCATGGCCCGGCCATGAGGCACAAACCCTAACTTTCTTTCTTGGAGGAGGAGGAAGAGGCGGAGCCCTGGCTAAAAACATGGTGACGGGTATCTGAATGATTGGAACTTACCCTTGATGAAAGAGGACACTATGGTCGTAATAGCTAAGAGCATCTGGAGCAGACCCCTTCTCTATAATTTCAAAATGTATTCTTCATCCCAGAAAAACTAATTTTTAGGGATTAAACTTTTCTTCATCTAGCAAATCCTCTAAAACTTAATCCCCCCAAAATTTATTAGCCCATTCATCCAACCGTTTTCAACCAAAACTTGAGAATTCAAGACCACACAATTCAAATACATATCAAATTTAATGCTTTCAAACTTAACCATTCAAATTCAAATAGAACATACGATCCAAAGGAATTAAGAATCCAAATAAACATGATAAAGGCACAAGAATCAAGTGATATGAAGTCGCCAATGGTGCTCACTAAGATTTTCTTGAAGTTGGTTGTGAGCTTCTCGGTTCTCGATCATTCAGTGTGCTTGGAGGAATGCTTCGATCATGTTTGAGTGGCCGAAGCGGCTGCTACGGCATCCCACCAGAAACACAAAAGCCACAAGGACAAACCACACCTAGTCTCCGAAAATTGCGCCTCCAAGAAAGATAAATGATGTCAAGAAAATGCCGCCGCCATCCGATCCAGCAAACTAAATCTAGGTGTTCACCCGGAAGAAGAGATCACATCAGTTGGAGGTGGGTCAGGGCTCCTCGACGACGCCATAAGATGAAAACGATGCAACAAAGTACCGCCGTCGCCGGCACCGACCAAGTCGGGTAAAACTTTCGTCCAGAACATCGCAAAAACCACCGTCATCGGACTGCCTTGAAATATCCAGGGAGCTGTCGCGCTCACCGGAATCACCATCGGCCATGCCACTACTGCACGGGCAAGGGCACAACATCAGATCCACCTAGACCCGGAGCCGCCGCTCAGGCAACCACGAGCAGACCACCGCCAAAAGCCATGACCACCACTCCGCCGCACACACGGACGGAGCTGGCAGGGCACACACCGCCCCGGAGCAGGGCCGGCGTCCAAGGGCCTGTGTCAGCCGTGCGATCGCATAGGCCCCCCAAATCCCAGGGCCCCCAGTTTTGGGCCTACATTATACTAGTATTACTTATTAGGCTATCTCTTGCAAAGTTTTGGGCCTTCTGGCCTGGTCTGGTAGCTTGAGTTCCCTCCCAATCGATCGCATGAGAGCTCCTATGCGCCGCTCGTTGCGGCGAATTGCCGAGCGAATGCACAGGGCGACTCCAGCTGGGCCGGCCCATTAGCGGAACACAGTGAATAATCGAAAAAAGACTAATAAGACCAAAAAGGACTAATACTACTCGAGGGGGGAATCGAACGAGGCACCTCCAATTATTTACGCACGAGCTTAGCCAATGGGCTAGATAAGCTTTCATGTTTTAATATGTCGCGCCAAGCTAAAGTTAATGCAGATCCGAACATTTGTCAAATTTCGAAGCGAACATTATTTTGAGAAAAGTGTTTTTTTAAAGCGAACACTTTTCAAATTTGATAAGAAAAACTAAAAAGCTCAAACCGTTTTTTGATAAACTGAACACTTTTTTGAAAATCATGAACATTTTTTAGTATGTGAACAAATTTTTCTCAAAAGGAACAAAATTTGAGTTTCCCAAACATTTTTGGAATTTGTGACATTTCTTTAGAGCAAAAACATTTTTTTGAATCTTGAGAACAAATTTTGAAACGGAAAACAAATTTGGAAGCTTGAACAATTTTTTAAAGCACAAACATTTTTTGACTCTTGAGAATTTTTTTGAAATAGAGAACATTTTTGAAAAATCCCGAACAAATTTGGAAGCGCGAACAATTTTTTAAAGCTCGAACATTTTTTGAATCTTGAGAACAAATTTTGAAATAGAGAATTTTTTTTGAAAAATCTCGAACAAATTTGGAAGCGCTAATATTTTATGAAAACGTGAACATCTTATGTAATCTGATATATTTTCTGCATTTCGAAAGTTTTGAATTTTTTTGTTTAACGAGAACAATATTTGAATTTTGAGAACATTTTTTGAATACTGAAATTTTTATAAAATACGAACAAAATTTGAATATTTTGAATTTCTTTTGAAGAAAAGAGAAGAAAAAGGAAAGGAAATAGAAAGAAAACAAACAAAAAATCAGGAACATTTTTCGAAATTGTGAACAAAATTTGGAAAATGTGAACACTATTTCATAAATAAGAACAAATATTGAAAAAAAGAACATATTTGAAGTTCTAAATCATATTTGAAGTTCTAAACCATATTTGAAGTTTTTGAAAAGCTTAAAAAGAAAAAGGAAATAATATATTAATAAAGAAAAGGAGAAAAAAGAAATAACAGAATAAGATTGTGAAGACAAACCAGAAAGAACCAGTAGAAGGAACAAAAGCTTTTTGGAATTTCCGTGGGCTGGTTTTATGTTTTGTCGTTGCTTTTAGTTTCTTTAAGTTTAGGTTTGTTATTCTTTCACATCCACGAGCCTGTCGTGATGCCTACCGTGGCGTGTAGGTCTACGGGACGTCGTTAGTTCGATCCCTAGAGCGACCACTTTTTGCGCTTTTTTAAACTCGCGAAGCGAAACCACTCAAATGGGCCGGCCCAGGGTGAGCTGCGCCCTGTGCGAAGCGGCGACTACTTGCCGCAGTAAGCGGCGAATAGGAAATTCCCGATCGCATCGCATGCCCCGAGTCTTTTTTTAAACTCGCGAAGCGAAACCACTCAAATGGGCCGGCCCAGGGTGAAGGCGCCTGCGGAAGCGGCGATTACTTGCCGCGATGGCGGCGAATAGGAAATTCCCGATCGCATCGCATGCCCCGAGTCTCTCCCGAACTCCTTCCCGATCAGCCGTCTGCCCCGATCGATTACATTTTTTTAGCGAACCCCAATCTATTACACTGTCCCTTCGTTTTTAGTCTTCCGGAGTCCCTGGACTAGATCGAATCTGCTTGGGGTCGGCCAGAACGCAAGAAGCATGAGGGAGGGTCAGGCGGCAGAATTCGACCTGTGAATTCGAGCAGAAAGCTTCGTTCTCACGCCCGTGGAGCCCAACGTCAGCCCACAAGGGGCCCAGCAGAACGAGTCAAGGCCCAAAAAGAGAATGAAGCCCAACAAGTGGTTCGACCCAGCGAGCTGGGAGCTGTGACTGATAAAAGAGCAGAGAGCCGTCGAGTAGAGGCATCGAGATTGTAATAGGCTAAAGCACTTTCTCCCCAACCACTCTGCTTCTCCCATGTTCCTCCACTCCCAATTCCCCAATTCCTCTCCTCAAAACCCTAAGATTTCCCTGTATCCGTGATGATGAACTAGATCGAGGTTGGGAGTGTGACATTAAATCACTACGCCAACGCCGCCAAGAAAAGCAGAAGGCGGCCGGGGGTGTTATTGGGCTTAGGCCAAATCGATTTGAAGATTTAATTTACACATCACTGACCAGTCCTGTCTGATGTCTGAGGTGCGCCCAAGCTAAAGAAGATTTCAATTAGGCTATCTTTTTTTCTGTACAATAATTTACCGGCTAATGAGAGTGTGTATATTGTACATGTGCATCATATCTTAGGATAATTAGTAAATTGTTATATGTTTATTGTTCCACAGATGAATTCTTTTTATTCGTGGGGCTCCACCGATGAATTCTTTAAGGGCAGATGGTTGGTGTATTGTATATATTTCTTAACATTGTATAAGAAATACCAAATATTTAAAGTTAATGTAACTTTTCGCAAAAAAATCAATATAACTTAAATGAGAGTAGGATTTAGTTATAAGAAGTTTTCATAATTTAGGGCATCATTTGAGTTTCGCACCGGGGCCTCGAATTCATGGAGTATTTAACCAAAAACTATCACATTTCACGGAAATGTGCCCAGAAACTATCACTTTACGAATTTGTATCGAAAACTACCACTATTTTTCTAATCTGTGACTAAAAACTACCATGTCGGGTAAGTGCCCGATTCGCCTCTTCTAAACGCCTTTCTGACATGATGGACCCACAAGTCAGATTGACCGTTATTACAAATGGGGCCCACACATCAACCCGCTTCTTCCGTCTCTCTCTCTCCCTCTCTTTGGCATTTCTACAAACACCTTGTGTGCACCTGCAAGGCACCTCCGCCGCCGACCATTGCTGGCGCTCACTCACTCACGACGGCGCACACGCTCGCGGTGGCAGCTACGCGCACGGCTGTTAGTGGCTGCCGCCGGTACCGCCACCGCAGCAGCATCATCCGGGGGCAGACTACAACACCTGGGCCAGCGACAAGAAGATCAAAGTCGACGACACCCTCGGTTAGTGCATGCCGGCCACGTACTTCTCTAGTAGTAACATTTTCGTCTAGTGTGCCACTCATTTTTACTGATCCATGGACGCGCGCGGCAAATTTTGGTTTACCTTCACAGTGTTCAACTACGCCGGCGGGGCGCACAACGTGGCAGAGGTGAGCGCGGCGGACTATGCGTCGTGCTCCGCCGCGAACGCGCTCAGCAGCGATGGCAGCGGCGCCACCACCATCGCGCTCAAGACCGCGGGGAAGCACTACTTCATCTGCGGCGTCACCGGCCACTGCAGCAACGGCATGAAGCTCGCCGTCGACATCGTCGCCGCCGCCGCCGCCTCGCCGCCGAAGGCGTCCCCGACCCCGGACACCCCTGACACCCCCTCCACCACCCCAACTTCGCCATCCACCCCTGGCGCCACGCCCAAGACCCCGGTGACCGTGCTCGCGCCCCCCACCAAGCAGTCGGAGTCCGGCGCCACCGGACTCACGGCCACGACGGTGGCTGGCCTGGGCATCGCGGGGCTGGTGGTCGCGGGGTGTAGTCTGCCCCCGTGGTCCCCCGGTGGAGTAGACCGGGGACGGCAGCAGCATCCAGAGCCACGCGCTCGGCTCGCTCGAGAAGGGCGCGTCGGTCACGGATCTCGGGTGGCCGCGGTGGCGGTACCGGCGGCAGCCACTAACAGCCGTGCGCGTAGCCGCCGCCGCCGTGAGCGTGTGCGCCGTCGTGCGTCAGTGAGCGCCGGCAGCGGTCAGCGGCGGAGGTGGCTTGCAGGTGCACACGAGGTGTTTGTAGAAATGCCAAAGAGAGGGAAAGAGAGAGGAGGAAGAAGAGGGTTGACGTGTGAGCCCCGTTTGTAATAACGGTCAAAGTTAACGGTCAACCTGACTTGTGGGCCCATCCTATCAGAAAGGCGTTTAGAAGAGGCGAATCGGGCATTTTCCCGACATGGTAGCTTTTAGTCACAGATTAGCAAAAAAAAATGATAGTTTTTGCACAAATTCAGTAGCAGGTTCGGACACGTTCCATGAAATGCAGTAGTTTGGTTAAATCTCAATTCTCAAGACGGCCTGCCCGAGACAAGGGACCGCTCCCCACGGCCTTGACACATCCACCTACATGGCACCACCGCACCACCGTCCAGGAGCTGCAGCACGCCGCCACCACCCCAGCTCGACCAGCCGGATGTGCAACCGCCGCAGCCACATGCCTGGGCACCCCCACCGACGGATCCTGCATCCAGGTGCTAGATCCACAGCGGCAGGCCCCAGCACCGCCCCACACGACCCCCAGCGAGGAAGGAGGAGAGAAGCGGCACCGCCACCATGCCCGGGGTCATCGTCATGGCTTGCCAGTGCCGGCGAGGCACCATCGCCGCTAGTTGCATAGCTTCGTCCAGGGCAGCCGCTAAGCGCCTCACGAGGAGAAGTCCCAGCCGCCGTCGTACGCCGAGCAGGCTTTGCCCGAGCGGCGCTAGCACCGGAGTATTGCAATCCAAGGGTAAAAGAAGATCCGTTTGAAGTATCATGCATGTAGCTTCATGTGTTTCGCATTTATGTGAACTAAACGACTATAAATAGGTTGGGTTCACTTAGTGTTGATGTTGTAGGCCAACTCACCTTTCATCAGAAGGAAATAATCAACCGTTGCGTGAGGTAACTGATTTTCTTCAAAAAGAAAATAATAACAGCTTTGAGCCGTTGGATTGGAAACAAACGGATGGATTTTTTTTTCTTCTCCGACCGTTTTCCCGATTCCACAACACAATATTAACACACGATCTCTCTCCCCAGCCCATGCCCAATTTCTTCTCCCCTGCTCAGCTTCGGTGAGGCGTGGTGTCTCAAAAAAAAGCTCCGGTGAGGCGTTACTCAAAAACAAAAAGCTCCGGTGAGGTCCTCCTACTCCTGTCCGACCCTCATGGGTCACGTCGCGGCCTCGTCTCTGCCGGCAATTTCGTGGCCGCCCGGGCCGCTCTCACCTTGACCTCCGAGTGCTCCTCTCTCTCTCTCAATTTATTTCAAATACTCGTCAAGATCCATACTTTCACCGAGTTTGGTAATAGTGACGGCCAGAAGATGTGTCCGCCTCGCTCCACCCTCCAGCGGCCGGCGGCGGCCACGGGCGCTGCCTCGACTCTCAGATCTGCGTCTGGTCCATGCCCCCGCCTCCTCCCTCTGGTGCCCGCTTTGGTGTACACGACCAGCTCGCGCTGCCTCGGGCGCCTGGCCCCACGCGTCTTCGCCTCCGCTAGATCTGGTCCGGTCATGCCGGGTGGTGCAGGTCGATGCCGGCCTTGGCCAGCTCAAGAAAGTCGTCCTCGACTCGCATGACCCGCAGTCAGCTTTCGAGACCGCACCACAGGCTGAGTCGGGCGTCCGGTGCGAGCACGCTGGCTGCAGCGCCTTCAAATCGCGGCTTCGCCATAAGCTGCGGGGCTGCGGGCGGCTGGCTCCATCCCATCCGATTGCGGCGCGCCTTCAATAATGACAGCGACGGCGGCGGCGTAGCGGATGAAATGACCGGCCGGTGGCGGTGGTCACCTCGTAATAGCCCGCGCCCGCGGCTTTGGCCGCCACCGCATTCAAGCCGCCGCCCATCCCATCTTTGGCTCTTGAGACGATCTTTGCCGGTGCCTCGTCACGGGGCACAGAGCCTCGTCTGCCGCGAACCCATCCACGCTCCCGCTGCCTTCAAAACGGGCACAAGTCAAGGGGCTGCCGCAAACCATGGAAGCCGCCTCCGCTTGCTGGACTCCCCTGTTGTGCCACCACCTCCTTTGCCTCGCCCTGCTGCTTCGCCCGTTTGATGGCGCCTACGCCCTGATGCGTGGCTGGGAAGATCCGTCAGCTGCGCCCGCTGCTGCAGATCGCGGTTTGTGCGGCTAGGATGACACGCCCTTGGCGATGCTTCCTTCGACCAGGAGGAGGACTTTGTCGTCGTGCGGCTACACCAGAGATGCAAGCAGAGTCTGCCATCCTCTCCTCCAACGTTGTTGTGGCATGGCTGGAGGGTGCACGGCAGGACATTTCCTGCCGGCAGGTCGCCGCGGAGCTCGCCGCGGCTCTGGGCGCTCGCCCGGCTGATGTTGAGGTGGTGAAGCACTATCCAGAGCAGTTCTTTGTCAGGTTCATGTATCAGCATCACTGTGCAGAGGCTGTGTCTCGCGGCAGCCTCCCTGGCACTGGCTACAACATCTTCGTGCGCGAATGGCGGCTGGAGGCGCATGCCGATAATGAGGATATGCTGCTCCAAGTCCGCCTGTGCATGGAAGGCGTCCCCGCTGCCAGGTGGAACAAGTACATCGCCACCTTCCTCATCGCCGCGGTACGCTCGCTTGACTACATCGAGCTGCGGTCCCAACGCAAGGAGGACACGAGGGACTTGGCGCTCGGGCGTGGACGGCCAACCCCAATGCCATCCGAAAGTGAAGTGGCTCACGCTCACTGCTTTCGTGGCCACCGTCGCCCGTGGCGGCCGCGGCCTCCGTCACCGCGTCATCATCCACCTCGACCTCCTCGAGGACCACTCCAAGGCCGCCGCCGGCAACGACAACCCGCCGCCACCGAAGTCCATGAGTTCACACGGTTCCGCCCAGCGCCGTCGGCAACCGCAGTCGTCCCGAACTGGTGTGTGCCACAAGGGCGCGAGTGCGGCGCCGGGGCGAGACGGGATGACGACGAGGGAGACCACGATGGCCGAAGGTCGCGGCGACCGTGCTCGCGAGGTTGAGGCGCCAGTGCGGCGCCGCTCTCCCGCAACCCTCGAAGCGTTAGTGGGAGGTGGGTCAGACCGCACCGAGGATCTCTGGCGGCGCCGGCATGCCACCAACTCCGGCGCCCCTATCTTGCGGCGGCCACGGGCGGCGATATACCGCACATTCTGGCAGCTCGGCCTCGGTCATCGGTGAGCATGTGCGTGCTCTCAAGCTGCTACCCACGCAGGACCGAGGGCCTGTCACGGTCGGTCGGCGCAGCCCACTCGCCGAGCCTCTCCGCGCTCCGCCAGACGCCGCTCTCAGCGAGCCTCACTTCCTAGGCATCTCCACCGCTGTCTCCGACTACGGTGCTGCCGGCAAGCCCGCGGTCCAAGCGCTCTGAAGACAGGAGTTCTCCCATGTGTCTCGCTGCGCCCAGGCCGTCGCTGCTCGAGCTCTGCTCACCCGTGACCATGTTGCGGCCCCTGACGTCCCTTTCTAGGTCACCGGGGTTTGAAGCCTCTCCCACGCCACCGCTCGTCTCTGCTGGCCCCATGCAGCGCACACCGTCGCCGGTCCGCTGCCCGGTCGTGCAGGACCAAAACTTTGTTGTGGCGCCACTGTTTTGCAGCGGCAGAAGGCCTCCTTGCGCCCGCATCCTCTCCGCCTAGGCTGCGGCGGCTCGTCAGAAACACTTGCAGCGTCAAGATCTCCACCAAGGAGGGTTATCCTTTACCCAGCGGATCGGCGCTCGGGTGCCAAGGTCCCTGCTGCCCGGCGGCGATGGTTGCCAAAACTTGTATGCCGCAGTGCAGGGATTACAAAGGATGGTCGGGGATGTCACGGAGGCCACACCGGCAGATTTCACCGCCAAGTTCAAAGACCAACTAGCTCTGAAGTGATCACGGCGATGTCGCCTTCTTCCATCTGGATGATGCTGCTTTGTTAATGGTGTCGAGGGCGCCCTTTCGCCCATGGGGGCGAAGGAGCCCTGAGCTCATGGCGACCAGGGCCGAAGATTTGGCTCGGGCGAGTTGGTTTGATCAGCCACCTCAAGTTAGGGTGTTGCAATAGTTGTCATGTTAATTCATCTTCGTACTAGGCCCGAGTGGTCTCCTAACGATGTTGTTTTTATTTGCGTGAGTTGTATCTCAGTGCTTGTGTTCTGTCTCCGGTTAGGTGCTTCGCTGTGTTGTCAAAGCTGGTTGTGGCGTTCTCTGTTCTTTCCCCATGTTGTGTCCTTCACGCCAAGCACACACCACAGAATTGGCCTATGGCAAAGCAAAAGTGCAAACCATGGTTTTCCATGTCGATACAACCAGATAAACACACTGAGCTGGAACGTCACGTGGGCTAAATTGCCGTAAGAGAAGGGCAACCGTTAGTGCCACAATCGCTGCCTCCTCGTGTCAACCGGTGCATTTACAAGAAATAAAATTAGAGGGTGTGGACAAGCATCGCCACAATCGCTGCCTCCTCGTGTCAACTGGTCTATTTACAAGAAACAAAATTAGAGAGTGTGGACAAATGCGTGGCTGCATACCTTGGTAACAGCAATTTGAAAGGTTTTCGCAACGCCCGACCCATCGGGACTAGAGGCGGGATCCTGTTGCTTTGGGACGATGATGTCGTCGATGTCTCCGGTGTTTCAACATTGACTTACTGCCTTTCGGCCACGGTTACAATTCGTGCGTCTGATGCTAGATTCATGCTCACCTCCGTATATGGTCCCACTGATCATGCTTGCAAAGACGCCTTCTTCACCGAATTAACCGCCCTCAAGCCGGTGTCGGGTGTTGCTTGGCTTGCCCTTGGAGACTTCAACCAAATTTATCGGGCTAGGGACAAGAACAAGAGAAATGTGAACACGAGTAGGATCAACCGATTCCGTGCAACACTACAATCTTGTGAGCTCAAGGAGATCCATCTTTAGAACAGACTCTTCACTTGGAGCAATGAGAGACAATCCGACCCTCTGCAAGCTTGACTCCTTTTTTGCAATGCGGATTGGGACACGACTTTCAACACCCATGTACTTCATGCTTTGTCGTCTTCCCTCTCAGACCATTGCCCTCTTTTGCTTGCAGACGACAAAGGACCCAGGAAGCCGCGATCTTTCAAATTCGAGAACTTCTGGGTTGCTTTGCCCAGTTTCAATGAGGTGGTTCTCAAGGCTTGGAATGAGCGGGTGGCCCACACGGAGCCCTACCAAGTCTTGCATTACAAGCTTAAGAAGACCGCGCTTCGCCTCATGGAGTGGAGCAAGTCCCTCTTCTCCAAGGCTAAGGTTCAGCTCCATGCGGCGCTTTTGGTGATTCTACGCCTCGACACTGCCCAAGAGGAGAGGCTCCTCTCTCCCGAGGAGCGTGACCTTCGCTCTAGGCTCAAGAGGAGGGTCATTAGTCTTGCGGTGTTGGACAGGGCTAGGAAAAGCCAATGCACCAGAATCGCAAATCTTAAGGACGGCGATGCCAACACCAAATTCTTCCACCACCGCATCAACGCTAGAAGACGGAAAAACCACATCCACCGGATCAAGCACGGGCAGGGCTGGGTTACCGACCACAAGGAAAAAGAGGAGATCATCCAGGAGCACTTTTCCAAGGTCATGGGTGGAGGAAATACGAGTACCATGGATTTTAACTGGGAGGATCTTGGCACCGAGCACCATGCCTTGCAAAGCATCGACGATCCAATCACCGAGGATGAGGTACTCCAGGCCATCAAGGAGTTTCCCGGTGACAAAGTGCCTGGCCCGGACGGCTTCACGGGCATCTTCTTCAAGAAGTGTTGGGATGTCATAAAGGATGATGTCATGAGGGTCATCCAACGCTTTGATTCCTTAAACACCTCAAATCTGCAATGGCTTAACTCCGCCAATGTCGTTCTTGTGCCTAAGAAGGAGGGGGAGGAAGGTATCTCCGACTACAGGCCCATTAGCCTCATCCACGCCGTCGCCAAGATCATGGCCAAGATCCTTGCTTTGAGGCTTGCTCCCCATATGGGTGACCTCATATCCAACGCTCAAAGTGCATTCATAAAACGAAGAAGCATCCATGACAACTTCATGTACGTCCGGAGTTTTGCTAGACGCCTCCGCAAGAGCAAGACCCCTGCCCTCCTATTCAAGCTTGACATAAAGAAGGCTTTTGACTTGGTCAAGTGGGAATACATCCTTGATCTCCTTCAACGCTTGGGGTTCCCTGCCAAGTTTAGGGATTGGATTGCCGCTCTTTTATCCTCTTCATCTTCGCGGATCCTCCTCAATGGGATTCCAGGCTCTCCCATCAAGCATGGTCGGGGCTTTCGTCAAGGGGACCCCATCTCGCCACTTTTGTTTGTCCTTGCAATCAACCCTGTTCACCAAATCCTAGATTTGGCAACCCGGAAAGGATTGCTCCACAAGATACGTGGCCGTGGGGCTATGGTGAGGACATCGCTTTACGCGGATGACGCGGATGTTTTTGTGGCTCCTATCAAGACGGATATCGACAACCTTGCCTCCATCTTGGAGGGCTTTGGCGAGGTGACGGCCCTGCACCAACTTCCAAAAAGCTCGGTCGTCTTAGATCACGTTGCAATCACCTTAACCTTGAGCACATTCTAGAAGGCGTTCCGGCAGCTCGGTCCTGCTTCCCCATGAAATACTTGGGACTACTGCTCTCGGTGTGGCAACTTGAAAGAACATGCGGTGCCCCCATGTTTGGTTTTGGTAATTGATGACAATCTCTATGGACTAATGGTTTCCTTGAGTTATATTTAAAGGTTTTGTCCATAGGCTTTTCTTGAAGTACATGTGTTGGTTTCAAGGAGAGTTTGTGTCGACCAAGGTGCTATTCAAGGAAGGAATTACCTAAATGATTGGTCTTGTGAGAGGTTGATCAAGACTAAGTCAAAGAGTGAATCAAGTTGATCAACACACAAAGCATAGAAGATGTACCGAGAGGGATCAAGTGATCCCATGGTATGGTAAGCATTGTCCATTATGCTTTGTGTACTAACCCATGGTCTTCGTGGAGAGTTCTTTGTGGGGTTGGGATGCGGTGTGCAAGTTCAAGTGATGCATCACGAAGAGATCAAGTGCTTGAAGCTTGCCGTCCATTGTGGTGACAATGGACTTGTGAAGATGAGTCAAGAGTGGCTCACCCATAGTGGACTATGGGGAGCAATCATCTAGTCTTCATCGAGCCAACACAATCAAGAAAGGTGGTCCAACTTGAGGGAGTCAAGATCGTCATCATCTAGCTCAAGTGGACTTTGTGCAAGGCAAAGGTTTGCCCTTGATAGGTTTTCTATTTTACGGTCTCATGGTAGTTGTGGGAGACCGGGTTATAGGATGGATTGCCGTACTATCAAGGGGGGCTCTCGATGAGTTGCTTGACCGTATCGTTCGTAGAGAGCTCAAACCATTGCATCCTTGCATCATCTTTATTGGTTCTTCTCCTTGTGAGATTTGGAGCTTATGGTCATTTTTATGACAAGCTCGAGTTCATCGAAACGGAGTTCACTTACATCTTCTATGATGTTTTCGATGTTGGAGGGTATGCGGTTCCTCTCTGTTGGAGGTTTCTCTCCTCCTTTTGGTAGGCATACCTCCCTGCCTCTTCTTACTATAACCAGTCTACTGTTTTGATGCTACTCGTTGTCTTATATCCAACAAGCTTGAGTTTGCTCAATTCGGAGCTCATTTGCGAAGTTATGGCAGTTCTGGTTTTATTGTTTCCCCTGTTGTCTTCTCCGCAAAATGAAGGACTCCTAGTGTTGTTGATCTGGGGCATGCGGTAGTCTTGCTCTCGAGCGGTAGTACCGCAGAGCCCTTGCGGTAGTATCGCATGATCCCTAGCGGTAATCTTGCAGTGCTCCTGATAATGTACCGCCTGTGGGAGCGGTAATCTACCGTCAGCCTCGAGCAACCTTGAGCGGTAATGGCGGCGGATGTAATTTTTACATCCGCGCCCTATGCTTGATAATGCAGCGCCGTAGCCGTAGTACCGTGGGCTCTGGCCAGCTTAGCGACATGAGCGGAAGTAGAGGCGGATGTAATTTTTACATCCGTGCCCTCTGTGATAATACCGCTCTTCGTGTGTGGTAGTACCGCGTGCGGACTTTTCTTGCGCAGGTCCTCCCTCGGCGGAAGTAGGTGCGAGTAATTTTTTACTTCCGTGCTTTCTCTGCCTAGTGTTGCTCGCCTTACGGTAGTCACCGTGGTAAAGTAGCGGTAATGCCGCTCGGCCAGTTCTACCGCCCATTGCCTGTGCTGAGGCCTTCATCGCGATGTTGCACATGCGGTAGTACCGCAACTCGTGGTAGTACTGCAGCCAGCCGCGGTAGTACCGCAGCTCCGTGCGGTAGTACCGCGTCGTGCGGGCTGAGTGAGGGGATAACGGTTGGATTTCTCCCCACCTATAAAAGGGGGTCTTCTTCCCCATTGAGACTTATCTCTTTAGCTCGTGTTCTTCCCCCATTGTTGACCTTCTTCGAGCTTGCTAACTCTCAATCCCTCCAATGATTCTTGCTAGTTCTTGAGGGAAAGAGAGGAGATCTAGATCCACGTTTCCACCAATCACTTTCTCCTCTAAGTGAGGGGAACCCCTTGGATCTAGATCTTGGAGTTCTTCGTGTTCTTCTTTTTGTTCTTCCTCTCATTTTCCTCCCTAGCATTAGTTGCTTTGGTGGGATTTGGGAGAGAAGGACTTGGGCACTCCGTGTGCCCTTGCCATTGCATTTAGTGCATCGGTTTGAGTTCTCCACGGTGATACGTGGAAGTGAAGTTTGAGAAGCTTATTACTCTTGGGTGTTTGGGCACCCTAGAGCTTGTTCCTCTTGGGTGCCTTGGCGCCCTAGATTTGATTGATGGTGTTCGGAGCTCAATCATTGTGGTGTAAAGCTCCGGCAAGCGTCGGGTCTTCAATTAGGTTGTGGAGATCGCCCAGCAATTTGATTGGTACCGTGACCGCCCCCAAGGGTTGCCAAAGTGTCTGGGTTCGGTGACCGCCTCAAGGGTTGCCATTTATGCGGGTTGGTGACCGCCCTCAAGGGTCCCTTAGTGGAATCACGGCATCTTGCATTGTGCGAGGCGTGAGGAGATTCTGGTGGCCCTAGTGGCTTCTTGGGGAGCATTGTGCCTCCCACACCGCTCCAAACGGAGATTAGCATCCGCAAGGGTGTGAACTTCGGGATACATTGTCGTCTCCAGCGTGCCTCGGTTATCTCTTACCGAGCTCTTTACTTATGCACTTTACTTTGTGATAGCCATATTGTTTCTTGTCATATATCTTGCTATCACCTAAGTAGTTTTTCTTGCTTAGCATAAGTTGTTGGTGCACATAGGTGAGCCTAGTTGTTCTATGTTTTGTGCTTGACAAATTAACCGCTAGGTTTATTCCGCATTTGTTCAAGCCTCAACCGTAATTATTTTAAAGCGCCTATTCACCCCCCCCCCCTCTAGGCGACATCCACGATCTTTCACAACTCAAGAAGGTGGACTTTCAATATCTTGTGGACAAGGCTGCCGGAAAACTAGTGACTTGGGAGGGGCAAAATATCACTACAATCAGGCGCACGGCCCTAGTCAAGTCGGTCATCTCCTCCCAAGTGGTGTACTCCATCACGCCTCTTATCGTACCACCGAGCTCCCTAAATAGTGTGAACAAGATAGAAAGGGCCTTCCTTTGGTCTGGATCAGATAAGACTACCAGTGCCAAGTGCAAGGTGAATTGGGAGACAGTGTGCCGGCCAAAGGAGTATGGTGGTCTTGGCGTCTTTGAACACCCACAAATTCTTGGCGTGCTGCGCTCATGGTGGCTTTGGTATGAATGGAAGGAACCTCAAAAACTTTGGGTGGGGCTTGGCAACCCTTGCACCAAGGATGACCGGGAATTTTTCTATGCCTCCACTACTATCACCGTTGGCAACGGCGGGACTCCCCTTGGCTTCTGGGGCGCAAACCAAAGGCCATCGCACCGCTCATCTTCGAGGCCTCAAGGAGAAAAAATTGGAAGGTGCGTGAGGCCCTAAACGGGAGCGCATGGATTCTGTCAATCAACAACAACACTGTCGTTTCCGGCGACCACATCCGAAATTCTTCACACTTTGGATGCTCATTAATGACTTCCACCTCGTGACCACCTTGAAGATGATATTATGCGGAAGCACGCGAATGATGGATTCTACTCGGCATCCACTGCATATAAAGCTCAGTTCCTTGGCATGTCGCTTTCCCCTATGGATCAAATGGTCTGGAAAGTTTGGGCACCACCAAAAGTGAAATTTTTCGCTTGGTTGACTATCCAAAATAGGATTTGGACTGCCGATCGGTTGGCGAAACGTGGTTGGCCAAATTGTGGCATGTGCCAACTTTGCAAATGAGAACAAGAATCGGGCGCGCATCTTCTTTTCAAGTGTCGCTACACGCTCAAAGCTATGGAGGTTAGTCATTGAGAAGCTTGGCCTTACTCACATGGATACAACCGATTGGCATCTTGCGGACTCCGTCAACGAGTGGTGGGACAAGCGAACCAACAATCAAAACCCCAATAGACATGCTATGACCTCTCTTACCATGCTCGTCTCTTGGACAATATGGAATGAATGAAATGCTAGGGTGTTCCGCCACAAATGTGTGTTCACCACCCGTTCTCCTTTACACCATTTTAGAGGAGGCGAAGCTTTGGATCACCGCGGGTGCTAAGAAACTGGGGCATATTATGTTGTGTGAGTAATTGTCATGCCCTGTGTGTGGGTTTCTTGTAACACTCTAAACTCTATTCTCTCCTTATTTAATTGATGAGGCAAATCTTTTGTCTCCGTTTTGAAAAAAAATATTTCAAATTCATTTTTCGGGTTGGTTGATACACACCAAATGCAATTTATGATGGATGCAAAAGGGTAAAACATTTGATTCAAATATATCGAGCAACCATTATTATCCGTGGCTTATTTCCTTTTTCTCGACAATACTGCTCTGGCCATCTAGGAGGTACTATCTCGGTACGTATTAGCCGTATCCATTACACGGCAGCTTTGCTACACTTAGCTCCCAGTAACCCACTTACTTAGCTTTATTCTATTAAGATCGGACGATCATCACATTTCAGGCCTGGGAGTTGAGGCAGGTACACCCGCGTCATCTACGGGGTGCGGTTGCTCCCCACGGGCTTGCTGCCGGACGCCTCCGCGGCTGCGCCGCCATTACTCACCACCGTGCACGGCCCCGACTGGCACCCGGCGCCGCAGTAGTCTGGGCCCGTGCCGCAGTAACCCCACTGGCTGCAGCACATGTCCGCCGGGCAGCCGCAGTTCTGCGCGACCGCCGGACCGGCGGCGGACAGGAGGAGCACTGCCAGCCCGAGTGTCAGGAACGTCGCAGCGAGAGGCATCGCTAGCTTTGCCATCTGTGCTTGATACGTGGCCGGGTAACTGGTTAAGGTCCTGCTGTTGTGTGGCACAGCTACTTGACTTGAGGTGGAGGAAGTTCCGCCTGGGGTGGTGGTTTATATAAGCGAGTTCGATAGCAGAAAAGGAAATATGATGGGCAGGACTGGATCACAGGAGTACCGAGTACGTACATGATAATAAGATTACGCTTGGACGTTACACACATGCAAATGATGACGCGCATCTTATCTCGGTTTGTTAGCCATATATAGGCACAACTGCAGCGGCCACGCACGGCCAACGGTGATGAGGTCCCCGGTCCGGAACGGTGGCTGCTGACCGGGCCATCTAAAATGTCTATCTATCAAAGGCCTTTTTTTGGTTCATAGAATAGGAGGTGAAATTATATGTATCTTAATTTTTATGGAAAAAGACATGCAATTCGATGCATAGCATAGGGATCTTTTCATTGAGTTTAGGCTAATATTTTCTTTTGAAATGTAATGGATTGGTTCTTATCCTACATAGGAATAGGATCCATTCCTATATGTACCAAAGGGCTCCCAAAAAAAAACTCCTACAATTTTTTACCTTTGAAATTCCTGTAAAGCAAAGGAGGTCTAAGCTACTGCGGTGCGGCGTACCGATCAGCCGATGAACCGAGTGGCAATCTCGGGTATCGTGGGAATGTATCTAGTACCCCACCCTTGTGATGCTATCGATGCACCGGATGTCACAACTAATTTAAATGTTTGATAAAATCTGAAAAAACTATAGGACATTGAAACAACATTAATATATGTTGTCACAAAATTTCATATTAAAATTTGAAACATTGCTCGAGACTTGACAAATTTGACATCGGTCCGATAATGGGCCAAATCTAAAGTCCAACTTATGCTATATACAATTTAGTGTTGATTTTTTTTTCCAAGCTATGTTTCAAATTTTGATTTGATTTTTATGAACATATATCAACATTGTCTGAATGTGCTAAAATATTAAATTATTATTTTAAAATGTTCTACACGAGTTTGATGCACCAGTGCACCAGATATTCTCCCTTAGTATCATATGCACATGCGCATACTCTCTAGTATTAAGGTATAAGCAGCGGGCAAACATGGATGGAACAGCAATCCTACGCACCTAGCCCTCCCCGCCCCCTAGTGTGGTTTTCATCACTTTTTATCGTTGATTTTATTCTTTTGCTTCATGCCAAACCGTGTCTTGTTTTCATCGTCTGTTTCTCTTTTGTTATCGTTTTGGTTGCCATTTTATATTTTAAATACGTGTTTAATTTTCAATCTATGTTTTTTTAAGTTATACATGAACATTTTATAGAAAAGCATGAACGTTTAATAAAATTCATGATTTTTTAAACACATTTTATAAATTCACAAACATTTCTAAAAAATACAATTTCATAAAAAACATTGCATTTCTTCAAATCTATTGAATGAAACGGAATTCCTTTCTAAAAAAACAGTGCAAAACCAATAATAGACAAGATGAGAATCTGTCAAATAAAAATAGCAAGGTATCTAACTAATAAAAAAATAATGAATCAGACCAGCGATTCAGAACTACAGCTGCTAACCGAGATATCTAAGGGCAATTCCAACAGGAGACGCTTATAGAGAAAATATAAATTTAGTAAAATTAGAAAACACCTAAGCGCTTTACCTTCCAACGCTAGACGCTAGCTACCGGTGCTAATTGATCGTTAATTAAACAGCCAATTCACCTCTTGTGTGTGTGTGTGTGGGGCGCATGCGGTCGATGTCGCCCGACGCCAGGATTTCGGGGCTCAACTACCAATCCACGGGGAAATTGCTAGGAAATTGATCCTGGTTCCTCTTCTAGCGTATCCCGTTGGAGATGCTAACTATCTTGTCTATTCCATTGTAGCGATAAACCGAATGCCAACTTCGGTATCGTACAAGCAGGAGCAAATTTCCAACGATGTACCATCGCACACCCGCACTGGCTGCTGTCAACCCCCGTGGCTGTTTGGGATGCATTGGGCGCGCGACATCCACCCTAGTCTCCTCTAGGCACAAAACTTAGTATGCTTTAGATACGCTTCGCACAAGCGCCCGACCCTACTGGACCAGCCCATCACAGCCAGCGGCCCATGCAGCGAACAACGCACTGTAGCGAGCCGGTTCATTCTAGTGAACTGGTCACTGTAGCGACTTGTGCACTGTAAGGACCCGGTATACTATAGCGAATCAATATTTTGCTAATTTTTTAAAACATGAACATTATTTGACTTTTCTGTATATTTTCAAAATTCTAAACAATTTCAGAAACGTGAACATCTTTGAAAATTCCCCAAGCTGTTTCGAAAATGCGAACATTTTTTGAATTTAAGACCAAATTTTAGAAGTGAAACTTATTTTGAAATTCCAAAAAAAATGGAAACACGGAACAATTTTGAATTTGTGAACAAAATTTAAAAATAATAACATTTTTTGAAATTATGAACAAATTTTGAAAATGGGACATTTTTAAAATTACTTAAATGTTGAATTTGTAGTGTTAATCGATCATAGTCGGATGGGGTTAGTAGTAACTTAGAGCTATGGAGACAAACTTTGGAATTAAAAGGTGTTAGGCTTAGTAAAATTTAAACAAGTACATGAGGTGCAATTTTAGTACAAGTAGGCACGAGAGGAGATGGTGAGCCTTAATGGCTAGGTGGTACCTTAGAACAACACCTTTCAATATTGGGGTCCATGTTGCAGAAGGATAGTGACATCGATGAAGATCTGATCCATCAAATCAAAGACAGGTGGATGAAGTGGTGCTAAGCTTTTCACGTTCTCTGTGACAAGCGAGTGCCACAAAAACTAAAACATGTTTCATAGGATGGTGATTCGACCTACGATGTTGTATGACAATGAGTGTTAGCCAAGTAAAGAGCAACATGCTCAACAATTAGGTGTAGAGGAAATGCGCATCTTGAGATGGATGTGTGACCACGCCAGAAGTGATATGGTTCGGAATGATGACGACATATATGAAATAGTTGGGGTAGCACCGATAGAAGAGAAACTTGTCCAACATCGTTTAACATGGTTTGGGCATATACAACGTAGCATCCAGAAGATCCAGTGCATAGCGGATGGTTAAAGCGTGCAGGTAATGCCAAAAGAGCTCGGGGTATATCAAACTTAACATGAAAGGAGTCCGTAAAGAGATATCTGAAGAAATAGGACATCACCAAAAATTTCAACATGGCAAGAATGTGTGGAAGTTAGCTATCCATATTCCAGAACCATGAGTTGATTTTGACATCTTTTAGGATTGAACTCTATCCTACCACAACTTCTTTCGGCTAAAGGCTTTGATGTAAAACACGATGAAGTTTATGAATATTTAGGAAAACGTGTTTTTTTTACTTTTTTGAATATTTTTAATACATGAACATTTTTTGAATTTGTGAACACTTTTTGAAAATGTGAATATATTTTTCAATTTTGCAAATATTTTTTACATTTTTCAAATTTCTTTAGTAAAGTCACAAACATTTTTGAACAAATGTGAATTAGAAAAACAACAGAAAAAATAGAAAAAGAAAACAAACAAAAATGAAAATCGATTCCAAAACCATCTAAAAGGTTCCCAAAACTGACTAGGAATCTTCCAGAACGTCCCATAACTGGCTTTGTTTTATAAGTATTTACTAATAAGCTGGCCTAACGCAGTTAGATTGGCCGCCAGCCTAACAAAGGCAATATGCAGCAGAAAGAATGCGTCAGTCAACGGGAGTCGGAATAGTCTCGCCAGAAGCTCTTTTGTTACCCGTGTATTAGTAGGCCAACCCATTTCTAGCGAGCTTCCACGCTCCCACGCTCGATCGTTACCGCTCGTGTTTTTTTTTTTTGTTCCATTTTTCTTCCTTCTTTTTTTGTCTCACGGGTTTCTTAGGGTTTTACTCTATCTTCTCACCATTTTATTCTGGTTTTTACTGTGTTTTTTTTCTTCTTTTGCTTTGTTTTTCCTCGGTTTTATTTTGTTCCTTTCTTCATTTTATTGCGCTTTCTTTTCTTTTTGATTTTATTTGTTTTCATCCGATTTTGATTTGATTTCTAGTTTTTTTTTTCATTTTCTTATCGGTGTTTCTTTCTTCCGTTTCTTCGGTTTTCACCACTTTGATTTGTTCTTGTTCTTCTTTATGCAACACATGTCTATATTTTTAATACACAGTTTTACATTTGACATATACATCAGACATTTCTGGAATATATGATTGACATGTATTATACACGATCAACATGTTTTTAAATTCATTTTTAATACATGTTCTATATTTTCTGTATACATCAGAAACATTTTTTGTGTACACGTTTAACATTTTTGAAGTAGATCTTTATTTTCAAAAAATATTTATGTTTGATGACTACCTTTTTCAAACAAATTTTACATTTTTGGTATATATATAGTAAACATTTTTGTCCACGTTTCAAAATTTTGAAACATAGGATTATTATTTTTTTGATACGGAATAAGTATGTTCAAAAATTCAGGTTTTCATGTTCAGTTTTATAATACAAGTTCTACATCTTTTGTATGCATCAGTAACAATTTTTTATACATTTTTCTCTTTTTCAAAATAGATGATTATTATTTTTCGAATATTTGTCTTTGAAGAGTACTTTATTTCATACACATTATACATTTCTAGTATCTGACATGATTTTTAAAACATCTTACAATTTTTTATTACTTGGTTAACAATTCTTAAATGCATGATCAACTTTTTCACACATATTGTAAATTTTTTTATACATGAGAAACATTTTTTATACATAATTAACATTTTTGGAATGCCATATTAACATTTTTTAAATGTTTACGTCAGTACATTTTTTCAAATATTATACATATATATAATATTTCGAAGTATATTAAAAAGTGAAGAAAAAGAAAAGAAACATTTAAAAAAATGAGGTTGTGGCCCTCTCACGAGCTGGCCCAGCCCAGTCTCGTGCTCCCTCGGGTGTGACTGCCACAAGACATGGGAACAACTAATTAACGAGCTCTCCTTCGGGAGCCTCCCAACGATCACTTGCGGATGGGCTGAGAGCACGTCACTTGGCGCAGTCTCAGCCGTCGCCAACGTGTCGCGCTCTGGGAACTTCCTCCGAATTTTGGTTTTCTTTTGCACGCGTTTCCGGCTTTTTAAGCGATCTTTTCTAGTTTTTTTTTGACTTTTTGGTTTTTGCACAGGTCTTCCTTAAAATTTTCAAAAAATAATTCTGCGAAAACACGTTTTATTTGCTTCCACGAAAGGCACGGTTTTGCTTCCACGGGGCATGGTCGTGCCTCTTGGAAACAGACAAAAAATATGTTTTCTATTTTTTTTCGCGAGAGGCACCGTCGTGCCTCTCGGATACAAAAAAAAAAAAGCGTTTTCTGTTTTTTTCTTCCTCGTGAGGCACTGCCATAAAACGGAGAAAACATGTTTTTTGTTTTTTTTCGTGAGAGGCACAGTTTTGCATCCGTGAGAGACAGCGAACAGCTCATGCATGGTCTATGTGGGCCCGCTTAATAGGTGCTTCATGGAAGAAAAACACCTAGAGTTGTTCGCTTTTAAGGAAACAAAAAGGAAATACAGAGTTCCCGCAAAAAGAGTCAAAATAGTATGCATTTTTTAAATTTATAGAAAGAAGTTCACGAATTTAATCAATTGGTCATGATTTTTTACATCAAAATTTTATATTAATGTCCCAAACTATAAAACTAGCACAAATTTTATAAATATTGACACGTTAAAAAATGTTCACGCATTTGAAATAAATAATGCACTAAAATATTCATGATTTCAAATTTTCTTAATGTATTTTCGTTCTTTCGGAAGTGCGTGCCCCGACCAAGGTATCCAAATATTTATCTACAGCCGCATAACGATGACCAATGAACAATTGAAAATTTTCGGTACGTACGCTCAGGCGCAAACTCTCTGGTGCCATAAGGTACAAGTACAAGCGGTGGCCAAATATGCAGTAAATAGCATGCGGAGCTCCTATCTGCCCTGTAGTGCGATGGACCAGCTTGAGGGGGGGGGCTATTGTTCTTTTAGTTTCTCTTCTTTCTTATTTATTTTTTATTTCATAACTGTTCATGAATCTTATATGCGAAAAAGGTGTTCAGGATTTCAAAACTGTTCTTAGTTTCGTAAACTGTTCATAAAATTGGAAACCATTCACAAATTCAAAAATCTTTACGAATTTTTAAAATATCAGGATTTCATAAAATGCTCATGAATTAAAAAATATACACAAAATTAAAAAAATATTGATATTTTAAAAAATCCCAACTTATGGAAATTCTTCATAGATTCCAAATTTATTCATGAATTCAAAAAATATTCATCATTCGAAAAAAAGTTCGTACATTTCAACAATTGTTCCCAATTTTCAAAACTCTTTGTTGATTCAAAAAGGTTCATAACATTAAAAATAATGTTTATACATTCAAAAATAGTTTCTGAATTGCAAACAATGTTCAAAATTTGAAAATTGTTCTCGAATTTTAAAAAACTCTTGTAGAATTGAAAAACCTCATGAATTGCAAATGGTTCATGAATTTCAAAAAGTTGCGTATTTGAAAAATGAAAAAAAAAGAAAAACCGAAAGAGAAAGAGAAGGGGAAAATAGGCCGGTTCAGGGAAGGCCCTAGAAATTTCCCCAAATGGTAGAAAACCAAAATTGGGCCGGACAAGTTGAAGTAGGGCTCGCAGCTGGGGTACGCGTGACAACGCTATCCCGTGACCAATGCGCTAAATAGGAGCCGCGACCAATGCGCAGAATGAGGCGTCCCTATATCTCGCCTTCAGCGAGTCCACACCTTCAGAACCACTGAAGAAGGGGCGACCGAGATGGGCCGGCCGACGCTCGTGTCAGGCCACGGGATATTTTTCCTTTTTCCTTTATATTTCTGTTTTCTGTTTTAGTTCTTTCCTTTATTTTGTACTCTTGTTTATACTTAAACATATTCTAAATATGGATATAAAAAGGAGCACTCTACAAAAAAAATTTGAAAAATGTTTAATAAGTATTCGAAAATGTTGAATGATTATTTGAAAAATGTTGAACAAGCATTTCAAAATGTTTAATAAATATAAAAAAATTAACAAGTATTTGAAAAATGTTGAACCAGCGTTCAGACAAATGTTGAACGTATACACAAAAAATGTTGATCACTTATTAAAACAATGATTGTTTTTTTATCATTTGTATAAAAATGTTAATCAAGCATTTGAAAAAATGTTGAACATGTATTTGAAAAACTTTAATCAAGTATTTGGGAAATTTTAAATGTGTGTATAAAAAATATTGACTATGTATTAAATAAATGATGGAAAAAATTGGTCATGTATACATAAAAATGTTAATCTAGTATTTGGAAAAAAATTGAACAAGTATTTGCAAAATTTTAATCAAACGTTTGGAAAATGTTAAATTGTATAGACAAAATGTTATTCAAAACTTATCAATTTTTTATTTGAAAAACTGTTAATCAAGAATTTAAAAAAAATAATTAAAACTTTATACAAGAAATATTGACCATGTATTATTATTTTTAAATGTAAATAAAAATGTTGACCATGTATTAGAAAAATGTTAATTTTGTATTAAAAATGTAAAACTATTTATAGAAAAATGTTGACCATGTAATTCCAAAATTTATGATTTGTATTGTAAGACGTTAGACATGTATTAGAAAAATGTTGGAATAATAAACAAAGAAAGCCAAAACTAGTTACAAAAAGAAATAAGAGAAAAAAGAAAAAAGAAGAAACAAAATGCAAAAATGAAAGAAAAATGAAGAAGAAAAAAGAAAAAAAAGAAAAAGGAAAAAAATCCCGAAGAAAACGGTTGGAGTAGTCTCAAGTAGGACGCCCCCTAGTTCTTACCACGAAAGGAACTTGGGCGCAGTGGTTGGCGCAGCGCGCGATCTCCTAAAGGCTAGGGATTGATCCCTCCTTCTTGCATTTCCTCTGCTCTTTTTATGACTATCCGCGTGTGAATGGTGCGGCCCAATACGACACGAGGGAGGGGGGGGGGGGGAAGCTTCAGCCTACTTGTCTCACATAATGCAATAAATAGCCGTCGCGGTGCAAGACAGCCCCTTTCCCTCCACCTATTAGGTGACCTAATGCGGCATCATTTTTTCCCTTTAGATATATTTGTCGGTTTTGTTGTTGGTTTTTTATGGGCCAACCCATGACTAGTTTTCCTTTCTGTTTATTTTTATCTTTGTTTGTAAAAATCTGTTTTTTTTGTGTCTTCCTTTTTTGTTTTAATATTTTTACAACACATGGTATTATAAAACTCTTCCTGAATACTTCTGCTAGGAAAATCATGAACCTTTTTAAAAAATCTTGAAGATTTTTAAAGTTTGTTAACATTTTTAAAATTGTGAAGATTGTTTAGAATCTTTATAAACATTTTTGCAAAAAAATTCATATTTTTGCATTTCCTTCAATATATTAAATAGAAAAACGTTGTAAAATTTAGTGCAGCTCATTAGTGGGTCAGACTAGGATCTATCAAATAATTAATACAACAAATCGAAGATTAAATGGGCCAACCTATCACAGCAGGGTGTGCTTGGTTCCTAACCCACAAAGTAGGGCGTAGAATAAGTGGTCTCCAAGCGTCGGACAGTAGCACCAGCCACTGTCAATAACTAGAGTTGCTTAAGCCGTCGTGAAGCCCAACACTCGCTCTGGTCCTCCTCTTGGCACAAAACTTATTAGGTCATGTATAATGGTTCTATCTTAGGAATGCCATGTAGGATATTTTTTTTAGAAATGAAGGTTGGGCCCCGGCCTTTGCATCAATCGATGCATGCAGCCATTTTTATTAATTATTCCACAAAGGTCTGACAAGAAACATACATCAAATCGCCCGAAACCATCACTCACACCTACAAAATCGATAATGAGGAGTGCTCTCACTCCCCATATCTACAACCAGTGTTGTCGCCGATCCATCCACATAACATATCGGGACTAACAACCGGTCTGCCAGACCTAAAGCGCACACCACCACACACACGTTTTAGAAGCCACCATCTTCATCGGACCACTGACCCATCTTCAGGAGATAAATCCGTATCCTCCTTGCCAGTATGGACATCCATCGACGCCACCACGGCGCCCAACGGCGCCACCGCCCTGCGCTCGTCCGTCCAGACGCGAAGACTCTGGAAGAGCTGTCGTGCGTAGCACCTGCCAACCAGGCATGACTCAGCGTAGCACCAGTCGGCCAGGCATGACTTGACAACTTCACCGAAGCTCCATGAAAGATGGAGCCGCTCCACCTCCTGCCTGTGTCTTCTAGCGCTGCTCCACAAACGATGCTCCCTGGAGAAAGCGACACATAATATCGCATCGTCCGATCTGGAGAACCAGATCCTAGGGTTTCCCCCGAAGCAGTGCCCGTCACTAGCAACCGTCAAGGACCCACACAGTTGTTGGAAATATGCCCTAGAGGCAATAATAAATTAGTTATTATTATATTATTTCCTTGTTCATGATAATCGTTTATTATTCATGCTATAATTGTATTGACCGGAAACCGCAATATATGTGTGGATACATAGACAACACCATGTCCCTAGTAAGCCTCTAGTTGACTAGCTCGTTGATCAATAGATGGTCACGGTTTCCTGACCATGGACATTGGATGTCGTTGATAACGGGATCACATCATTAGGAGAATGATGTGATGGACAAGACCCAATCCTAAGCCTAGCACAAAGATCGTGTAGTTCAGATGCTAAAGCTTTTCTAATGTCAAGTATCTTTTCCTTAGACCATGAGATTGTGCAACTCCGGATACCGTGGGAATGCTTTGGGTGTACCAAAGCGTCCTGGCAACGTGAATCGGGTGGCTATAAAGGTGCATTACGGGTATCTCAAAGTGTGCATTGGGTTGTACGAATCGAGGCGGGATTTGTCACTCCGTGTGACGGAGAGGTATCTCTGGGCCCACTCGGTAGGACATCATCATAATGTGCACAATGTGACCAAGGGGTTGATCACGGGATGATGTGTTACGGAACGAGTAAAGAGATTCTTGCCGTAACGAGATTGAACAAGGTATCGGGATACCGGCGATCGAATCTCGAGGCAAGTACAATACCGCTAGACAAAGGGAATTGTATACGGGATTGATTGAGTCCTTGACATTGTGGTTCATCCGATGAGATCATCGTGGAACATGTAGAAGCCAACATGGGTATCCAGATCCGCTGTTGGTTATTGACGGAGAACGCGTCTAGGTCGTATGCATGGTTCCCGAACCCGTGAGGGTCTACACATAAGGTTCGATGGCGCTAGGGTTATAAAGGAAGTTTTATGTGGTTACTTGAATGTTGTTGAGTCCGGATGAGATCTCGGACGTCACGAGGAGTTCGGAATGTTCGGAGGTAAAGATTTATATATAGGAAGTCTTATTTTGGTCGCCGGAAAAGTTTCACGCATTATCGGTATTATCGGAGTGCGAAAGGGGTCCGGGGTCCACCGGGGGTCCACCTGCCTGAGGGGCCACATGGGCTGTAGGGGTGCGCCTTGGCCCATATGGGCCAAGGGCACCAGCCCCAAGAGGCCCATGTGCCAAGGAGACTTGGGAGGGAAGAGTCCTAAAGGGAAGGCACCTCCTAGGTGCCTTAGGAGGATGGACTCCTCCTGGGCGCATTCTTCCTTGGAGGAAGGGCCAAGGCTGCGCCTCCCCTCTCCCTTGCCCCTATATATAGTGGAGGGAGGGAGGGCAGCCGGGACCTAAGTCCACTCGGCACCTCCCTCCCTCCCGTGACACCTCCTCCTCTCCCTTGCAGTGCTTGGCGAAGCCATGCAGATTGCCACGCTCCTCCACCACCACCACGCCGTTGTCTTTAGCTGCTGGATGGAGTCTTCCTCAACCTCTCCCTCTCTCCTTGCTGGATCAAGGCATGGGAGACGCCACCGGCTGTACGTGTGTTGAACGCGGAGGTGCCGTCCGTTCGGCACTAGGATCATCGGTGATTTGAATCACGACGAGTACGACTCCATCAACCCCGCTCTCTTGAACGCTTACGCTTAGCGATCTACAAGGGTATGTAGATGCACTCTCCTTCCCCTCGTTGCTAGTCTCTCCATGGATAGATCTTGGTGACACGTAGGAAAATTTTGAATTTCTGCTACGAACCCCAACAGTGGCATCATGAGCTAGGTCTATGCGTAGTTTCTATGCACGAGTAGAACACAAAGTAGTTGTGGGCGTTGATTTTGTTCAATATGCTTGCCGTTACTAGTCCAATCTTGTTTCGAAGGTATTGTGGGATGAAGCGGCCGGACCGACCTTACACGTGCTCTTACGTGAGACAAGTTCCATCAATCGGTGACATGCACTTGGTGCATAAGGTGGCTAAGCGGGTGCCGATCTCTCCCACTTTAGTCGGATCGGATGCGATGAAAAGGGTCCTTATGAAGGGTAAATAGCAATTGACATATCACGTTGTCGTTTTGCGTAGGTAAGAAAGCGTTCTTGCTAGAAACCCATAGCAGCCACGTAAAACATGCAAACAACAATTAGAGGACGTCTAACTTGTTTTTGCAGGGTATGCTATGTGATGTGATATGGCCAAGAAGAATGTGATGAATGATATGTGATGTATGAGATTGATCATGTTCTTGTAATAGGAATCACGACTTGCATGTCGATGAGTATGACAACCGGCAGGAGCCATAGAGTTGTCTTTATTTATTGTATGACCTGCGTGTCATTATACAACGCCATGTAATTACTTTACTTTATTGCTAACCGGTAGCCATAGTAGTAGAAGTAATAGTTGGCGAGACAACTTCATGAAGACACGATGATGGAGATCATGATGATGGAGATCAAGGTGTCATGCCGGTGGCGATGATGATCATGGAGCCCGAAGATGGAGATCAAAGGAGCAAAATGATATTGGCCATATCATGTCACTATTTGATTGCATGTGATGTTTATCATGTTTATGCATCTTATTTGCTTAGAACGACGGTAGTAAATAAGATGATCCCTCATTAAAATTTCAAGAAGGTGTTCCCCTAACTGTGCACCGTTGCGAAGTTAAATCGTTTCAAGCACCACGTGATGATCGGGTGTGATAGATTCTTACGTTCACATACAACGGGTGTAAGCCAGATTTACACCTTGAGAACACTTAGGTTAGCTTGACGAGCCTAGCATGTACAGACATGGCCTCGGAACACAAGAGACCGAAAGGTCGAGAAAGAGTCGTATAGTAGATACGATCAACATGAAGATGTTCACCGATGATGACTAGTCCGTCTCACGTGATGATCGGACACGGCCTAGTTGACTCGGATCATGTAATCATTTAGATGACTAGAGGGATGTCTATCTGAGTGGGAGTTCATGAGATGAACTTAATTATCCTGAACATAGTCAAAAGATCTTTGCAAATTATGTCGTGGCTCGCACTTTAGTTCCTTTGTTTAGATATGTTCCTAGAAAAATATAGTTGAAAGTTGACAAGATGAGCGATTATGCGGACGTTGAAAGCTTATGTCCTTAATGCACGCTCGGTGTCTTTGAACCCCCAAACGTCGTTTGTGGATGTTATGAACATCGGACATACACGCTTTGATAACTACGTGATAGTTCGCTTAAGCGGTTTAGAGTTGAGACACCAAAGATGTTTTTGAAGCGTCGCGGAACATATGAGATGTTTCGAGGGCTGAAATTGGGATTTCAGGCTCGTGCCACGTCAAGAGGTATAAGACCTCAAGCGATTTTCTTAGCCTGCAAACTAAGGGAGAAAAGCTCAATCATTGAGCTTGTGCTCGAGATTGTCCGAGTGCAACAATCACTTGAATCGAGTGGGAGTTGATCTTCCGGATGAGATAGTGATATTTCTCCAAAGTCATTGCCACCAAGCTGCTAGAGCTTTGTGATGAACTATAACATGTCGAGGATAGATATGATGATCCTTGAGGTATTCACGATGTTTGACACATGAAAGTAGAAATCAAGAAGGAGCATCAATTGTTGATGGTTGGTAAAACCACTAGTTTCAAGAAGGGCAAGGGCAAGAAGGGACACTTCATGAAACGGCAAATCAGTTGTCAGCTCCAGTGAAGAAACCCAAGGTTGAACCCAAACCCGAGACTAAGTGCTTACGTAATAAGGGGAATAGCCACCGGAGCGAGAATTACCCTAGATACTTGGTAGATAAGAAGGCTGGCAAGGTCGATAGAAGTATATTGGATATACATTATGTTAATGTGTACTTTACTAGTACTCCTAGTAGCACCAGGGTATTAGATACCGGTTCGGTTGCTAAGTGTTAGTAACTTCGAAATAAAAGCTACGGAATAAGCGGAGACTAGCTAAAGGTGAGCCGACAATATGTGTTGGAAGTGTTTCCAAGGTTGATGTGATCAAGCATCGCCGCTCCCTCTACCATCAAGATTGGAGTTAAACCTAAAATTGTAATTTGATGTTTGCGTTGAGCATAGACATGATTGGATTATGTCTATCGCAATCTGATTATTCTTTTAAGGAGAATAATGGTTTCTCTATTTATTTTAATAAATACCTTAAATGGTCTTGCAGCTAAAAGAATGGTTTATTGAATCTCGATCGTAGTGATACACATTTTCATGCCAAAAGATATAAGATAGTAATACCACTTACTTGTGGCACTGCCATGTAAGTCATATTGGTGTAAAACACATGAAGAAGCTCCATGTTGATGGATCTTTGGACTCACTCGTTTTGAAAAGTTTGAGACATGCGAACCATGTCTATTGGTGTATACGCATGAAGAAACTCCATGCAGATGGATCGTTTGGACTCACTTGATTTTGAATCACTTGAGATATGCAAATCATACCACATGGGCAAGATGACTGAAAAGCCTCGGTTTGAGTAAGATGGAACAAGATAGCAACTTGTTGGAAGTAACACATTTTGATGTGTGCAGTCCAATGAGTCTTTGAGGCATCTTGATGAATATCGTTATGTTCTTACTTCACGGATGATTTAAGTAGAATCTTGAGTGTATTTACTTGATGAAACACAAGTCTGAATTATTGAATGGTTCAAGTAGTTTCAGAGTGAAGTTAAAGATCATCGTGACAAGAGGATAAAATGTCTATGATATGATCATAGAGATGAGTATCTGAGTTACGAGCTTTGGTACGCTATTAAGACATTGTGGAAATTGTTTCACAATTAATACCTTTGTAACACCATAGTGTGATGGTGTGTCCGAACATCATAGTTGCACCCTATTAGATATGGTGCGTACCATGATGTCTCTTGTCGAATTACCACTATCGTTCATGGGTTAGGCATTAGAGACAACCACACTCACTTTAATAGAGCACCACGTAATTCCGTTGAGACGGCACTGTTTGAACTATGGTTTGGAGAAACCTAAGTTGTCGTTTCTTAAAGGTTTGGGGCTGCGACGCTTATGTGAAAAAGTTTCAGGTTGATAAGCTCGAACCCAAAGCGGATAAAATGCATCTTCATAGGACACCCAAAAGCGGTTGGGTATACCTCCTAATTCAGATCCAAAGCAATAGGGCTTGTTTCTAGAAAGCGGGTCCTTTCTCGAGGAAAAGTTTCTCTCGAAAGAATTGAGTGGGAGGATGGTGGAGACTTGATGAGGTTATTGAACCATCACTTCAACTAGTGTGTAGCGAGGGCACGAGGAAGTTGTTCTGTAGGCGCCTACACCAATTGATGTAGAAAGCTTATGATAGTGATCATGAAGTTTGGATCAAGTCACTACCGTACCTCGTGGGGTGACAAGGATGCGTACTACTTGAGTGGTGCAGTAATCATGTCTTGAAGGTCATGTTGCTAGACAACAATGAACCTACGAGCTATGGAGAAGCGATGGTGGGCCCGGATTTGACAAATGGTTAGAAGCCATGAAATCCGAGATAGGATCCATGTATCGCAACAAAGCATGGACTTTGGTGGACTTGCCCGTTGATAGGCAAGCCATTGAGATAAATGGATCTTTAAGAAGAAGACGGACGTGGACGGTAATGTCACCGCTTCTATGAAGCTCGACTTGTGGCGAAGAGTTTTCACAAGTTCAAGGAGTTGACTACGATGAGATTTTCTCATCCGTAGCGATGCTTAAGTCCGTCGGAATCATGTTAGCATTAGTACGCATTTATGAAATCTGGCGGATGGATGTCAAAACGAGTTTCCTTACCGGTCTTCGTAAGGAAAGGTTGTATATGATACAATCGAGAAAGTTTTGTCGATCCTAAGGATGCTAAAGGTATCTTTGGCTCCAATGATCCTTCTAAGGACCGGAGTAAGCATCTCGGAGTTGGAATGTGCGCTTTGATGAGATGATCAAAGATTTTGGGTTTATACAAAGTTTATGAGAAACTTGTATTTCCAAAGAAGTGAGTGGGAGCACTATAGAATTTCCGATGAGTATATGTTGTTGACATATTGTTGATCGAAATGATGTAGAATTTCTCGAAAGCATATCTGTGGTTATTTGAAAGGTGTTTTCAATAGAAAACCTGGATTAAGCTACTTGAACATTGAGCATCAAGATCTATAAGGATAGATCAAAAAGCAGCTTAATGGTACTTTCAAATGAGCACATACCTTGACATGATCTTGAAGGTGTTCAAGATAGATCAAAGGAGTTCTTGCCTGAGTTGTAAGGTATGAAGTTAAGAGTTAAAGCTCGACCACGGCGGAAGAGAGAGAAAGGATTTAAGGTCGTCCCCTATGCTTTAGACATAGGCTCTATAGTATGCTATCTTTGTGTACCGCACCGAAGTGTGCCTTGCCATGAGTCGATCAAGGGGTACAAAAATGATCCGGGAATGGATCATTGGACAAATGATCAAAGTTGTCCTTGGAGTAAATAAGGACATGTTTCTCGATTATGGAGGTGATAAAGAGTTGGCGTAAAGGGTTACGTCGATGCAAGCTTTAACACCTATCCGAAGTGACTCTGAGTAGCAAACCCGGATACATATAGTGGAGCAACCATTTGGAATAGCTTCAAGTGGAGCGTGGGCGAAATTTACAATATGACCTAGAAATTTGCAAAGCACACCACGGATCTGAAAGGTTCGAGATCCATTGACTAAACCTCTCTCACAAGCAAAACATGATCAAACCCCAGAACTCATTGAGTCTTAATCACATGATGATGTGAACTAGTTTATTGACACTAGTAAACTCTTTGGATGTTGGTCACATGGCGATGTGACCTATCAATGTTAATCACATGGCGATGTGAACTAGATTATTGACTCTAGTGCAAGTGGGAGACTGTTGGAAATATGTCCTAGAGGCAATAATAAATTAGTTATTATTATATTATTTCCTTGTTCATGATAATCGTTTATTATTCATGCTATAATTGTATTGACTAGGAAACCGCAATATATGTGTGGATACATAGACAACACCATGTCCCTAGTAAGCCTCTAGTTGACTAGCTCGTTGATCAATAGATGGTCACGGTTTCACGACCATGGACATTGGATGTCGTTGATAACGGGATCACATCATTAGGAGAATGATGTGATGGACAAGACCCAATCCTAAGCCTAGCACAAAGATCGTGTAGTTCGTATGCTAAAGCTTTTCTAATGTCAAGTATCTTTTCCTTAGACCATGAGATTGTGCAACTCCGGATACCGTAGGAATGCTTTGGGTGTACCAAAGCGTCCTGCAATGCTTGGGTGTGGCTATAAAGGTGCATTACAGGTATCTCCGAAAGTGTATGCATTGGGTTGGTACGAATCGAGATAGGATTTGTCACTTCGTGTGACGGAGAGGTATCTCTGGGCCCACTCGGTAGGACATCATCATAATGTGCACAATGTGACCAAGGGTTGATCACGGGATGATGTGTTACGGAGCAGTAAAGAGACTTCTGCCGGTAACGAGAGATTGAACAAGGTATTGGGATACCGACGATCGAATCTCGGGCAAGTACAATACCGCTAGACAAAGGGAATTGTATACGGGATTGATTTTGTCCTTGACATTGTGGTTCATCCGATGAGATCATCGTGGAACATGTAAGGAGCCAACATGGGTATCCGGATCCGCTGTTGGTTATTGACCGGAGAACGTCTGGTCATATGCGCATGGTTCCCGAACCCGTAGGGTCTACACACTTAAGGTTCGATGGCGCTAGGGTTATAAAGGAAGTTTTTATGTGGTTACGAATGTTGTTGAGTCCCGAATGAGATCTCGGACGTCACGAGGAGTTCGGAATGGTCCGGAGGTAAAGATTTATATATAGGAAGTCTTATTTTGAGTCACGGAAAAGTTTCGCGCATTATCGGTATTATCTTAAAGAGTGCGAAAGGGGTCGAGGTCCACCGGGAGGAATCCACCTGCCCTGGGGCCACATGGGCTGTAGGGGTGCGCCTTGGCCCATATGGGCCAAGGGCACCAACCAAGAGGCCCATGCGCCAAGGAGACTTAGGGAGGGAAGAGTCCTAAAGGGGAAGGCACCTCCTAGGTGCCTTAGGGAGGATGGACTCCTCCCTGGCCGCACCCTTCCTTGGAGGAAGGGCCAAGGCTGCGCCTCCCCCCTCTCCCTTGCCCCTATATATAGTGGAGGGGAGGGAGGGCAGCCGCACCTAAGTCCCTGGCACCTCCCTCCCTCCCGTGACACCTCCTCCTCTCCCGCAGGTGCTTGGCGAAGCCCTGCAGGATTGCCACGCTCCTCCACCACCACCACGCCGTTGTGCTGCTGCTGGATGGAGTCTTCCTCAACCTCTCCCTCTCTCCTTGCTGGATCAAGGCATGGGAGGCGTCATCGGGCTGTACGTGTGTTGAGCAGCGGAGGTGCCGTCCGTTCGGCACTAGGATCATCGGTGATTTGAATCACGGCAGTGCGACTCCATCAACCCCACTCTCTTGAGCAGCTTCCGCTTAGCGATCTACAAGGGTATGTAGATGCACTCTCCTTCCCCTCGTTGCTAGTCTCTCCATGGATAGATCTTGGTGACACGTGGGAAAATTTTGAATTTCTCTTTCGAACCCCAACAACAGTGATGCCACCACCACTCAGCCCTCAAAGGCGCCTTGAGGAAGGTCACGGCGTCAAGGGCGTCGCCGCCCACCAGAGTTAGGGTTTTCACCGAGAGGCGGAGAGAAATGCAGAGGGCGGAACATAGGCAAGCGTCTCCAAGAAGAAAAGCGGCGCCCTTGGCGGCGTCGTCGTTAAGCCAGCGCCGACCGGGGCCGACCAAGGGGTTTCCCTCAATCTGGATCTCCTCCACCAGCTTCACCCGCGGCCAGGGTCCCGGCAACCACGCCGGCACCGCCAGGAACCCGCAGGAGAGAAGCCCACTGATCAAGGCGGATGGCGCAGCCAGATTCTGGCGCTAGAACCCACCGCCCGCACACACGGCAGCCGAACAAGCCCGACCCGACAACGCCGGCCACAGATCTCGCCACACCCGGATCTCGCACACACCGCGGCGGCGACCACCTCCTACGCGGGTGGAGAACCACCTCGAACGCAGCGATAGCGCCCAGCGACACCATGGGCCGCCACCACCCACAGCGGGCAATCAAGGCGGGCGCCCAGATCCCGCCGCCACCGCGTGCCATGGTGACCACCACGCTGCTCCCGACAGCGACCATGGGCGCAACCCACCGACAAGCCTGGAGCCACCGCTCCGGCGTCCTATCTCTCCGCCACGCCCAGACGCCCGAGTCGCCACGCCTGACTGAAATCCGCCCCGGAAGAAGAAGGCGAGCCCGCCACCTCCGTCGCCAGACGAGCTTTGCTCGCCGGCTTCCTCCGGCGGCGGCGGGGAAGGATGGTTCGGGGTGGGTTGGGGGCGGCGGCGGCTAGGGTTTGCCCGAGCCGCCCCCCTAGGGGCTGCGCGGGCGTCGGGAGAGGGCGTTGGGAGCCATGTAGGATAAATGATGAGCTACTTACATACCTTTATATCTTTTGGGGATAAACACTATATCTACTCGGCTTAGATCTCCAAGGATTAGGTAGCGTCTCACCCGGATAAATCTAGGCACGGGCAGCCTGACGACGGCTTAAACCTAAAGTTGGATGATTAAATTAGGCTCGGGCAGCCTGACGACGGCTTAAACCTAAAGTCGGATGATTAAACTAGGCTCAGGCTCTAAATTTAGACTCAACGGTCAAGCCCAAAAGCCAAAATACCTAAAAAATGTGATTATTTTTAAAAGAAATGTAGTTATAATAATGCATATATATATACCCCGATATTGAAAAAAAAATAGGAAAACGCATCGTTATGTTATTCGGGTCTGTGCTCAAGCTTCAGTTTGGGGCCGGGCTCCCCCCGACAAATGCCCAAGTCTACACCTGACGGCCACGGCAACAGTGGACCATGTCAAACCTCGCCAATGATGCATTCAATAAAAATAAACATTACTGTCTTGATAATATTACCTCCGTCCTGAATTACTCGTATTAGATTTTTCTAGGTACAGATGTACCTAGACATGAGTAATAAACAAGAACATAACACTTTTTGCTTGTTGATGAGGAAAAAGAGTAGAGCTCGTGAACAGTACTACTGCAAGGATCTTGGTATGCAGACCACATCCTCGCCCTTTATTTCTTGTTTGGACGGCTTTAGACGCGTATGCGCATGCCGAACGTTTATTCTACATAAGCCATGCATGTTCTCTGCATGTCCATCTCGATTCAGGCCCAAAGCACCTAGCAAGTGAGGCTGCTCCCCGGGTCGACGCCGAACTGCTTGCAGTAGGCCCTGTAGTAGCCCGCCCGGGCGTTCATGGCGGCCGCGTTCCCGCCGTTGCACTCGCCGCTGTTGATCGCCCTGGTCGTCGCGCCGAACCCCCGCGGCAGGACCTGCTTCACGTTGTTCATCCAGAACCAGAGCGCCGCCTTGAACGCCACCTCCGGGTCCTGCGCCACCTTCTCCGGGTTGTTCAGCCCGTCGAACCCCACGCTCTTCCCCGCCGCCCCGTAGTTGTAGTTCCACGTCAGCTGCAGCGGCCCGCGCCCGTAGTACCCCTTCCCCGAGGAGCACGGCCACTGCGTGTACTTCCTGTCGCAGTAGTTCTGGCTGGACCCGCCGATCTCCTCGATGTAGCACATGTCTGTACACAAGTTATACATAAGCAGCTTAATTATGGAGGACTAATTCAAGATTAAATTCGTCTTAGTCAGTTGATTGGAGTTGAACTTACGTCCAGTCTCGTGTGTGACGTGGGCGAAGAAGGCGGCTATCTCCCTCTTGCCCTCGTCGCTGGTGCGGCCTTTCCCGAAGTTGGGGTTCGCCCGGGCTCCGGCCAGGAACGACGGGCGCGTGTAAAAGCTCTTGCCGGCGCACCCGTTGCCGGCCCGGGACTTGATCCCGTTGAAGAACGCCTCGGTGACGACGCTCTCCACGGAAACACCGGTCCCGCCGCTGCCGCCGCCGCTCCCCGTGCATGGGCCGGACTGACATCCTTTTCCACAGTAGGCGTCGGCAGTGCCGCAGTAGCCGTACTGGCTGCAGCACTCGTTCGCCCGGCAGCCGCAGTTCTGCGCGGCCACCGTTCCCGCGGCAGACAGGACTAGTGCTGCTACCCCGAGCGCCAAGAACGGGAGCATCGCCATGGGCGACTTCGCCATGTCGAAATAAGGTTAAGGGTGTGGCCAAGCTTGTTGCCGCCCTATCAGCTGGTTGTTTACGAGCTGAGTGTACATGGCAAGGTGGTCGCAAGCGGTTTATATAGGCAGTGGACGTCGATCATTGCCGACGACTTTGGGCGTCAAGGTTGGACTAGATCAAACCGACCGTCTGTCAAAGAATCACGCGGCTCGTCGGCTATCAAGACTTTTCCTTGCTCGTCGGTACACGAGAGTTTGGAAGTTTGCTGCGTACCCTGCACCTCCACGTCGCCACGTCCTTGCACTATACGTGAGTTTGGAAGTTTGCGACCAGTTGCTCGTTGGAATGATGGGGGATTTATCGATCCCAGCGTGCTGCCCCCTCCAAGTTCAATCCTTTTTCCACACTCCACGTTACCCGGGTGGTGCACTATGCTCTCAGTGGTCAATTTTCCACTTTGCGCACTCAGTAGTCGATCAGTTATACATGCATGGTCCCCCTAAGGTATACATGCATGTTCGGATTTACGGAAGATTCACAGAATGTGGGATTTTTTTATTTTTTATTTTACCCAGCGTACATGCGTGTTCCCCCTCGATCAGTTTAGAAAGGAAGACTTTCATGGCCACCCCAATATGGAAAAGTTGGGTCATTCCACGATAAATAAGTAATCTCCTGTTTACCCTAGAAAAATAAGTAGCCTCCCGTTGTCAGAGATTGCAGCGTTGGTGTGGGGGCTTCAATGGGGATCAACAAACTCTACTTATCACGAATTGCCAGAGCCCTATACACTTGTAGGTTTAACACCATGAAAGCTCACTCTATTCTTCTTGAGATATCATAATAAATGCAATTCTCAACCATTACTAGTAGGCCTTGAGGTGGCCTCCAAATCTTCACAAACTTTCCGGCGATAATCACAAGAACCGACTGCTCTGTGAGAAACTCCGCGAGAACTTTTACGATACATCATACTACCCAATATAATAGGTAGTATTTAGTTAATCCAACGGTTGATGTGGATGAAACAAACTGTGGCTTTAGGGCATATTGGTAATTCTATATGCAGTGCACCAGCTCAAGTCCTCCGCCATCCCAACGCCGCTGCAGTCAGCGTGCACAGAACTACACAAAGTAGCTCGGAGGCACGAGCGGCTGCGTCTACAACCCATGTAACCACTGATCTCTCGGGCTGCCGGAGCGATGAGCTCGTACTTGCGTGGTTCAAGTGCAAGTGGCGGACCCGTGATCGTAGCCCAAGAGCACAAGTACCTCCTGTCGAGGCTGAGGTGATGAGAACGGCGGCATCGGTGTTGATTCAGTTCTTCCATGACAACCTTGTATGCTTTGGCCCGACACCGACGGAGGCCGAGCTTTGGAGTTCGCCGCCGACAAGGAGGCCCTTCTTGGCCCGTCGGGTATGAACGCCAACAACGAGGAGGCATGGACGTAGACGGTGGCCAAGTCAAGCTGGAGATCTAGGCCATTCGAACGTGTGGCCTCGGGCAGAAGCCCGAGGTGTCCGGCGATATGCTCTGAACTTTGACTTCGACTATGGCTCTCCTCAGACTACAACCGCGACGCCACACGCAAATGAGAAACGCGGCAAGTAGCGGTGCCTGTGCCGACCTTCATCTCCTCCCGTGGAGCCTCGACCTCAATCCAAATTACCAGTCCATTATGGATTACTTCCGTGTTGTGAAGACGACGAAGTAAGCTGACTGTTCCTGCCCCAAGTTGTACGACACAATACACGTATGTAGGTTGAACGTGCACGTAGACAGCAGCAGGTTGACCGCTTCCCTTCGCTAGATCGATTCCGGCTGACATATGCACACATGAATCTGCTTGCCTGAATCTGCCTATGTGATTGATCAACTACCGAAAATGCCCACAACTACTCAATATACTACCAAAAATCTGCAATAGTATTGGCTAATTTGGGCCCTCTCACCACAAAAATGAACAGTTCAAATTATCTTGATGTATCGTAAAATGTCTCAACTCCTACCACCTAGGAGTCTCCCAACCTTCAAAAGAAACAAGACCAAAAGGGAAAAGCTTAAGGCTTGTTCAAATCACAAATCTCGCTTTGGTCAAAAGCGTGTGAGAGAATGAATCTATCCCTTGGTGAAATCTCTCTCAAGAATCTCTCCGGGGTCTATTAGTGTGGGAGAGTGATAGGGAGCATTTGGTGTTCTTGGGATGTTTTGTAAGTAAGTGATCAACCCTCTACAAGAGTGGTAGAGGGGTATATAATGCTAAGATAATAGAGCTGTTTAGTTGGTTTCTATAAGTGCCCAGATGTCTGGGCCCTGTGTCTTTTGAAGAGCATATCCAGAAATAGATAATGAAATGGCATCGCCCAAATTTTCAGGTAGGAACCCAGATAGTCTGGAGGATGCCTGGATGTCCGGGATGAGGCCATGATTGCTTGGCTAGGTCAAATGCCAAAGGAACAAAGAAGAGATAGCCAGATGAAATGATGCTCTGGCAAATTGTGCAAGCAAAACGTCTTTGCTTGACCGGACATCTAGGATGGTTCTCGGACGGCTCGGCTAGGTGCAAATCCTACCGGAACAAGACGTGAGGTGTTCAGATGTCCGCTTGCTGTTTGGCACATCCGGGATAGCCCGGATGAAAACATTGCTCTGGATATCTGTCCAGGCGGCACTTTCGAGCTGTTGTTGAATGTCCAGGATGGATCCCGGATTGTCTGGCTTTGGGATAAATGCTTATGTGGTCTCTCGGTGGCGAAGCCGGATGTCCGGGAGGAATTCCGAATGGTACGGCCATAGGCCGGACATTCGGGTAGCAATCCGGACAATTCGGTAGTGAATGTGGCTATGGACAGTTTGACAAGTGCAATATAGTGTCTAGGTTGACCTAAGATGTTTTGGTAGTGATGTGAGTGAAATGATGTTTACAAGATCTTGACTTGAGCAAATCTTTCGGGGACCCCTTTGACCCTCTCATAATAGTGTGCCATCCCTATAACTCAAGAATTAACTGGAAAAGCTACACTTCTCATCTTTCTTTCACCATGCTTGAGTCATATTCATTTCGGTGGGTCCAGGATCTACACACATAGTTTCCAATGCGACTAAGAACTTGTGTATTCACTTACCAAACATAGTTAGCCCCCTATATATATTGTCATGAACATCAAAATATGAATAGGGGCAAGATTGCACTTTCAGTCTTCCCATTTTTGGTAGTTGGTGACAACATACATATAAATCTCAATAGAATGAAACATTTTGAGCTTAGGAGAGCACAAAGTTGTATGACTTAGACGAGGTCCCGTTAGAATGTGTAAGTGCATCTAGTGCCACCCCTAGTTGGTTTTGGAGTATTGACGACAAACTTGGTTGAGGGACTAATGTGTTTGTGAGAATTGCAGGATAACACAGGTAGTAGTCCCACATTGATTCGGTTTGCCTACCAGAAATGAACCTATCGATATGCAGCGGAAGGTAGACTACACTAGACAAGCCATAGTCAAGTAAGTAATGAAGTGAAAACACAAAGACTATTAGCAACTAGGTAGTGTGGATCAGGATGGAAGATAGTATGAAGCCAAACAACAACTGTCTTCACACGGTGAAGCCAATCAGATCATGCAAGCAGGCAATGACTTCACGAAGGCATACTGTAAGTAAAGAGAGGTAAGGGATAGAACCAGTTGCTCGGTGAGGACAAGGATTTGTTGGACCGGTTCGATTCTTTGTGACAAGCTGTGCGTCACAGTTAGGAAGGCTAAGATTTAACTCGAAGACCGGCGTGTTCACCTTATTCCCCCTTGAGCTAAGAACACTTAGTCCTCGCCCAATCACTCTGGTAAGTCTTCAAGGTAGACTTCCAAACCTTCACAGACTTTGTTCTTTGGCAATCCACAATGACTCTTGGATGCTCAGAACGCGACGCCCTAACCGGTGGGGATTCACAGTCCTCAAGTGTAACAAGTCTTGTGTCACACGGAGAAAGACTTGATGATGCCTAACACTCTTTGGCTCTGGGTGTTTTGGGCTTTGTCTCGCAAGGATCTCTCTCTCAAATGCTTCGGAGGTGGGTTTCTCTCAAGCGACAAAAGCCGTGCACTAACTCTGGCGATCACCAATTTATGGTGTAGGGGTGGGCTATTTATAGCCGGGGAGGCAACCGACCTGATTTTTCCAAAATGACCACAGGTCACTAAGGCCCGACACGTGTCCAGCAGTCGATTTCAAACACCTGCAGCAGCTTGACTTGGGCTACAAGTAAAAGGCGTAGCATCGACTACTGGATAAGATTTGCTCTCATTGTTTTTATTTCGAAGACATAGGATTTGGTTAAGCATCACTTCAGTCACTCTGACTTTGTTCACTTGGACCCCACTTAACAGTACGGTGGTTCCTATGACTCAACAAAGAAGAAAATGAAACTATGAAACAACTATGTCTTCGCACTCCATAGTCTTCACGTGGATGTCTTCCCAAGTCACAATCTTCGTTGTGAATATCTTCAGAGACCACCATTGTCTTCAATGTCTTCACACATTTTTAGGGGTCATCTCTGGTAGGTAAACCGAATCAATGTGGGACTACTACCTGTGTTATCCTGCAATTCTACAAACACATTAGTCCCTCAACCAAGTTTGTCGTCAATACTCCAAAACCAACTATGGGTGGCACTAGATGCACTTACAATCTCCCCCTTTTGGTGATTGATGACAAACTAGTTGAAGTTTTCAACGGGGATAAAAGTATGTGAAAGTTTAAGGATTAAGGCATTGTCTTCATAAGTAGCAAAAGGCTCCCCCTGAATATGTGCATATGAGTAGTTTGCTTTTGAATGCAAATGCACATGGCAGGTTTTACTTGTGGAGATCCTCTTCAACTTATGAAGATAATCCGTCATGCATATAAAGATATAACGAAGATAATGACATGCATAATAAAAAATGGACGTCTGCGGAATGACTTCATGCGGAATTTATCATCGAATCATGGAGTAGCAGAAAACGTAGCAGACGACCATCAAGTTTAAGTGTTACGACCCAAACAACCAAATGTATCAAAAGACGAGAGTTGTAAACACTTGGCAAAATATAGCAACCACCCATAAGGACCCGCTTGAAGACTATCAACTCATATGCTTCTCCCCTTTTTTGGTTAATGACCAAAACGGTTTGAAGACATAGAGCAGCTACTCGTTCCCATCAGGAGTAGAAGAAGGGGCAGGGTCGTTGTTGGAGTTCGGTGGTGCAGAAGGGCCTGGTGCAGCGTCTAGATGCAGTGAAGCCATGGTTGGTGAAGTGGTGTCGTCTTCTTCATCGACGACTCTCGCAACAACAGTTGCAGCCGAAGATGAATACTCAGAATCTTCTATTGATGGAGTGCCACGCCAGCTTGCATTGCATGGAGGTCTGGAGTCAAATTTGAAACCCTCAGTGAAGCCATCTTCGCGAGGATCTTCTTCAGGGCATAGCAGTGTGAGACTCTTCCAAGACCGCCGACAGGCTTCATGGGCTACGAAGGAGTTCTTGGTGGCCAAGTTTCGGATGTGACTGACATCCACCAAGATACTCTGCGTCTGACACTTTAGCCAGTCATGGTGCTTGTCCTGCTTCTGATGTAAGGCAACAAGAAGCTCTCGGTCATTGAGAACGCGAGAACGCTTCTGAGGCCTTTGTGTGATTGTACTGGCGGTGGCTTCAGTGTTGGCACGATGTGGCTCACGCATATTTTCAGCCAGAGGATAAGCAGGAGTGGCAGCATTTGGAACATGAATTCCCTCTATTGGTTGCGTGAAGCTTTGACGATCAACATTGTGAAGATATAGGGGTTCCTTGGTAGGCTCAGGGTAGATGGCTTCAACTGACAGATCAACCTCAGGCAGAAATACAAGATGGTTGCGCGCTGAGGGCTGATAGTCAACAAATGAATGGAGTTTGATCAGATGCATCACCCATGGAGCATAAAACTTCAAGCCAAATAGATCAATCCCAGATGCAGCAAGTTGCCTGATGAAGAAATCCTGGGTATTGAATCTGTTGCCATTGACAATATAGAAAACCAAAGTCTTCATGGTGCCTTCAAGTTTGGCTTCAGAAGAATATCCCTTGACTGGCCATAGAGTACGCCTCAGAATATGATACACTGTGCGAGGCAAGTACTCAAGGTCTTTGACGAATAATTCCTTGGGATATTCCGCATCTTGTGGCAATGGCTTCATCATGCTGAGCATCTGACTCATATTTGGCTCTGGCTTCTGAAAGATACTCTGCAGCTCATTCCTGTGTAGCTGACAACCAGGTTCATAGAGTTTAGTTGGAGTGGGCAGGGAAGTAAGCTCGATGATATCTTGAGCTTTGGCTTCATGATGCACATCATCTGTCATCCACTCAAGGATCCAACTCTTCGAATCCTTGTTGTAGCCACGAATGTGAAGTGTGGCATAGAACTGCAGTAGAAGCTCTCCATTCTAGTGATCTTTGTCAGTGACAAATTGCAGAAGGCCAGCATCTCTAAAACAGTCCAGAGCTTCTTCAAGGCAGGGCAACCCAGCAATAGCTTCACAATCCAAACACATGTGAGGAAAGATTCGCTCTTGATTGCATAGAATGCAAGAGTAGTAGCTGCGCTGCTGATAGCTCCAGAAGCGATCAGAAGAGATCTTTGGCTTCGAGTATGGATTCTTGGCACTATCAAAGAATGTGTTGTGTGCCCTGAAGCTATTCACACTGAACGATCCTGGCGATGTAGCTGCACCTGGAAGCCTTGGTAGCCTGGGCTTTGGTTTCTGGACCTGAGGCCTTTGCTCCACATGGTAATCATACTGTGGTCCGGGAGCTGTGGGAGGAAACAAAACGGGCCATCGTATAGTGACATGCTGGCCGCGATCATAGGCCTGCTCAATGGTGTGAGGCCTTGGGGGTGGAACAGTGGCTTCAGCATGGACTGTGGCTTCAGGTTGCACATGAGCTTCAGGCGCAACATTGGCTTCAGGCTCCACATTGTCTTCAGCCATGACAATGTCATTGGCGTCAGCAGTGTTATTTGTGGCAGCCTCGGTGTTTTCAACCTCCGTTTCAGTAGCTGGAGGGTCGGGCATAGTCACATTCTCCTCGAGAATGACTTTTTCAGTGACAGGGGGTGTGGCAACTCTTTCTTCTTCTTCTCTTGTTTCTTGATTTTCATCGGCTGATGCAGCCGGAATGTCTTCAGCAGCTTTGGCTTCAGACTCAGAGACATTCACAGTTGGGGTGGCTTCAGGAAACACATGACGTGCTACTGAGTTTTGTGGCGCTTCCCCTCCTGGAATGCTCGACATGGCGACCTGTGGCCTAGGGCCTTTGCGAAGCCTGCGGAAAGCTGGCGATGCCTGTGGTGATGGAGTGGTCTGCACCATGTAATTGTCGTTGTCAAGCACCAGAGTGGTGACTTGAGGTGTTGGTGTTCTGGGTGTTTCATCATGAATATGGGTGTCTTGTTGAGGGCGATCAACCCACGAATCATCCTGCGCAATTGGCGTCAAAGGACGACCAATGCTGATGAGTTCGCTGTTTGTAAGAATAGGCGATGATACCACTTGGTGCTCGAGTTGAGGAAGGACTTCATCATCTTCAACATTGTCATCACGACCAATGTCTTCAGCTGTGATGGGGTCGACAGCTGGAACTTCTTCATCTTCAGGAGCCTCTGTGAAAGCAGGCTCGTGGATCACAAGGCGAAGTTCTTGGTTGGTGGAGGCTGGACGGGCAACAGAAATGGGCTCAACAACAAGGGGCTCTGTGGCAGCAGCGCACTCTTTCTTTGAAGACTTTGTCTTCTGCTTCTTCGTTGATGGAGCATGCTACCTCTTGAGCATTGCGTTGGTTTTCCCTTGAAGAGGAAAGGGTGATGCAGTAAAGCAGCGTAAGTATTTCCCTCAGTTTTTGAGAACCAAGGTATCAATCCAGTAGGAGGCCACATACGAGTCCCTCGCACCTACACAAACAAATAAATCCTCGCAACCAACGCGATAAGGGTTGTCAATCCCTACTGCTTGTCACTTACGAGAGTGAGATCCGGTAGATATGATAAGATAATATTTTTGGTATTTTTATGATAAAGATGCAAAAGTAAAATAAAAGGCAATGAAAATAACTAAGTGTTGGAAGATTAATATGATGGAAAATAGACCGAGGGGCCATAGGTTTCACTAGTGGCTTCTCTCAAGAGCATAAAGTATTATGGTGGGTGAACAAATTACTGTTGAGCAATTGGCAATTGAGCATAGTTATGAGAATATCTAGGTGATCATGTATATAGGCATCACGTCCGAGACAAGTGAACCGACTCCTGCACGCATCTACTACTATTATCCACACATCGACCGCTATCCAGCATGCATCTAGAGTATTAAGTTCATAAGAACAGAGTAACAGCTTTAAGCAAGATGACATGATGTAGAGGATAAATTCATGCAATATGATAAAAACCCCATCTTGTTATCCTCGATGGCAACAATACAATCACGTGCCTTGCTGCCCCTCATCACATGGGAAAGGACACCGCAAGATTGAACCCAAAGCTAAGCACTTCTCCCATTGCAAGAAAGATCAATCTAGTAGGCCAAACCAAACTGATAATTCGAAGAGACTTGCAAAGATAACCAATCATACATAAAAGAATTCAGAGAATATTCAAATATTGTTCATAGATAAACTTGATCATAAACCCACAATTCATCGGTCTCAACAAACACACCGCGAAAAGAAGATTACATTGAATAGATCTCCACGAGAGAGGGGAGAACATTGTATTGAGATCCAAAAAAGAGAAGAAGCTATCTAGCTAATAACTATGGACCCGAAGGTCTGAGGTAAACTACTCTCACATCATCGGAGAGGCTATGGTGTTGATGTAGAAGTCCTCTGTGATCGATGACCCCACCGACGGAGCTCCGCAAAAGGCCCCTAGCTGTGATCTCACGTGTACAGAAGGTTGTGGCGGTGGATTTAGGTTTGTGGCTCCGTATCTGGTAGTTTGGAGTGCGTAGGTATATATAGGAGGAAGGAGTACGTCGGTGGAGCAACAGGGGCCCACGAGGTGGAGGGCGCTGGGGGGAGGGGTAGGCACGCCCCCTACCTCGTGCCTCCTCTGGTTGATGTCTTGACGTGGGGTCCAAGTCCTCTGGATCACGTTCGTTCGAAAATCACGTTCCCGAAGGTTTCATTCTGTTTGGACTCCGTTTGATATTCTTTTTCAGAAACTACGAAATAGGCAAAAACAACAATTACAATTTGGGCCTCCGGTTAATAGGTTAGTCCCAAAAATAATATAAAATTGTATAATAAAGCCCAATAATGTCCAAAACAGAATATAATATAGCATGGAGCAATAAAAAATTATAGATACGTTGGAGACGTATCAAGCATCCCCAAGCTTAATTCCTGCTCGTCCTCGAGTAGGTAAATGATAAAAAACAGATTTTTTATGCGGAATGCTACTAGGCATAATATCAATGTAATTCTTCTTAATTGTGGTATGAATATTATGATCCGAAAGATTCAAGATAAAAGTTCAATATTGACATAAGAATAATAATACTTCAAGCATACTAACTAAGCAATTATGTCTTCTCAAAATAACATGGCCAAAGAAAGTTCATCCCTACAAAATCATATAGTCATGCTCCATTTTTGTCACACAAGAATGCTCTCATCATGCACAACCCCGATGACAAGCCAAGCAATTGTTTCATACTTTAGTAATCTCAAACCTTTTCAACTTTCATGCAATACATGAGCGTGAGCCATGGATATAGCACTATGGGTGGAATAGAATATAATGATGGGGGTTATGTGGAGAAGACAAAAAAGGAGAAAGTCTCACATCAACGAGGCTAATCAATGAGCTATGGAGATGCCCATCGATTGATGTTAATGCAAGGAGTAGGGATTGCCATGCAACGGATGCACTAGAGCTATAAATATATGAAAGCTCAACAAAAGAAACTAAGTGGGTGTGCATCCAACTTGCTTGCTCACGAAGACCTAGGGCACTTGAGGAGGCCCATTGTTGGAATATACAAGCCAAGTTCTATAATGAAAAATTCCCACTAGTATATGAAAATGACAAAACAAGAGACTCTCTATCATGAAGATTATGGTGCTACTTTGAAGCACAAGTGTGGTAAAAAGGATAGTAACATTTTCCCTTCTCTCTTTTTCTCTCATTTTGTGGGCCTTCTTTTTTTATGGCCTTTGTCTTTTTTTTCTCACTTGGTACAATGCTCTAGAAAATGATAATCATCACACTTCTATTTATTTACTACTCAATGATTACAACTCGATACTAGAACAAAGTATGACTCTATATGAATGCCTCCCGTGATGTCTTACCGGGATATGCAACCAACCAAGAGTGACATTTATGAAAGAATTATGAATTCTGACTTTGCAACAAAAACTATGACAACTCCATGATCATGCAAAGCAATATTACAATGATGAGCGTGTCATGATAAGCGGAAAGGTGGAAAGTTGCATGGCAATATATCTCGAACGGCTATGGAAATGCCATAATAGGTAGGTATGGTGGCTGTTTTGAGGAAGATATAAGGAGGTTTATGTGTGAAAGGCGTATCATATCACGGGGTTTGGATGCACGTGAAGTTTGCACCAACTCTCAATGTGAGAAAGGGCAATGCACGTAATCAAGAGGCTAGCAATGGTGGAAAGGTGAGAGTGCGTATAATCCATGGACTCAACATTAGTCATAAAGAACTCACATACTTATTGCAAAAATCTACAAGTCATCAAAAACCAAGCACTACGCGCATGCTCCTAGGGGATAGATTGGTAGGAAAAGACCATCGCTCGTCCCCGACCGCCACTCATAAGGAGGACACTCAAAGAACACCTCATGTTTCAAATTTGTTACATAACGTTTACCATACGTGCATGCTACGGAACTTGCAAGCTTCAACACAAGTATCTCTCAAATTCACAACTACTCAACTAGCACAACTTTGATATCACTACCTCCATGTCTCAAAAAAATCATCAAGCACCAAACTTCTCTTAGTATTCAACACACTCATAAGAAAGTTTTTACTAGTCTTGAATACCTAGCATATTAGGATTATTTAAGCAAATTACCATGCTGGTTAAGACTCTCAAAATAATCTAAGTGAAGCATGAGAGAATAATAGTTTCTATAAAACGAAACCACCACCGTGCTCTAAAAGATATAAGTGAAGTACTAGAGCAAAAACTATATAACTCAAAAGATATAAGTGAAGCACATAGAGTATTCTAATAATTTCCGAATCACGTGTGTCTCTCTCAAAAGGTGTGTACAGCAAAGATGATTGTGGTAAACTAAAAAGCAAAGACTCAAATCATACAAGACGCTCCAAGCAAAACACATATCATGTGGTGAATAAAAATATAGCTCCAAGTAAAGTTACCGATGGAAGTAGACGAAAGAGGGGATGCCTTCCGGGCATCCCCAAGCTTTAACTTTTTGGTGTCCTTAGATTATCTTGGGGTGCCATGGGCATCCCCAAGATTAGGCTCTTGCCACTCCTTGTTCCATAATCCATCAAATCTTTTACCCAAAACTTGGAAACTTCACAACACAAAACTCAGCAGAAAATCTCGTGAGCTCCGTTAACGAAAGAAAACAAAAGACCACTTCAAGGTACTGTAATGAACTCATTCTTTATTTATATTGGTGTTAAACCTAATTTATTCCAAATTCTCTATGGTTTATAAACTCTTTTACTAGCCATAGATTCATCAAAAATAAGCAAACAACACACGAAAAACAGAATCTGTCAAAAACAGAATCTGTCAAAAACAGAACAGTCTGTAGTAATCTGTAAGTAACACAAACTTCTGGAACTCCAAAAAATCTACCGAAATAGGAAGACCTAGAAAATTTGTTTATTGATCAGCAGCAATTGGAATCAATATTTTATCACGTTCTGGTGATTTTTAACAATTATTTTCGTGAACAGAAAGTTTCTGGAATTTTCAGCAAGATCAAATAACTATCATCCAAGAAGATCCTATAGGTTTAACTTGGCACAAACACTAATTAAAACATAAAAAAACATCTAACCAGAGGATAGACCAAATATTTATTCCTAAATAGAAGCAAAAAGCAAAACACTAAAAATAAAATTGGGTTGCCTCCCAACAAGCGCTATCGTTTTAATGCCCCTAGCTAGGCATTGATAATTTTAATGATGCTCACATGAAAGACAAGAATTAAAGCACAAAGAGAGCATCATAGAACACGTGATAAACACATCTAAGTCTAACATACTTCCTATGCATAGGCATCTTATAGGCAAACAAATTACCATAGCAATCAAAAACTAGCATATGCAAGGAAGCGGAAAGAAACGATAGCAATCTCAACATAACGAGAGGTAAATTATTATTATGAAAATTTCTACAACCATATTTTCCTCTCTCATAATAATTACATGTGGGATCATAAGAAAATTCAACAACATAGCCATCACATAAAATATTTTCAACACGATCCACATGCATGCGAAGTTGACACTCTTCCAAAATCGTGGGATTATCATTAACTAAAGTCATGACCTCTCCAAGCCCACTTTTATAAAAAATTTCATAAGATTGATCAAAATCCAAATATGTGGGATCTAAAGTTTACACTCTTCCAAACCCACTTTCAATATTATTGCAAACACTATTATCAATCTCGTATTCATCATGGGGATTAAATAAATTTTCAAGATCATAAGAAAAATCACCCCAATCATGATCATTGCAACAAATAGTGAACATAGCAAAACTAGCATCCCCAAGCTTAGGGTTTTGCATATTAGTAGCACAATTGACATCAAGAGAATTTATAGTAAAATCATTGCAATCATGCTTTTCATCGAAGGAACTATCAAGCATGGGTGCAATAGCAACGATCTCATTTTTAATATAAGGAACTATAGCAAATTCGTCTTCATAAATATTGGCATCATGGCCACAAGAATAGAAAGCATCATGTTCATCAAGGGATATTTCAATCAAATCATCATTATCTATAGATTCATGCATATCATTATTTTCTTCCAAAGCAACGGTCATTCTTGTTGGGGAACGTTGCAGAAAATAAAAAATTTCCTACGGTTTCACCAAGATCTATCTATGAGTTCATCTAGCAACGAGAGAAAGGAGTGCATCTACATAGCCTTGTAGATCGCGAGCGGAAGCGTTCAAGAGAACGGGGTTGATGGAGTCGTACTCGTCATGATCCAAATCACCGATGACCGAGTGCCGAACGGACGGCACCTCCGCGTTCAACACACGTACGGTTGGGAAGACGTCTCCTCCTTCTTGATCCAGCAAGGGGAAGGAGAGGTTGATGGAGATCCAGCACGACGGCGTGGTGGTGGATGCAGCAGGGATCTCGGCAGGGCTTCGCCAAGCTCTACAGAGAGGAGGACGTGTTGGAGAGGGAAAGGGAGGCGCCAGGGGCTTGGGTGTGGCTGCCCTCCCTCCCCTCCACTATATATAGGGGCTAGGGGGCGCATGCCCCCTTGGAGATCCCATCTAGAGGGGGCGGCCCCGAGCAACCCCCCCTTAGGGGTTTCAACCAGGGGGCGCATGCCCCCACAGAGCGGCACGGCCCCTAGGGTTTCCAACCCTAGGCGCCTTGGGCCCTTGGGTGGGGTGCACCAGCCCACCAGGGTCTGGTTCCCACGCCACTTCAGCCCATGGGGCCCTCTAGGATAGGTGGCCCCACCCGGTGGACCCCCGGGACCCTTCCGGTGGTCCCGGTACAATAATGACCCCGAAACTTTCCCTGGCCAATAAACTGGACTTCCTATATATAAATCTTTACCTCTGGACCATTCTGGAACTCCTTGTGACGTCCGGGATCTCATCCGGGACTCCGAACAACTTTCGGGTTACCGCATACTAATATCTCTACAACCCTAGCATCACCGAACCTTAAGTGTGTAGACCCTACGGGTTCGGGAGACATGCAGACATGACCAAGACGCCTCTCCGGTCAATAACCAACAGCGGGATCTGGATACCCATGTTGGCTCCCACATGCTCCTCGATGATCTCATCGGATGAACCACGATGTCGAGGATTCAATCAATCCCGTATACAATTCCCTTTGTCAATCGGTACGTTACTTGCCCGAGATTTGATCGTCGGTATCCCAATACCTCGTTTAATCTCGTTACCGGCAAGTCACTTTACTCGTACTGTAATGCATGATCCCGTGACCATACACTTGGTCACATTGAGCTCATTATGCCGATGCATTACTGAGTGGGCCCAGATATACCTCTCCGTCATACGGAGTGACAAATCCAGTCTCCGTTCGTGCCAACCCAATGCAGACACTTTCGGAGATACCCGTGAGTGTACCTTTATAGTCACCCGATTACGTTGTGACGTTTGGCACACCCAAAGCACTCCTTACGGTATCCGGAGTTGCACAATCTCATGGTCTAAGGAAATGATACTTGACATTTGGAAAAGCTCTAGCTAAACGAACTACCACGATCTTTGAGCTATGCTTAGGATTGGGTCTTGTCCATCACATCATTCTCCTAATGATGTGATCCCGTTATCAATGACATCCAATGCCCATAGTCGTGAAACCATGACTATCCTGTTGATCAACGAGCTAGTCAACTAGAGGCTTACTAGGGACATGTTGTGGTCTATGTATTCACACGTGTATTACGATTTCCGGATAACACATTTATAGCATGAATAATAGACAATTATCATGAACAAAGAAATATAATAATAACCATTTTATTATTGCCTCTAGGCATATTTCCAACAGTCTCCCACTTGCACTAGAGTCAATATTCTAGTTACATCGTGATGAATCGAACACCCATAAGCGTTACGGTGTTGATCATGTTTTGCTCTAGGGAGAGGTTTAGTCAACGGATCTGCCACATTCAGATCCGTATGTACTTTACAAATATCTATGTCTCCATCTTGAACATTTTCACGTATGGAGTTGAAGCGACGCTTGATGTGCCTGGTCTTCTTGTGAAACCTGGGCTCCTTGGCCAATGCAATAGCTCCAGTGTTGTCACAGAAGAGTGCGATCGGCCCCGACGCATTGGGTATGACTCCTAGGTCGGTGATGAATTCCTTCACCAGATTGCTTCATCATGCGGCCTCCGAGGCTGCCATGTACTCCGCTTCACATGTAGATCCCGCCACCACGCCTCGCTTGCAAATCGCACTACCATCGCCCCACCATTCAAAATATACACGTATCCGGTTTGTGACTTAGAGTCATCCAGATCTGTGTCGAAGCTAGCGTCGACGTAACCCTTTACGACGAGCTCTTCATCACCTCCATAAACGAGAAACATATCCTTAGTCCTTTTCAGGTACTTCAGGATGTTCTTGACCGCTGTCCAGTGTTCCTTGCCGGGATTACTTTGGTACCTTCCTACCAAACTTACGGCAAGGTTTATATCAGGTCCGTACACAACATGGCATACATAATAGACCCTATGGCTGAGGCATAGGGGATGACACCCATCTCTTCTTTATCTTCTGCATTGGTCGGGCATTGAGCCGAGCTCAATCTCACACCTTGCAATGTCTGAGCAAGAACCCTTTCTTGGACTGATCCATATTGAACTTCTTCAATATCTTATCAAGGTATGTGCTTTGTGAAAGACCTATGAGGCGCCTCGATCTATCCCTATAGATCTTGATGCCTAATATGTAAGCAGCTTCTCCAAGGTCCTTCATTGAAAAACACTTATTCAAGTAGGCCTTAATGCTGTCCAAAAGTTCTATATCATTTCCCATCAAAAGTATGTCATCTACATATAATATGAGAAATGCTACAGAGCTCCCACTCACTTTCTTGTAAACGCAGCTTCTCCATAAGTCTGCATAAACCCAAACGCCTTTGACCATCTCATCAAAGCGAATATTCCAACTCCGAGATGCTTGCACCAGCCCATAAATGGATCATTTGGAGCTTGAATACCTTGTTAGCATTCTTAGGGTCGACAAAACCTTCCGGCTGCATCATATACGCTTCTTCCTTAAGATAGCCGTTAAGGAATGCCGTTTTGACGTCCATTTGCCATATCTCATAATCATAGTATGCGGCAATTGCTAACATGATTCGGACGGACTTCAGCTTTGCTACGGGAGAGGAAGTCTCATCATAGTCAATCCCTTGAACTTGTCGATAACCCTTAGCGACAAGTCGAGCTTTATATATGGTAACATTACCATCCGCGTCCGTCTTCTTCTTAAAGATCCATTTGTTTTCTATTGCTCGCCGATCATCGGGCAAGTCTGTCAAAGTCCATACTTTGTTCTCATACATGGATCCTATCTCGGATTGCATGGCTTCAAGCCATTTGTTGGAATCTGGGCCCGCCATCGCTTCTTCATAGTTCAAGGTTCACCGTTGTCTAACAACATGATTTCCAAGACAGGGTTGCCGTACCACTCACAGTGCGGGCGTGTCCTTGTGGACCTTCGAAGTTCAAGAGGGAGCTTGATCCAAAGTATCTTGATCATCATCATTAACCTCCTCTCTTGTCGGTGCAGGCACCACAGAACATCTTCCCGAAGTTGCGCTACTTACCGTTTCAAGAGGTAGTACTTCATCAAGCTCTACTTTCCTCCCACTTAATTCTTTCGAGAGAAACTCTTTTTCCAGAAAGGGCCCGTTCTTGGCAACAAAGATCTTGCCCTCAGATCTTAAGTAGAAGGTATACCCAATGGTTTCCTTAGGGTATCCTATGAAGACGCATTTTTCTGACTTGGGTTCGAGCTTCTCAGGTTGAAGTTTCTTGACATAAGCATCGCATCCCCAAACTTTTAGAAAGCGACAGCTTAGGTTTCTTCCCAAACCATAATTCATACGGTGTCGTCTCAACGGATTTAGACGGTGCCCTATTTAAAGTGAATGCGGCTGTCTCTAGAGCGTATCCCCAAAATGATAGTGGTAAATCGGTAAGAGACATCATAGATCGCACCATATCCAATAGAGTGCGATTACGACGTTCGGATACACCGTTACGCTGAGGTGTTCCAGGCGGCGTGAGTTGTGAAACGATTCCACATTTCCTTAAGTGCGTACCAAATTCGTGACTTAAATATTCTCCCCCACGATCTGATCGTAAGAACTTTATCTTTCGGTCATGTTGATTCTCTACCTCATTTTGAAATTCCTTGAACTTTTCAAAGGTCTCAGACTTGTGTTTCATCAAGTAAACATACCCATATCTACTCAAGTCATCGGTGAGGCGAGAACATAACGATATCCTCCATGAAGCCTCAACGCTCATTGGACCGCACACATCAGTATGTATGATTTCCAATAAGTTGGTTGCTCGCTCCATTGTTCCGGAGAACGGAGTCTTGGTCATTTTGCCCATGAGGCATGGTTCGCATGTGTCAAACGATTCATAATCTAGAGACTCTAAAAGTCCATCAGCATGGAGCTTCTTCATGCGCTTGACACCAATGTGACCAAGGCGGCAGTGCCACAAGTATGTGGGACTATCGTTATCAACTTTACATCTTTTGGTAGTCACACTATGAATATGTGTAACATTACGCCGAGATTCATTAAGAATAAACCATTGACCATCGGGCATGACCGTAAAACTTATCTCTCATATAAATAGAACAACCATTATTCTCGGATTTAAATGAGTAGCCATCTCGAATTAAACGAGATCCTGATACAATGTTCATGCTCAAAGCTGGTACTAAATAACAATTATTGAGGTTTAAAACTAATCCCATAGGCAAATGTAGAGGTAGCGTGCCGACGGTGATCACATCGACCTTGGAACCGTTCCCGACGCCAAGCATCATCACCTCGCCCTTCGCCAGCCTCCGCTTATTCCGCAGCTCACCTTTGAGTTACAAATATGAGCAACCGCACTTGTATCAAATACCCAAGAGCTACTACGAGTACCGGTAAGGTACACATCAATTACATGTATATCACATATACCTTTGGTTTTGCCGGCCTTCTTGTCCGCTAAGTACTTGGGGCAGTTCCGCTTCCAAAGTGACCACTTCCCTTTGCAATAAAAGCACTCGCCAAAGCTTGGGTCCATTGCTTGACTTCTTCACGGCAATCGGCTTATCGGCGCCGCAACTCCTTGCCGTCCTTCTTGAAGTTCTTCTTACCCTTGCCCTTCTTGAACTTAGTGGTTTTATTCACCATCAACACTTGATGTTCCTTTTGATCTCCACCTCCGCTGATTTCAGCATTGAATATACCTCAGGAATGGTCTTTTCCATCCCCTGCATATTGAAGTTCATCACAAAGCTCTTGTAGCTCGGTGGAAGCGACTGGAGGATTATGTCAATGACCGCGTCATCCGGGAGATTAACTCCCAGTTGAGTCAAGCGGTTGTGCAACCCAGACATCTTGAGTATGTGCTCACTGACAGAACTATTTTCTTCCATCTTACAATTTGAAGAACTTGTCGGAGACTTCATATCTCTCGACCCGGGCATGAGCTTGGAAAACCATTTTCAGCTCCTCGAACATCTCATATGCTCCGTGTTGCTCAAAACGCTTTTGGAGCCCGGTTCTAAGTCTGTAAAGCATGCCGCATTGAACGAGGGAGTAATCATCAAGACGAGACTGCCAAGCGTTCATAACGCCTTGGTTCTCTCGATTGGTGCTTCACCTAGCGGTGCTTCTAGGACATAATCTTTCTTGGCAGCTATGAGGATGATCCTCGTGTTCCGGACCAGTCCAGATAGTTGCTGCCATCATCTTTCAGCTTGGTTTTCTAGGAACGCGTTGAAGTTGAGGGTAACGTGGGCCATTTGATCTACAAGACATATTGTAAAGATTTTAGACTAAGTTCATGATAATTAAGTTCATCTAATCAAATTATTTAATGAACTCCCACCAGATTAGACATCCCTCTAGTCATCTGAGTGAAACATGATCCGACTCGACTAGCCCGTGTCCGATCATCACGTGAGACGGACTAGTCATCATCGATGAACATCTCCATGTTGATCGTATCTTCTATACGACTCATGTTCGACCTTTCGGTCTTCCGTGTTCCGAGGCCATGTCTGTACATGCTAGGCTCGTCAAGTTAACCTAAGTGTATTGCGTGTGTAAATCTGGCTTACACCCGTTGTATTGAACGTTTGGATCTATCACACCCGATCATCACGTGGTGCTTCAAACAACGAACCTTCGCAACGGTGCACGCTTAGGGGAACACTTTTCTTGAAATTATTATGAGGGATCATCTTATTTACTACCCGTCGTTCTAAGTAAACAAGATGAAAAACATGATAAACATCACATGCAATCAAATAGTGACATGATATGGCCAATATCATATAGCTCCTTTGATCTCCATCTTCGGGCTCCATGATCATCTTCGTCACCGCATGACACCATGATCTCCATCATCGTGTCTCCATGAAGTTGTTTCGCCAACTATTACTTCTACTACTATGGCTAACACGTTTAGCAATAAAGTAAAGTAATTTACATGGCGTTTCTCAATGACACGCAGTCATACAAAAAATAAAGACAATTCCTATGGCTCCGCCGGTTGTCATACTCATCGACATGCAAGTCGTGATTCCTATTACAAGAACATGATCTCATACATCACATATATATCATTCATCATTCATCACAACTTTTGGCCATATCACATCACAAAACACTTGCTGCAAAAACAAGTTAGACGTCCTCTAATTGTTGTTGCAAGTTTTTACGTGGCTGCAATAGGGTTCTAGCAGGAACGTTTTCTTACCTACGTGCAAGCCACAACGTGATTTGCCAACTTCTATTTACCCTTCATAAGGACCCTTTTCATCGAATCCGCTCCAACTAAAGTGGGAGAGACAGACACCCGCTAGCCACCTTATGCAACTAGTGCATGTCACCGGTGGAACCTGCCTCACGTGGCGTATGTGTAAGGTCGGTCCGGCCGTTTCATCCCACAATACCGCTGAAGCAAAATAAGACTAGTAGTGGCAAGAAAGTTGACAACATCTACGCCCACAACAAATTTGTGTTATACTCGTGCAAAGAGAACTACGCATAGACCTAGCTCATGATGCCACCATCGGGGAACGTTGCAGAAAATAAAAAATTTCCTACGGTTTCACCAAGATCTATCTATGAGTTCATCTAGCAACGAGAGAAAGGAGTGCATCTACATACCCTTGTAGATCGCGAGCGGAAGCGTTCAAGAGAACGGGGTTGATGGAGTCGTGCATTCGTGCGTGATCCAAATCACCGATGACCAAGTGCCGAACGGACGGCACCTCCGCGTTCAACACACGTACGGTTGGGAAGACGTCTCCTCCTTCTTGATCCAGCAAGGGGGAAGGAGAGGTTGATGGAGATCCAGCAAGACCTGACGGGCGTGGTGGTGGATGCAGAGGATCTCGGCAGGGCTTCTCGCCAAGCTCTCACAGAGAGGAGGAGGTGTTGGAGAGGGAGAGGGAGGCGCCCGAGGGGCTAGGTGCGGCTGCCCTCCTCCCCTCCACTATATAGCGGGGCTAGGGGGCGCCTGCCCCCTTGGAGACCCCATCTAGAGGGGGGGGCGGCGACCCCCGGGGCAACGGCCCCCCTTAGGGTTTCAACCCGGGGCGCATGCCCCTGAGGGGCAACGGCCCCTAGGGTTTCAACCCTAGGCGCCTTGGGCCCTTGGGTGGGGTGCACCAGCCCACCAGGTCTGGTTCCCACGCCACTTCAGCCCATGGGGCCCTCTAGGATAGGTGGCCCCACCGGTGGACCCCAGGACCCTTCCGTGGTCCCATTACAATACCAGTGACCCCGAAACTTTCCCGGTGGCAAACTGGACTTCCTATATATAAATCTTTACCTCCGGACCATTCTGGAACTCCTCGTGACGTCCGGGATCTCATCCGGGACTCCGAACAACTTTCGGGTTACCGCATACTAATATCTCTACAACCCTAGCATCACCGAACCTTAAGTGTGTAGACCCTCACGGGTTCGGGAGACATGCGAACATGACCGAGACGCCTCTCGGTCAATAACCAACAGCGGGATCTGGATACCCATGTTGGCTCCCACATGCTCCTCGATGATCTCATCGGATGAACCCACGATGTCGAGGATTCAATCAATCCCGTATACAATTCCCTTTGTCAATCGATGCGTTACTTGCGAGACTCGATCGTCGGTATCCCAATACCTCGTTTAATCTACGTTCAACGGCAAGTCACTTTACTCATACCGTAGTGCATGATCCCGTGACCAGACACTTGGTCACATTGAGCTCATTATGATGATGCATTACCGAGTGGGCCCAGAGATACCTCTCCGTCATACGGAGTGACAAATCCCAGTCTCGGTTCGTGCCAACCCAACAGACACTTTCGGAGATACCCGTAGTGTACCTTTATAGTCACCCAGTTACGTTGTGACGTTTGGCACACCCAAAGCACTCCTACGGTATCCGGGAGTTGTACAATCTCATGGTCTAAGGAAATGATACTTGACATTTGGAAAAGCTCTAGCTAAACGAACTACACGATCTTTGAGCTATGCTTACGATTGGGTCTTGTCCATTACATCATTCTCCTAATGATGTGATCCCGTTATCGATGACATCCAATGCCCATAGTCGAGAAACCATGACTATCCGCTGATCAACGAGCTAGTCAACTAGAGGCTTACTAGGGACATGTTGTGGTCTATGTATTCACACGTGTATTACGATTTCCGGATAACACATTTATAGCATGAATAATAGACAATTATCATGAACAAAGAAATATAATAATAACCATTTTATTATTGCCTCTAGGGCATATTTCCAACAATTCTTTCAAGAAATTCTTGTACATAGACATTATGAGCAAAGTTTTCATCGCAATATTTAAGTATGACGGAATTTTCATATTTTTTTGAGAGTAAAATCGTACTTTTCAATAAAATAAGCAGCTGCATGAGCACCCTTAAAAACGACAAATTCTTAAATTTGTTCGATATCATAGTAACTATAAACATCCTTTGCATAAGAAGATAAGATTTCATTATCATTGAACTCACATAGGTAGGGAAGGTGGTTTTTTAGGGTTCTTAGAGCAACAAGTAAAATCACAAATTTCACAAAGATTCCAAGCATAGCATAGCACACTATTTATATGATACCATAAGAGCTTCCCTTTTTCAGACAAACGATGACGCACAAAATGAGAATGCTCATCTAAAGATTTCCCATCAACTAGGCTAGTTGGGGTTCAGCACAAGCGCATAAGGATCGAAGATGATCCAAGTAGAACACTTGAAGTGGATCCATATCAATAGATTTTTAGCAAGCAAAGATGCGAGCAGATAGAAGGCACAAGGAAACACAAACAAAGATACATACGGGAACAAGGCGAACGAAAAGAGCGAATAAAAAGGCAAGGGTGAAGTGGGGAGAGGAAAGCGAGAGGCAAATGGCAAATAATGTGTAATGCGGAGATAAGGGTTTGTGATGGGTACTTGGTATGTAGACTTTTATGAGACTCCCGGCAACGGCGCGAAATGGCTCGTTGTCGAGTCAAATCTTGACTTGACTTAGCGTAAGCCTCCCTCAAGAACGGCGCCAAATCCTTCTTGCTACCTCTTGAGCATCGTGGTTGGTTTTCCTTGAAGAGGAAAGGGTGATGCAAGTAAAGTAGCGTAAGTATTTCCCTCGGTTTCGAGAACCAAGGTATCAATCCAGGCCATGCACGAGTCCCTCGCACCTACACAAACAAATAAATCCTCGCAACCAACACGATAAGGGGTTGCCAATCCCTACACGGTCACTTACGAGAGTGAGATCTGGTAGATATGATAAGATAATATTTTTGGTATTTTTATGATAAAGATGCAAAGTAAAATAAAAGGCAATGAAAATAACTAAGTTTTGGAAGATTAATATGATGGAAAATAGACCCCGGGGCCATAGGTTTCACTAGTGGCTTCTCTCAAGAGCATAAGTATTACGGTGGGTGAACAAATTATTGTTGAGCAATTGCAGAATTGAGCATAGTTATGAGAATATCTAGGTATGATCATGTATATAGGCATCACGTCCGAGACAAGTAGACCGACTCTGCCTGCATCTACTACTATTACTCCACACATCGACCGCTATCCAAAGATGCATCTAGAGTATTAAGTTCATAAGAACGAGTAACGCTTTAAGCAAGATGACATGATGTAGAGGGATAAATTCATGCAATCGATAAAAGCCCCATCTTGTTATCCTCGATGGCAACAATAAAATACGTGCCTTGCTGCCCCTCATCACACCGGGAAAGGACACCGCAAGATTGAACCCAAAGCTAAGCACTTCTCCCATTGCAAGAAAGATCAATCTAGTAGGCCAAACCAAACTGATAATTCGAAGAGACTTGCAAAGATAACCTATCATGCATAAAAGAATTCAGAGAAGATTCAAATATTGTTCATAGATAAACTTGATCATAAACCCACAATTCATCGGTCTCAACAAACACACCGCAAAAGAAGATTACATCAAATAGATCTCCATGAGAGAGGGAGAACATTGTATTGAGATCCAAAAAGAGAAGAAGCCGTCTAGCTAATAACTATGGACCCAAGGTCTGAGGTAAACTACTCACACATCATCGGAGAGGCTATGGTGTTGATGTACAAGCCCTCCATGATCGATGCCCCCTCCGGCGGAGCTCTGGAAAAGGCCCCAAGATGGGATCTCACAGGTACAGAAGGTTGCGGCGGTGGAATTAGGTTTTTGGCTCCGTATCTGGTAGTTTGGGGGGTATGTAGGTATATATAGGAGGAAGGAGTACGTCGGTGGAGCAACAGGGGGCCCACGAGGGTGGAGAGCGCGCCTGGGGGGTGGCGCGCCCCCTACCTCGTGCCCTCTGGTTGATGTCTTGGCGTAGGGTCCAAGTCCTCTCGATCACGTTCGTTCCGAAAATCACGTTCGAAGGTTTCATTCCGTTTGGACTCCGTTTGATATTCTTTTTCTGCGAAACTACGAAATAGGCAAAAAATAGCAATTCTGCCTTTGGGCCTCCGGTTAATAGGTTAGTCCCAAAAATAATATAAAAGTGTATAATAAAGCCCAATAATGTCCAAAACAGAATATAATATAGCATGGAGCAATAAAAATTATAGATACGTTGGAGACGTATCAGAGCACCATCAGTAGCATTCTTGTGCTTGCACTTCTTGGCTTCGGCTTCATCTGCCCTTATCTTCTTCAGTTCTGAAGCTGCTCAGGGGACCTTAGGCTTCGAGCCTGTCATGCTGGCAGGGAAGACAATGCGAGGTGCTTCCTGCCTTGGTACTTCAGTTTGGTCCACAGCAGACTTCTTTTGCTTGGCAGCCATCTTGGGGTAGATGCCAGGACGCCCAAGAGCCTTGTGCTTCTCAGCCTCTTTGTGTGCTTGAACACATTTCGCGGCGAAGTATTTCATCCGCTCTCGTGAGCCTTTTGCTTCTTCACGCTTCTTGTGAAACTCTTCCTTGAGGTCATGTTGCATCTTCTTGAAAATCTGAACATCTGCTACGCTGAGCTTGGCCATGTTCTTCTTGAAGTGAGCCTTCTCATAATCTATTTTGTTCTTGAGCTCAACAATCTTCTGAGCCAAGGCCAACTCATTAGCAATGGCTCCGTGGAAGGTGACGCTGATGTCCACAGGAAGCTAAAGATCATCGATGCTAATGCTTTGGTCGTCGAACCACTCATCAATGAAGTTGTTAAGTATATCAACATCAAAGAGGGGCAGATCGTTGAAGATCTCTGCCTCTTGTTTGCTCTTGATCAGCATCTCAATGGCATCATCACCAAGATCTTCATCGCTTGACAGATCAATGGTTTCATCTTTGTTCCGCAGAACGTCAGCTGGAGTAAGTTCATGCCCAGAACTCTTCATGGGCTTCTTCTTCTTCTTCTTGGACTTCTCAGCCTTCTTGGAGACACGAGATAAGTCTTCAGATTGCACACTGGCTTCAGGAGGTGCAGTGGCCAATGGCTTCACAACAGAAGCTCTTGGTGCGGTAGAGGGCTTCGAAGCCTTTGTCTTCTTCTTCTTCTGCGGCTTTGGTGGTGCTGGCGCTTCTTCAGAGTCAGCGTCATCAACATATTGATCCACTGTGGCCCTCTGAGCTGCGATATAAGAGAGGAGGCCATCAAAGTTGTCGAAGGGGCCGATGACATTGGGATTGGCATCGCGTGTTCCATCAGCCCTTGGAGCAGACGGACTATGGTTGAAGTTGAGGCCCAGATCCTTCATGTTCTTCACAGCAGTATCTCTTGCAAACTGATAGTTGCGCTTGAAGAGATTGTCTTCACGACACCATAACATAAATGATGGGTCGGCATTCTCTGGCTTCAGTCCTCGGACCATGCATGGGTAGAAGCCTTGAGCAATGGCTTTAGACTTGGACTTGGGCTGAAGATTTCTGTAGAGAATATCTCCCCATGGGCGCTTGATTGCGTTCTTCTCTGCATATTCTGGGGTCACAGTCTGTATTCGAACCATTCCTCTGCCCAATATCTTCGAATCCATTGGATTCGAGTCTTGCGTTGGCCATAGTTTTCCTTGGGATCTGTCTTATACATTTCAAGTAGATCTAGAGGCAAATCCTTAGCTGTATCTCCACGGCGCTGCCTGCCGTCTTTCCTTGAAGATTTTTCAGAGGCCATAATATTCAGACTGAATGGCTTCAATACAGTGAATGGCTTCCTTTTGCTGGTCAGACAGGAACTAGCTTCAGGTGAGTGAATATGACGCTGTAAGAACTCTGCAAATGAATGCAGATTATGAGAACCAAGGGATTCTCCCATGGACATGTACCTCTGACATCATTAGAGGTGCGAGGGAAGGGCAAGAGGTCATATGCATTCTCAGAAGATTTTGAAGATAAATTAGTTTCAAGACATTGACCTCATAGTGCGAAGACATTCACTTATTTGATGAGAGTTGGTTCCAGATTTGTGCGAATCCATGAATAAGTACAAGTGAGGAATCTAACTAGTTGTGAAGCATAAGTGAATATACTTGGCAAGATATGAGATGTAGAAGAAAACGGATCCAGATTTGAAAGTGAAGAAACCACTTTTGATTGAAGTGGATGGATTTGACGGATCAAAAAGGCAGTAAAAATAAGTTTTAATTACCGCTTGAAGAACTTCTAGATGAGGGAGAGAGAGAGATAGATAGATAGATAGATAGATAGAGAGAGAGAGAGAGAGAGAGAGAGAGAGAGAGAGAGAGAGAGAGAGGCTGAAAGAAGCTCAATCTCCCGCACCCTAACTTGGCGGCGGAAGACACCTCTACGGCGGAGAGGGACGATGTCCACGGCTGGCGTGAGGATGGCGTCGAAGAAGTCGCGGCAGCTAAGCGCTTCGTCTCCGGCGTTGACGCGAGCTAGCGGAGGCACTAGGGTTTGTGCGAGGTGGCGAGGTGGAAGAAGAGATAATGACCGCGGTGAGTTGTGTATTTATAAGGAAAGGGACATCACGACATAATTACGCAGGTGCCCCTAGCGGTTCACATCTGAAGGACACGTGGCATGCATGCAACTCATTCGAAGTTGTTCCATGTTCCCATGAACGCCTGGATTGTCGAGCGGTCGTTCCGGATTCTCCGGTTTCCAAGCAATAAGGATATAGCATTAAAACAGATTTAACTTTTGTCTTTGTGTCTTCTACTGACAAGGACTCAGAGAAGATAATCGTCAGTTTCAATAGAATGCATATGATTTGGATAGATAGAATCCGAGGTAGAAGCATAGAAGGGGTTAGGGTCCGATCACATTCACTTAGATCAAGAAAGATTCAAACATGAAGACATGGCTATAAGTGAATGCTGTAGAGGACAGAACACGAATATATGTATATATCAGCATAAGTACAAATCAACATTGTGAAGATAAACATGAAGTCAAATCAATGTCGAAGACAAATCAAATGCGAAGACTCTGCAATTGTGTCGCCAATTGACACATTTCAAACAAGAATTTGGTGGTGGCGTTACCCACTGTATAGGAAGTATTAGACCCAGACACGGCGCATAATTATCGTGGCGCTCCGAAGTCAAATTCCACGTTAATGTATTCACACTTAGAGTGTATGTCTTCATTGATTGAAGATATATACTTCGTGTGTTGCACATCTAAGTCCTCAACATGCATAAGCATTAGGATGTGTGTCCAATCATAGGACATTTGAGGATTCTAGGATATTTAGCTCACACCGCAACTTGCAAAACATTTTCTTATCCAAGGGCTTTGTCTGCCAATTGCTCTTCAGTGTTGACGTGAATAATATCAATATCTTCCTTCATGACATGATCTCTGAGAAAGTGATGACGGATCTGAATGTGCTTTGTCTTCGAGTCTTTGGATCGGGTTGTTGGCAATCTTGATGGCGCTTTCATTGTCGTAGTAAAGTGGCACTTGCTTCAGATGGATGCCATAGTCCTTGAGAGTTTGCTTCATCCACAGAAGCTGAGCGTAGCAAGATCTAGCAGCAATGTATTCAGATTCAGAAGTGGAGAGAGATACAGAGTTCTGCTTCTTTGAAGACCAACAGACAAGAGATTGTCCAAGAAAGTGACATGTGCCTGATGTGGACTTGCGATCAACCTTGTCACTAGCATAATCAGCATCTGAGAATCCAACTAGATCAAACTCTGAGCCCTTTGGATACCATAATCCTAGTGTTGGGGTGTAAGCCAAATATCGAAGAATTCGCTTCATAGCTAAGTGATGTGATTCCTTTGGTGCCGCTTGGAATCGGGCACACATGCAAACGCTAAGCATTATCTCTGGCCTAGATGCACATAAATAGAGTAAAGAACCAATCATGGAGCGGTATACCTTTTGATCGAACTCTTTACCATTGTCGTCAGGACCCAATTGACCTTTGGTTGGCATTGGCGTTGTGTACCCTTTGCAGTCTTGCATTCCAAACTTCTTCAGGAAATCTTTGAGGTATTTCTCTTGAGATATGAAGATGTCGTTGCTCTGCTGACGGATTTGAAGACCGAGGAAGAATTTTAGCTCACCCATCATGGACATCTGATATTGCTCTTGCATCATGTGCTCAAACTCATCACTGTATCTTTTGTCAGTGCAGCCGAAGATAATGTCATCCACATAGATCTAGCGCACAAACAGTTCGCCATCGTATGTCTTCATGAAGAGAGTGGGATCCAGGGAACCAGGTTTGAAGCCTTTGCTCTTCAGGAAGTCTTTGAGTGTGTCATACCAAGCGCGAGGGGCTTGTTTGAGGCCATACAGTGCCTAGTTTAGCTTGTATACCATGTCAGGATGTTTTGGATCTTCAAAGCCAAGTGGGTGTGCAACATACACTTCTTCTTCAATCTTGCCATTGAGAAAAGCACTCTTCACATACATTTGGTACAGGAGGATGTTGTGATGGTTGGCATAGGCTAGCAGTATGCGAATGGCTTCAAGCCTAGCCACCGGAGCAAATGTTTCATCAAAGTCAATCCCTTCGACTTGAGTGTATCCTTGAGCAACGAGACGAGCCTTGTTTCTGACAACTTACCATGCTCATCTTGTTTGTTGCGATAGATCCATTTGGTGCCAACGATATTGTGCTTGTGAGGGTCAGGACGCTTAACGAATTCCAACACATTGTTCAGCTCGAACTGTTGAAGCTCTTCTTGCATATCTTGAATCCATTCAGGTTCCATGAAGGCTTCAAAGAACTTTCTTGGGTTCGAGATATAGAGACAAATGCAAAGTGCCCAGTAAATTTGCTAGTTGTGTTGCTCTTGAATGAGTGAGTGGACCAGTGCATTGATGCTATCAATTATCTTCTCAATCTGTACTTCATTTGCAACACGAGGATGAATCGGACGAAGATTTTGCCCTTAGCGACCATTGTCTTCTTCTTCAAAGATTGGCTTCAGGTGAAAGCGGTGTCTTCAGGTTGATTAGGTGCAGAAATGATAAGTTCCTCTTCAGCCTGTGCCTCTGAAGGTATGTTTTCTCCAGTACCCATAAGCTTGATCGATTCACTAGGTGGGACTTCATCTAGCACATTTGGCAGGTGCTCTCTTTGCTAGCCGTTAGTCTCATCAAACCGCACATCCATAGCTTCAACCACTTTATAGTGAAAGAGGTTGAAGACTCTGTAGGATTGCCAATACTTTCTGTAACCAAGCATAAAACCTTCATGTGCTTTCGGTGCAAATTTTGAAGTGTGATGTGGATCCTTGATCCAACACCTAGCACCAAATACTCTGAAGTAACTGACGTTTGGCTTCTTACCAGTTAGAAGCTCATAGGATGTCTTCTTTAGAAGCTTGTGAAGATAAACACGGTTGATGACGTGGCATGCAGAATCAATGGCTTCAGGCCAGAACTTCCTTGGAGTCGTACTCATCAAGCATCATCTGAGCCATCTCAATGAGAGTTCTGTTCTTGCGCTCCATGATGCCATTCTGCTGAGGTGTGTATGGAGTAGAGAACTCACGAGTGATGCCCAATGTATCAAGATAAGTGTCGAGGCCGGTGTTCTTGAACTCTGTGCCGTTGTCACTTCTGATGTTCTTGATCTTGATGCCATAGTTCGTCATGTGATTGGCGAATCGTCTGAAGACATCCTGCACTTCATTCTTGTAGAGGATTATATGCACCCATGTATATCTTGAATAATCATCAACAATGATGAAGCCATAGAGACAAGCCGTAGTAGTAAGAGCAGAGTAGTGAGTAGGGCCAAATAGGTCCATGTGTAGCAGCTCGAAGGGTCGAGATGTCATCATGATTGTCTTCGAGGGATGCTTGGCCCTTGTCATCTTTCCGGCTCGCGGGCACCACACGTGAATGATCCTTCTTGAACTTGATGCCCTCGATGCCTACGACATGTTTCTTCTTCGCGAGTGTGTACAAGTTCCTCATGCCAGCATGCCCTAGCCTCTGATGCCAGAGCCAGCACTCTGAAGCTTTTGGTAGAAGACATACGGCCAATTGTGGTCCTGCTGAGAAATCTACCATATATAGATCATCTTTCCAATACTCTTCAAAGACTAGAGACTTGTCAGATTCCATTAGAACAAGGCAACGATATTTTCCAAATATCACAATCATGTTCAAATCACAAAGCATTGAGAGCGGACATTAACTTGAAACCAAGGGATTCAACAAGCATCACTTTATCCATGTGTCGATCCTTTGAGATTGCAACTCTACCTAGACCCAATACCTTGCTTTTACCAAGGTTTGCAAATGTGATGTGACTCTTGTCAGATGGACGTAAGGTTGAGTCCATGAGAAGACTTCGATCACCAGTCATGTGGTTAGTGCATCCACTGTCCATAATCCACTCAGAAGCCTCTGGTAATCTACCATATAGTGCAGTTAGGGGGATAGGCTTCACCAAGGGAAATGTGAAGCATAAACATTTGACGAACAAGCATATTATCAAAGTTTAGATCCTGGTTGGGGCAGATAGGATGATTGTCAAGAAATCGAAGAACGAAATACATAGTAAGACCATTTGGGCATTTTATCTTGCGCCCCACAAGATGTTCTAGGTCCCCAGCAATTGTTGGGGAATGCAGTAATTTCAAAATTTTCCTACGCACACGCAAGATCCATCTAGGTGATGCATAGCAACGAGAGGGGATAGTGTTGTCTCACGCACCTCGTAGACCGAAAGCGAAGCGCTTAATGTAACGCAGTTGATGTAGTCGAGCGTCTTCACGATCCAACCGATCCAAGTACGACGCATACGGCACCTCCGCGATCTGCACACGTTCAGCTCGGTGACGTCCCTTGAACTCTTGATCTAGTTGAGGCCGAGGGAGAGTTTCGTCAGCACGACAGCATGGTGACGGTGATGATGAAGTTCCCGGCGCAGGGCTTCGCTTAAGCACTACGACGATATGACCGAGGTGTAAAACTTTGGAGGGGGCACCGCACACGGCTAAGAATAACTTGTGTGTCTATGGGGTGCCCCCTGGCCACGTATATAAAGAGCAAGGGGAGGGGGCCGACGGCCTCATAGGTTGCGCCCTAAGGGGGGAATCCTACTCCTACTAGGAGTAGGTTCCCCCTTTCCTAGTCCAACTAGGAGGGGAAGGAAAGTGGAGGAAGGGAGAAGGAAAGAGAGGGCCGGCCCCCAAAGCCCTAAACCAATTCGGTTTGGGCCTAGGCGCACCCCACACTTCCTTGCTGCCTCTATTTCCACTAAGGCCCATGAAGGCCCATTGACCCTCCGTGAATTCTCAGCAACTCTCCCAGTACTCGAAAAATACCCGAATCACTCTGAAGCTTTCCGATGTCCGAATATAGCCTTCCAATATATCGATCTTTTCATCTCGACCATTTCGAGATTCCTCGTCGTGTCCGTGATCTCATCCGAGACTGCGAACAACCTTCGTTACATCAAATCACATAACTCATAATACAAATCGTCATCGAACGTTAAGCGTGCGGACCCTAGGGGTTCGAGAACTATGTAGACATGACCGAGAATCATCTCCGGTCAATAACCAATAGCGGAACCTGGATGCTCATATTGGCTCCCACATATTCTACGAAGATCTTTATCGGTCAAACCACATAACAACATACGTTGTTCCCTTTGTCATCGGTATGTTACTTGCCCGAGATTCGATCGTCGGTATCCTCATACCTAGTTCAATCTCGTTACCGGCAAGTCTCTTTACTCGTTCCGTAATGCATCATCCCGCAACTAACTCATTAGTTACAATGCTTGCAAGGCTTATAGTGATGTGTGATAGTCCCCAAGTGCAGGGAATCATCATAGCAATTCCCAAAGGTGGAAGTGATAAGTATGGAGTGTCGAACCAACAAGGAGCTAAAGGTAAGATCAATATTCTCTCAAGTCCTATCTGCCATCGATATTTAACTCTCACGTACACGAACGTTTGCTTCCAACTAGAAACGAGAAATAAAACTACGTTGTGGATATGAAGAGGATAACTTTGCATGATATCGGAGAGCTAAAATATAAAAGTAGGTGCTGTCATCATAAAGTTAGAATATATTACTAAATATTATAAATAGCGAGTGCGGAATAACGATGGATCGTTGTGCGGAATTGTCCTAGGCAATTGTTAACAAGACCGGTAGTCGTCATTGCAATTTCATATGAGGGAGAGGCATAAGCTAACATACTTTCTCTTCTTGGATCATATGCACTTATGATTGGAACTCTAGCAAGCATCCGCAACTACTAAAGATCATTAAGGTAAAACCCAATCATAGCATTAAAGCATCAAGTCCCCTTTATCCCATACGCCACAACCCCCTTACTCGGGTTTATGCTTCTGTCACTCAAGCAACCCACTATAAGCGAATCATGAACGTATTGCAACACCCTATAGCAGGAATCCCTCACGCTTGCGCGACACGGAGGGCACAATAGGACATCACCAAAATAAAACATACAACTCGTACCAATCTAGATCATCAATCAACCCAAAGACAAAGGATATCTACTCAAAACATCATAAGATGGAAACACATCATTGGATCATAATATGTGGCATAAAGCACCATGTTCAAGTAGGGATTACAGCGGGGTGCGGGAGAGTGGACCGCGTAAAAGAGATGAGGATGGTGATGTTGATGAAGACGATCACCGCGGCGATGATTCCCCTCCCGATGGCACTCCGGCGCCACCGAGAGAGAGGAGGAGAGGTTCTCCCCCTTGTGCTTCCTCCTCCATGGCCTCCCCCCTAGATGGGGACATGTTCTCACTCTGGTCCTTGGCCTTAATGGCGATGATAGCCCCTCCGGGATCCTCCTCCATTGCCTCCGGTGATGATGGCCTCCCGTGAGGTGCCAGAGAGGGCCTAGATTGATTTCTCATGGCTACAGAGGCTTGCGGTGGCGGAACTTCCGATCTAGGTTATTTTCTGGAGGTTTCTGTATTTATAGGAATTTTTGGCGTAGGTCTCACATCAGGAGGGTCTCCGAGTCGTCCACGAGATAGGGGCCCATGCCCAGGGGGGTGGGCGCGCCCCCCACCCTCGTGGACAGCCCGGGACTCTTCTGGCCCAACTCTTTTACTCCAGGGGCTTCTTTTGGTCCATAAAAATCATCAAAAATTGGCACGTCAATTGGACTCCGTTTGGTATTCCTTTTCTGCGATACTCAAAAACAAGGAAAAAACAGAAATTGGCACTGGGCTCTAGGTTAATAGGTTAGTCCCAAAAATCATATAAAATATCATATAAATGCATATAAAACATCTAAGATGGATAATATAATAGCATGACTACTTCATAAATTATAGATACGTGGGAGACGTATCAGCATCCCCAAGCTTAATTCCTGCTCGTCCTTGAGTAGGTAAATGATAAAAGAAATAATTTATGAAGTGTGAATGCTAGCAGGTGCACAAGTTTGATCAATGATAATTTCAATCACCTTTTCTAGCATCATTATATGTCATAATAGTAGCTCACCTCATAAACTTTTCATGATCAAGTAACAAGCTATTCACATGTTAAAGTATAGATCATAAACTTTCTTGAAAACTAACAAACAGTGATCTTAGTCATCAAACAATTGCAATTCATCTTATTTTCGGGAAGGTTCTATGTAAGAGCTTTGATTCAGCAAACTCCACATACTCAACTATCATTTAATCTTTCACAATCGCTAACACTCATGTGCTATTTATGGGTTCAAAGTTTTAATCGGACACAGAGAAAGATAGGGACTTATAGTTTCGCCTCCCAACCTTTTACCTCAAGGGTAATGTCAACAATAATAATTTATGAAAACCTACATCCAAGTGGATATATATATCTGGATCGCTCCAACACAAAGTGCTTGCCAAAGGAAAAAGTGTAAAAAGGAAAGGTGATGATCACCATGATTCTTGTATAAGGGTAGAAGATAAAAGTAAAAGATAGGCCCTTCGCATAGGGAAGCAGAGGTTGGCATGCGCTTTTATGGTTGGATGCACAAAATCTTAATGCAAAAGAACGTCACTTTATATTGCCGCTTATGATAAAGACCTTTATTATGCAGTCCGTCGCTTTTATTTCTTCCCTATCACAAGTTCAGATAAAGCTTATTTTCTTCACACTAATAGATCATACATATTTAGAGAGCAATTTTTATTGCATGCACCGATGACAACTTACTTGAAGGATCTTACTCAATCCATAGGTAGGTATGGTGGACTCTCATGGCAAAAGCTGGGTTAAGGAATGTTTGGAAGCACAAGTAGTATCTCTACTTGGTGCAAAAGAATTTAGCTAGCATGAGAGGGAAAGGCAAGCCCAACATGTTGGATGATCGAAGACAATATAACGTTTCGGATATAGGAAAACATAACCCATTAAGTTGTCTTCCTTGTCCAACATCAACTTTTTAGCATGTCATATTTTAATGAGTGCTCACAATTACAAAAGATGTCCAAGATAGTATATTTATATGTGAAATCCCTCTTCCCTCAGTATTCTTTCTTGAATTGTTCAAGTGACCAATTCTGCGTTTGCTAACTTTCAATAAGTTTACTACCTATACTTATTATGTGTGAAGTCATTACTCCCCATGTTATAAGTGTCACATCCCTAGCTTTACCCTGGCCTTGGACTAGCTTGGTTGCTGCATCATGTTTAAATTCAAATGAAATTTGAATTGAGGAGTTTCCAAAGCCTCAGAATCCTTTTAAAAATGATCAAGATAAAATTGCTTCAAATAAGTCCAAGAAAATGTTCCTGTTATCCTCTGGCAATATTGGCAAGAGGAAAAATCTAAACCAATATTTTTGGTGTCTCAGAAACATTTATTTTGGGCATTTGAATTAAATCAATAGCTATTTGAATTGGATTTATATCTACTATTAAATAAATATAGGTCCAATAATTACGAAATATTTTGTGGAGCATTGGTTTAATTCTTTTAGCTCCTAAAAATATTTTCGAAGCAAAAAATTGAGTTGGTTTCAAAACCAAATTCAAAACAAACCTACAAAATAGAAAAAATGTAACAGAATTAGAAAAGAACAGAAAGGACAAAACCTTACTCGCAGCCCACTGGCGCCCAAGAGGGCCGACCCAGCCCACCAGGCGAGGCGTCTTCCACCTCGCGCCCGATCGGACGCAGGCGTGTGCCCGGCAGCCTGTGCAGCGCTCGCTTCGCCGCCTCACCTGCTTGCCGCCCGACCACTGGAGCTGGCTAAGGGCGCCACACAACCCCTCTGGCCCTCTCTCACTCTCCCCATGCTCCTCCCCCTCCTCTGCTCTCTCTCCCTCTCACCACAGAACGCCACCGCCGCCGCCGTTCACCATAGCCGCAGCCGCAGCCATCCCCGAGCCTCTCCGACGTGTCCACGAGCATCGCCACGCCTCCCTCGTCCTCTCCATCCAGCCACGCCTCGCCGGAGGCCCTGCATCAACGCCGTCTTCATCATCTTCGTCCTCGGCCGCCGGAGATCCCTCTCGCCGCCCCGCTTGCTCCGGTGCTTCCCCGAGCACGCCGAGGCCACCTCTGCACTCGCCGTGAGCTCCTCTACCGATCCCCCCTACTCCCATGTCCATTAGCTCATCGTAGCCCTTGTTTCCGTCGAGACCGAGACCTCACCGGCGCCGGACTTGTAGCCGTCGTCGTTTTGGTTCGCCTCCGTCCAAACCGAGCGCGCCACTGCACTCAGTGCATTCCTAGGAGCCCGTAGCGCCCACCAGCTCCTCCTCCCATGCACCATAGCACCGAACCCGTCGTTTCCCGAACTCCGGCCGCCGCCTTGGAGCTCGCCGTCGTCGGCTCCGTCCACCATAGGCCCGACCTCCACCACCACTCGACGTGCGCCTGCAAGAGCTCTCCAACAAGCCCAAGAACGGCCTCGTCCGTGCCCTGTGGGCGTTTTCCGAGCCGCGCCGCCGTCTCGGGCCTTGCGGGCGTCGAGTCGCCGGTGGGTTTGACCCACTTTGACCCTGGCTGGGCCCCGCACAGAGATTATGACATGTGGGGCCGGCCCTAACTGGATTAGTTAGGTGTTAGTTAGTGCTAATCACCGCTGTTAGGTGTTAATCCCCTCGCTAAACTAACCCTGAGCCACTGACATGTGGGCCCAGCCCTGCTGACATTTTTGTTAGAATTAGTCTAACCCTAATTAACCCAGTTACGAGTCATTGACCTGTGGGCCCCACTAGTCAGGTTTGACCTGGGCTGGCGCCTTTGACCTCTTGGCGTCACCCGACGTCATCTTGTATGATTAACCTTTTTTCTGGATTTATTCTTATTCAGAAATTCGGAAAATAGCTAAAACTTCTAAAATTCATAGAAATTAATCAGAACTTTCGAGAATGAAATAAGTTATATATGAAAAATGATCAGAAAAATCCAATCTATCCATCTGTGCTGGTTTCACGCATGTTAGAACAACTTAACCTTGCTGTTTAGGTCAAACATGTTAATGCACTTATATGAACCCATAACTTGAGTTTGTATTTGAATCTTTGGTTCAAATAAGCTCAAAACCTTCTGCTTGTAGTTGCATTAGCCCAACACACTCATATTTCCATGCCATGATCATGCATCGTATTGTGCATTGCATTGATTGTGTTTCCTCTCTGTTGCCGGTGGTTGTCCCCTCTCGATAGACGTATTCCGACGATGAGTTCGATGACACCGGTGAAGAGCTATACTATCTTCAGAAGTGCCAGACAAGCAAAACCCCCTTGTTCATTCCGATACAACCCCACCCTCTCGCTCCTGCTCTCTTTTATTGCATTAAGACAACAACGATTCATCTGTTACTTGATGCGGTAGTTGAACCCCTTATCCTCTCGCATGACCTGTCATTGCCACGATTAAATAGATGAAACCCACTAGCATGAGTAGGAGTTGTTTGAGCCCTGATGTGCCTACTCATTCATGCTTGTTTGTCATGCACCTTTCGCTTAGAGTTGAGTCAGTCCGATTCATCGGGAATGAATTGGATTGGTGATGAACATGTCCCTCTTGTGTGAGCTAAGTGTGTGAACACGATTTGGTAAAGGTAGCGGTGAGAGGCCATGTAGGAGTACATGGTGGGTTGTCTCATTGAAGCCGCCCTCGAGGCCCAGTTCTGTGTTTGTGATCCATGAAACAACTACTACCATGCATTGGGCCTGAAATATGACCCTGCTCGACTTCTTAACCACCCTAGTCCTCTGTCCGGGGAGTTGCAAGTAGTTTCGGTGTTTGTAGTATCTTTGGAGGCCATGCGCAGTTGTGTGACCCGAGGGGTGGGCTGTGATGTGGTAGGCACGCACGTGGCCGGGTATGCCGGGCGCCCGTTTGGTGTCGCGGAACCCTGTACACATCGTTCGGGGCCGTATGTGGAAACCTCGGCCGGACTCCCTGCGGATGGAACCTGGATAGGCGATAAACCTGGACTAGAGACTTGAGTGTTTAGGTAGGTCGTGGTCTACATCCACGTCAGCTTTCGCTTGAAGCCTGCCGAGCACATGTCGTGTGCAGACGCTAAGTGGTGGAAACATGTATGAAGAAGTACACCCTGCGCAGGTTAACATCATCTATTCGAATAGCCACATGCGGTAAAGGACTTCTGGGTTGCCTATAACAGTTCATAGACAAGTGAAAGTCGATACTCTAAAATGCGCAAGATAAGCGTGAGTGCTATGAATGGCGTTCTCGTAGGGATACAGGAGCGGATCCATAGTGGTGTATTGATTGGTGAATATGTGGACTCGTGTGCGGCACCTCAAAAGAGTTGCTTGCAGTCGTAGTTCAGGTTAGCCATTGAGTCAAAGTTGGCTTGCTGTAGTTAAACTCCACTACCCCCTTTGTTGATACCGATGCATATGTAGTTAGTTCTGATGTAAGTCTTGGTGGGTACATTTGTACTCACGTTTGCCTATTTTATGTTTTTGCAGAGAGATGTCAGTTTCGCTAGTATTTCCGCGTGGACTTCGATGTTTAGCTTGTTACCTCAGCTACGATCTTGTGCCCTCGGCAGGGTCTTGTAGATAGTCAGGCTTCTCAGCCTTCTTCATTTGTAGTTGTGCGTACTCGAGACAAGTTAAGCTTCCGCATGTGCTTGTTGTTTGTATGCTCAGTATGTTGGGGTCATGAGACCAATGTTCAGAATACTTGGCTCCTCGGGCCTAATGAATAAATACTTGAGTCGTAGAGTTATGTTGTGATGCCATGTTGTATTTACACATATCGAGCATATTGTGTGTATGATTGAAATGCTTGGTATGTGTGGGATCCGACAACCTAGTTGTTTATCCTTGGTAGCCTCTCTTATGGGGAAATGTAGTCTTATGCTTCCATGAGCCATAGTTGTCCGCTTCTGGCCAGTTCACCGGAGTCCTGCTAGCCCAAAGACTACTGCTTCCGGAACACTTGACTGGACGGCATGTGATTCACTTCGTTCCTGTTCCGTCCCTTTGGGAAATGTCACGGTGACATCCGAGTCCCGCCTAGCTCTGCTACCCGGGTTCCCGAGTCCGGCCCGATGCTACAGCCCGGATTCAGACTGGCCGACCGACATGCTCGATGTTGATTCATGTATGCATGTCCTGGTAAGTTAGTGCCACTTTGGGTTCATGACTAGTCATGTCGGCCCGGGTTCTCTGTCATATGGATGCTAGCGACACTATCATATACGTGAGCCAAAAGGCGCAAACGGTCCCGGGCCATGGTAAGGCGACATTGTGGGAATACCGTGCGTGAGGCCGCAAAGTGATATGGGGTGTTACAGGCTAGATCGATGTGACTTAGAATCGGGGTCCTGACGACTTTGGTATCGAGCCTGATTGCCTCAGAGGATTACCAAGCCAAAGCGGTTGAAGTTGAGTCTAGAAATGCTTTAGTTATATGTAGGGAATTGATTGTGGGATGGAGCGTAAGGCTCTTTTTACTCCTTTACCTTATGCCCTTCCTCGATGCAGGTCAACCTCTTCTTTTCTACGGGGATTAAGAATTAGGCCTTCTCATCTATCTATTAGGATGACGAGTTACTATGATAGAGACTGATAGGATTGTTTGTTCCAGGCCTCAATTCAGTTTCTACTACTTTTAGTATGTTGTCAGTTGAACTAGAACCTTGATATGATGATGTTAAGTGGTTACGCCACTATTTTGCAGGATGTCTCAAATCTTTTGAGCATTTACAGCCGTTATGCTGTCCGAGTCATCCCAGGTTTCTAAATAGTCTGATGCATTTGCAAATTCCTCCCTACCGTTCCGAAGTTTCTTTGGGCCAGATTAATCACACGAATCGGTGAGTTGAGGTACTCCGTTGCCTCGACGTATATGTTGGAGTTATTATTATGACCCTAGGTGTCTTAGAGGACCACTTAGTAATCTAGCAATGCTTTGCATCCCCAGTGTGATGATTCTGGCCATTATTCTCGAAAGCATCCCGTGATGCCATTTAGTTAGTAGGCATTCTATTTCTGGGTTCTTGAACCCAAGATTCACTCTACCTAATTCGTGTAGCTAGTGTTTGCTCATTCCTTTAGGATATTAGTAACCTTGTGATAGTCCTTGAGGTTCGTGGTTTATCATTCTTCCAACACCATGAGCCATCCTCGGTGGTAGTTCTTTTGAACCAAAAGATCACAATAAGAGTGCTCTCGATGAGTTCTCCATTATGCATTGTGAACCTGCCAGTCCTACCTTTCTGCATGGATTATCTAGAGGAAATATGTTGAACTTCCTCGACATACTAATCTATGCATCCACAACTCAGAAAGTCATATGTTCCTTTGAGTTGTCTCTCTTTAGTTGTTTTCTGACCCTCGTCCATCAATTGATAGTCATGAGTAGTTGTGCATTCGTGTCATCGATACCTAATATTCTTGTGGTCCAACAAGCCATTCTATTCTGGAATGACTAGGAGAAACAAACTCCAGCACCTCATCCATTTCTTGGACTGGTCAAAGTAGTTGTATTTCGCAGATCAAAATGCCAATCCAACTTTTGCTCTGTTCTACCTCGGAGTATTACCCCCTTTATTTCAGGATTGTCATGAGAATTGCACCATCTCTCATGAATTCTTGATGCAGTGATACTTCTTGCCATCATTTTTCATTTCTCGGTTCCGTGTTATGTCGCAACCGAATGCCGCAAGTGAACCATGATGTGTGAAATCAATACTCCTAGCAACCGTGTTGCTTGGTAGTTAATGGACATTAATATCATTCTTAGCGTGTTGGTTATCGAATCACTATATTAGGATTGATCGTGCTACCTTGTCCTTATTTCTGGTGCACTCCTCGATCTTTGAGTTAGGATTGAATCCATTGCTCTTATGATCATGTCGTCTTGCCTTGAAAAGCAAGATTGTTCTCGAGCTTAGGGACATATCGGTGGTTCGTGATTTTCTAAAAATCTTCTCGGAAGTGTTACCAGGTTGTCACCTGACCGCTATGTTGAGTTCGTGATCAATTTGGTTTTCCTCTAAACCACCCTTTCTCCAAGAATCTGTGTTGGATACCCATGAGCTAGTTGGTTAAGCTAAACAACGACTTGGAGAGTTGGAAGATAAAAAGCTTTGCCGAATTTGGTTCTTTCTGAAGGGATATCTTTGTGTTTGTGTGTGTTGAAGATAGATGATATCTTCATTGATTGGTCCCCTGTGATCGGTTGTTGGACCTATTGTCGATTATCATAACTTTGATTTGAGTATGGGCTATCATCAAATCAAATCGTAACTAACGATGTTCATAATGTTGTCTTACTCGTGGTTGATCCTCGAGCATACACCATTATATCTTTTGGGTCCGACCAATGCTATCACTTGTTCACACAATTATGGAATTCCATCTCCATGGAAACCGGATGAATTGTTGTTGAGCCCATCAAAGAAGGCGCTACCTTCTCCATGATTATGTCAAACATTAAAGCTAGTGTTGGAAACTTTTATAAGCATTATCTTCATGTCCCGTTCATGGAGCATATGTTCGGATGAAAGAAGTGACTTCCTCTAACACATGTGCATTTGATGCAAGTTGCCGCCGTGAATTCGAGAAAGTTAATGTTGCTTCCTCTGGAATCATCCCAAGTCAGTCATGCATGTGCGAAGTATACATTGGTTTGTGAGATTAGCTACCTCCATTCCAAATGTATTTCCTAGCACGTAAGCCACCCATTGAATTGTTCAAGGATAATAAGTTCTAAGTGCTAGTCCTGAAGGTACCAGACGGATTTGTACAGGATTCCGCTATCCTCGATGATGGTTCCCAACCAGAACTCGGTAGTGTTCTATTATAAGACTACACTACAAAAAAATACACTTCCGTGATGATACGTGTTTGTCACAGTAGGTCGCGTTTTTTGTCATGCATGTACATCCATGACAAATTTATGACAGAATCAAGATAGTCATACCTGTGCTGTCGTTGAAGTGTTCCATGACATTAACAAAATTATCATCACGGAAGTGTCCACTTCCATGACGATAAATCGCGTGTCACAGAAGTGCTTTCGTCAAGGGTGACTAACACGTGGCATCCACCGTAACGGAACACCGTTAAGCTATCGGGTCGGGTTTTGGATCCGGTAACCCGTTAACAACCCCGAGCAATGGGGATTTTCCACGTGTAAAATCATCATTGGTGGAGGAGACACGTGTCGGTCCGTTAGCACGGTGTCACTCATCCAATGGGGAGACGCCAATGATATGTTGACACGTGGACCGCCCATCAAGTTTAATTGGGCGGCCCAATTAAAAGGCCCACAAGTTTTGCGGACCATAATGGGCGGCCCACTAAAAGCCCACAAGATTTTGCGACCATAATGGGCCGCCCAAATTAAAGGCCCACGAGATTTTATGCGGGCCATAATGGGCCGCCGGTAAAGGCCCACAAGATTTTATGCGGGCCATAATGGGCGGCCAGCTAAAGGCCCACAAGATTCTTGCGGATCATAATGGGCGGCCCGACTAAAGGCCCATTTAGATTTCGCCGACATTAATGGGCGGCCCAATATAGGCCCACAAGATTTTGAGGACCCTAGTAGGTGGCCCATTAATCGGCTGCCATGTTTTGGGCCAAATGCTCACCCATATTTGATCCGGTCCATTAATGGCTCACACGTTCCGGGCCTAAAAGTGGCCCATATGAGATCCGCCCGTTATAAGCCTACCACGTTACGGGCCAAATTACGGCCCAGATTAGGTCCGGCCTTTAAGAGGCTTTGGGCTCAATTATGGCCCATATCAAATTGACCCGTCAACTGGACACTATGCTTTTGGGCCCACTTGTCAAGGCCCACTTAGTAATTCGCCCGATATTAGTTTTGGCACTGTTAAGGGCCGTTTAACATTTTGGCCCGTTAAAAGCCCGTCATATAGTTGGGCCTAACTACGGCCCGATTGCATCCGCTGCTTTCATGACCGATATCTCGATTGGGCCAAACAAGGACCGAGACAATTTTGGCTGTTAAAGCCCGTGATTTGATTCGCACAATCATGGGCCGGGTTCATTTCAGTGCTGCCGCCCATGAGCTGTTTCGCACGCGTTTGTGCCCAACCTACATCGTGATTGCATGACGGTTCGATTATGTACCGTAATTCTACGGTTTGGCGGTTCTTCATGAAGAGCAGGATATATATACAAAGAAATAACTGCAACATCGTGAATAAGAAAAACCTAGACTATACAATAAAGAAATTATGGCATATTACATCCACTTTGGGCATCAAAGTTCGCCACTATGATAATAAAGCACAAGCAGAACAGATTACATACACTGGCATCAAAGATCGCCACCGATTGCAAATAAACACGCCGACAAAATAATATACAAAACCGACAAAGACTTCAATAGAGTTCAAGAAAGGTTAGCCCTGGCTGGGAGCTCCAAATATAAGTAGCCGAGCAAGATGATGAGGCTAGCTTGTTCAACACTTATATCTTCCTCACTCTAAAAGATAAACAAGCGAAGACGGATGTGACAGGTTTTGCACATAAAAGTATCGATCTTGACAATTCATCACATTTCTTCTTGTGAATATAGTGACACAGTTTAAAATTGCATTAACACAATATGGTATTGTTCAGGTCAAGACATGGCAGGAAATGACATTGTGAAGGAGTTGGCGACTTCACGACAACACCGGATTACGGATCAAGAACTCATAAGTATCAATGGTTAGTGTCTTTGTCAATTTATACCATTTCAGATTGGCAAATAAAGAGACGGTTTAAATAATAGTAGAATGATATGACATTGTTCATAGTTAAGACATTGCAGAATATGACATTGTCTTTGTAGTGGGTAGGTTCACCACACCACTAGATTACAGATGAAGAACAAAAGCATACATGCAGTGCAAAAGAAGATCACTTGCTCTGAATAGTTTAATTTACATGGTATGAAGAAGGAACTTGGTTGTACAATTGAAAACTTAAATTGAGAAAGGACAAACTTTTGTTTATGAACTACATAATAAACTTTAAATAAGCAATTTGATGCAAACACCAAAAATAAACATTTATTGCAGTCATGCCTAACCAAATGTATACAACAAAGTTTGAAGGCTTGAGATGGACAAACTGACATTATTGGTGAAGACAGGCTCTATAAAGGCCTTGTCCATGCTGATGGGGGGCAATTCAAGAAGTTTACCACAGAATCTTCTTCAAAAGCATTGCCTTTATTCTACATTTTGTTAAGAGTAAATATAGATGTGATAATATACGAAAAATGGAGAATATTTAAGATAAGATGAAGAGTGATGCTACATAACCAAGTAGCTATAAATGTAAGTGCAGCGACTGAGGCAAAAAGGTAATCGCCAAGAGCAATGCACAGCTAAACTTCTTCAAGACCAACCTTATGGTAAGAGTAAATATAGATCTGATGTGTAGAAAATGGAGGGCAAAGGAAAATAAGCTGCAGTGATGGTACATGAACAACTACATCATTATAAGTACATTGATAAAGGACATCATGTACTTACAAGAACAATGCAGAGCTAAAAAACATTGGCATTGGATATATTCTACACTAATGTAACCATTCATACAGATCGAGATAATTTGGAGCGAACAATTGATAAGCAAGCTATCATGCATATTGCTGTCACATAATGAACTGGTATGTATGCAAATGCGGTGATACAGTGACAACAGTACTAACAAGAGCAAAGCGGCGGGCAACATATTTGCAATATCACATCGTTCTTTTCAAACCGAATTCTTCTTGAGCAGATTTCACGCAAAAAGATTAAGTAAGGCACATGCGGAAAAGTAGAAGTTCAAATTGTCATGTGATTTCATAGGCAGATTACCTCATCCTCGAACGAGACCGAAGGCATAACAAGGTTTTTCCATTCAATGTCTTCTAAATTTAGCACAGGAGACTTCACCGAAATTCTTTTATAGACTTGACATCAAAGTGTGATTTCCTCGGGTAACACCGATCTCGCTGCAATGCTTCCTTGAAAAGCACAAGCAAGCTTTGCTCGTCATGACTATCTAGATTGACCCTCGCCTAGTTACAACAATGTAATGTAAATCATTGATGTGTTCAATCAGTAAAACAGAAAATAATAACCATGAATAATAGCACTTACACGTAAGTTGGACGGGGAAGATGTGAAAATGGTGTTTGTCTTCACTATAATCTTCCCATGATGGGAATGTATGCACATAGTCCCTAACAACATCGAAAGCATTGTCTTTTAAAGCGGGAATAAATGGAATGGGGTTCCAATCTGCGAGGAATTGGCCGTCTCTGCAGTTGGGATAGGTCTTCGCCGATGGACTTCTTTGTACTTTTTTCTTTGGAGTGGGATTTTTCTATGGTACAAATTGGTGCTATGGCAAATGAAATCGGTATACCTTTTCTTTGGAGTGCAGGTCCTGTGTGGTGGGGCTAGTGGTGTGGCCAAGAAGTATGGGTACAAATTACCGAGTCGGTCCTACGTTTTGTGTCACTAGTTGTACAGCCAATATAAGTGGGTGTCTTTGTCGATTTCTCCGGCACCACCACATTTTCAAGGACTTTCTTTGGTGCTCCTTCAGGTTCGCAATCACCCTCTTCCTTTTGATGTCGATGCACAAGAACAACATTTGAGTGAAAAACATGGTATGATGACAGATGGAATATGTATTGATAATGGATGGGCATGGCATCTCGACATATATGATGAGTAAACTAAGCGGATGGCGGTGCAACAAAGTAGAAGAAATGCAAGACAACATATGCAAGATACCATAATCAATAAAACATTGCCAAATTAGAACAGGCACCTTGATGGGTGAACAGGGGTGCCATACGCCTTTGACTCCTCAAGGTTAGAATAGTCATGAGGATCATAATTCGAACAAGAATCAGCAATTGGGGAGCGTATGAGTTTCATTGCATCGGAATGGCACTCAATGCCTTGGTGCCAATTTTGTAAGTCATTGCAGTGTTTAGCTTCAAAAGTGGACTGCTGCTAGTGCGACACAAAGCAGCTACACGAGATCATAGTGTAGATATAACGGAAAACCTTAAGCATCGTGAGTAAAATCAACAAAGTGGAACTTGCTGGAATATATGTGCTAGTATTGCGATGCGGCTAGAAAGGCTTTGATACCAGCTCTCTTCAAGTGAAGGTGCGGTACTGTTAATATCGATGTAACTCTCAAGGCGACACTGCTCCGCATTTCCTTGCTATTCTTATAGGATTCAAGTGGGCAGGCCACTACAAATCCTATTCCTATGTTTACAAGATCCTACGAATCAAAGAGGCTCAAAGTGTCCATCACAACCGACCGTATAGACCTCTACACTGCAAATGTCCCTGCTCATCTTCAGTACAAGGAACATACTGTACTACTATCATACTCCCTCTGTTCCAAAATATAAGTCTTGGTAGAGATTTCCACTATGGATCACATACAGATGTATCCAGATACATTTTAGAGTGTAGATTCACTCATTTTGCTCCATATGTAGTCCATTGTGGAATCTATACAAAGACTTGTATTTAGGAACGGAGAGAGTACATATTAAAGAAGAACGGAAGAGGAACATGGTAAAGAAGAGCAAGCAGATTTTGGATAATAAAATGTTGGTTGCACAGTGCCCACACATGATGAACCCGAGGCGCATTAAGAATGCAACTCCCGGTGTCTCTCGACCATTTCAAGCGGTTGGATGAAGATCCCACGTCTCCTAACCCTTCTTCTTCCTCGCTCTCTGATTCTTCCCATACAAAACACTTGCAGTCACGGGCTGGACCACCGCCCCACCGCCTGTGTTCCTCCGCCACCCCACAACCACCCGAGCCCTTCGATCGCACCGAACTCCGGGCGAACTCTCGAAAAATCGATGCACCAATTTTGAAATTTAGTCTCACTGTGATTTAACTAGTGTGGAATATAAAAGGGAAAACCATAAGCATTGGGAGTATAGTGTTGAGCGTTCCATGGCGGATCTCAAGGTGCAAACCGGACAAAGGCAACTTCGCAACCAAGACAAGAAATCGAGTAAACCAGTGGCGATCTATTTTCTTGCTGCGATAAATAAGTTGAGCAGAATCTGAAAAGTACCGCCTCAGTGCGGCGCCGTGTACACATCTACTAAGAATTTGACGGTGCTGCGGTAGCGATATGGCTGTCGGCAGCGTGGAAGCGAGATCTAGGAGGGTAGACGGTGGCGGCAGGCACGGTGGACATGATTTGTCGAGGAGCGGCGCCCGGCAAGGTGGAACGGCAATGAGGATGATGAAGCGAAGGAGCGGATGCAAGGATCCCGGTCGAAAGGCGTGGATGAGAGAGGTTGATCTCTTGTAATGGACGGCAAGGCGTCGGGGTATCAGCTCCGGCATGGTGGAGGAGGGCGGTGGATGGGGTGGCGGACGGCAGCGGGACGGAGGAGGTGGGGTGGAGAGGGTGTTTTGGCGCCCACGGAGTACGTGAATGGGGAAAAGGGAGGTAGAGAGGAAGGGGAACCATGTATTGAGGCGCTTGTCTCAAATGCGAGGAAATTTACAAACTTAGCCCCTGCTTCAAATTTCTACTACATCACAGCAACATTAGTCGGTTAGGGATAGGACGGTAGTCTCGCATACACGAATATTTGCCGACGAGTTTGTTTTTGGCGCCCACCGTGTATGAATATGAATCGGGAGGGAGTCGATTTCCTTGAGGACACACTGTGTGTTTTGGCGCCCACCGTGTATGAATCCGGGTGAGAGGCGGTTATGTCACGTTTGGGTGAAATTACAAACCTACCCCTATCGAAACCTATAGAAATCCAGCAGATAGGCTTTGCATGGCGAGGATAGGCGAGTGATTTCCATCTCATGATTTTGGTTTCAAGTGATTCGCGACTTTCCCCGCTTCGTTGAAATTTTGCAGAGTGCACGTTTACCGTGCCAACTCAATTCGAATCCCGTTTGTATTCTATTTTTTCAAGGGATCCATTTTCAATTGGAATTACATTCTATATACATCATTTTTTATATATACTTTTAAAAGCACAACAAAGAATTCTGCTCCTTTATATGTATAATATGATTTACAAATACAACGATCTCGAAATCTTAAGGTTGATTTCAAAAAAATTTAACCAAATATGTATGGATCAGTAATACCTACATACTAAATAACATAGATGTGCGTGAATTCATATGAGTATGCATGTTTGATAGATCAATTTTGGTTCGACTATGGATTACATGTATCATCATCTCGAATTCAAATATTTGAATCCCTTTTTTGTTCACTCCTTTCACGCCCATCTCTCTCGCATGCATGCTCCTTCAGGTAGCTATCACTCTCTTTTCTCCAGCTCACCCGCACGCTCACTTCATGTTTCTCCTCTCCTCGCAAACATGGTCTCTCGACGTCTCCCTTGAGAAGTGTCACACTCTCCCTATCATTATACATTACACGGTTTTCATTATCTCTCACGTCTCTACTATTCTCTGGTACTCGGTACCTAAGCTTTCTTTTTCACCGCCACACACAGTCTCCACTCGTCTTTCACTTTGTCTTTCTCTCTATGGGATTGTCTCACACACCCTATATGTCTCTACATATGACTCATACCACTAAAATTACTCTCTCTCTCTCTCTCCTCACCTGTAGACACAACATTTGTTGCGGTCTCCTTTTAAATCTCCATCCTAGACTGACATTATTCATTTGTTTACCGATCAGACAACCCCGACTACCGCCTCCTCTCTCTCTCTCACACACACACACACACAACTCCTGCTTCCACTCCCTTCCCGACTACCATCTCTCTCACACACAAAACTCTCGCTTTCGCACCCCAGGCTGCATTTCTCTCACAAACATTTATTGACTAGCTAGCCTCTAGATAGGTTTATACACCCGCACACTCGTGCTTCCACCATCGCATACATGTCTCTCTCCGCTCCTTGTATCTATGTAGATTTTTCTTCCCTTCTCGAGACACGCCCTCTCGATCGTGCACACACGCACTATCGCCTCATTTTAAGCTGATATCTATCGCACACACACTCCTTGTGTCTTTGTCACACATGCACTCCGTCCTTCTCCACTCTCCCTCTCTATCACACACACACACATGGGCTTTTTGCAACAACTAGCAAGATGCCCATGCGTTGTACGGAACATCAAGATGCATTTGTATGAGTAGTTTATCTTGTGGGGGAAAAGGATGAACGAGGGAAGGCCTTATTTGCAAATGTGGAGAGGGGTGTGGGTATCTTTTTTACAAAATTGCCATATTTTCCTTCCTATCCGTCGAGATATAGATCGGACGGCCTATATTCTTGCGTGATGGCAGATACACGATCATCACCGACAATGCTTTTTATAAGAGTAGGGATAAAATTTGAGTTGGTGATGATGGTGGGCCTGCCATCCTGCAATGTAGGTCGTCCGATTTATATCTGACGTATAGGAAGGAAAATATGGCAATTTACCCGCACTCTTCACCACATTTGCAGATAAGGCCTTCCCTCGTTCATCCTTTTCTCCCACAAGATCTTGATGTTCCGTGCAACGCACAGGCATCTTGCTAGTAAGAGTAGAAATTAGACATTGGCACATTCTCGAATCTTGAAACCAACAACATTCCTCCCTTATCTCATCAAAAACGCCAAAGGAATATATTTTGAGTGAAACATAACATATTTTTAGTGATATACGTATTTCAAAACTAGAATTTTTTTCTATCAAATCGGTGAATATGTAATAATCTACTTTGATCGTGTGGCAACGCATTGGCACATTGCTAGTAGTTATTATAATTTTTTGGACACGAGACAAACAGTGGACTACATATATGAAGAGAAGAGGCGCACGCACGCAGTCGGCCTCTGTGAAACCCCAAAATTTTTAACCTTGTTTTGTTAATAAAAATTTTGCCAGGAAATTAATTTTTTATTTTCTGGGCTCCCTTTTGATTTTTGGACCATTTTTTTTCTCTCTCTTGTTATTATGAAAATTTTCCCAAAAAGAAAACCTTTCAAATATGTTATTGGGCTTGTTTAACCTCTCAAGAAAAACGTTTCTTTTATTAGTAGAACTAATTACATAATTAACTTGCTTGATCTTCATTTCCTTGAAAAATGGTTTTCCTAGATTATATGGCCATATTTGAACTACAACCATTTGATAAATTCACTTAAAATTTCAACCAAAATTTGGAGATGTCATGTGATGTTTCTAAACCACTTTTATGCAAAAATATCTTTTATTCATGAAATATTTTGAGCTCTACACACAATTTTCTTCTCTGGTCCAGTGGGCAATTTTGCACTGCAACTCATTTAAATATTTCTTTCTAGCTTCCTCCAAAATTATGGGATGTTAGTAGCAGCATATGATTCCACTTTATGCAAAAACCTAGTGATGTCCTTTGGAAAATTTGAGTGAATCAACCTCATCTTCATTCTGGTCCAACATGATGGTTTGTACAACAACTACTTCTTAAGTTGCTCCTTTAACCATGAGCTTTCTCCTACTTATAGTCCTCCATGCTAAACCCCTAAGTCCAGGAGCATGCACCCATTGGATCATTTTTGGTTCATGAAATGATGCCATTCACCTCCTGTCTAGAATTGAAGTTCTGCAAAACTTGCACTAGCAAGTTTGTGCTTTTCACAAACTAACCTCACCACCCTCTCTTCCATCTAAAGAGACCCCACTGGAAGATTTGGCCACACCAAGTTTTGCCTAGATGCCCTTGGCATTTTGACAAACACCCTGAGTGCATAGCCAGATTTGGCATGATTTCAAGTCTACATTGTGAACTTGGTCTCCTGATCAAAACACCTTGTCCCTTGATCTTCCCTCTATCACTAATCTAGTTCTGTTGCTTGCCAACCTCACCCGAGACCCCTGGTATGCCCCGGCATTTCGTCAAACACGTCCCGGGCGTGCTCTGGGCGCCGAAAGCAGCGTATTGCACGCATGCCGCTCGAGCCGACACGTCATACCTGGTTCTTGCCGCTCAGTGGCGCCACGCCACGCTCCCCTTCTCCCCCCGCAACGCCAAGCCCCCCGGCAGCCTACATCACCGCCGTCAGAGCTCTTGGCGGCACGCCTTGGCGTCATAGCAACGTCTCGGCCAGTCGGTGCCGCCAAGCCGCCTTCGCCGCCACCGCCCCTTGAGCATGTCCAACTCATCCGCAGCCTTGTCCCCTAGCACGCGTCGCCGCCACGACGCCCTGCCACTACAGGAAGGCGGTCCGCCATCGTTCTTATCCGGCCGCCACAAACCGACCTCGTCGCGCTATATAAAGAGGCCCCGAACTCATTCGAGCACGCAGCAACCTCAAAGGCCACCCCATGGCACCCCTCACCCAAGAATCATCAGAGGGAAACCGTCTTCCCGACTCTGGCCGGTTCGGCCGCCGCCATGTCTCGGTCCGATTAAATGCGTGAGCCGAGCCCTCCAAAGTCCAACCAGTACCACCAACCTTTCTCCTCTCACCTTTATGAGCGGGCCCAAAGACCTCAAACACGATCGATTGCCACCGGAGTTCTCCCGAAGCCACCGGCCGCCGCGGAGCTCACCGCCGAGGACTCACTCCGTCCCCGCTGACAAGTAGACCACCGGAAGGACCGCCTTGATCTTGCGGATCCATCCCTGTCCTTGGATCCCCGTGGGATGCCTCCGTTCGCCGGCAGCGATCGCCGGAGCTTCGTCTCTGTTCGATTCGAAGGAAGACAATACAAGGTGGACTGGTGTCAACTGACTTGATGGGCCAGGCGGGCCCACCGTCAGTGACCCAGCGCACGGTCCACGCGGGATAAGTGAAGGCGTATTCCCAGAGTACGTCTTCGACGTATATTTATCCGAAGCGTTTTCTTTTTCTATTTTATTTTTTTAAAAACAGATTTTGACCACAACTTTGACTGGCTATAGCTTTTTAAGTACAACTCCAAATGAATTGATTCCTTTTCCTACCTCTCTCAAATTTAACCTAGTTTATTTTAAGAATTATTTGAAAAATTTTCAAAAATTTTTTTGTGCTGTTTTTGAATTTGTGTATTAATTCTAATTTTATTTAAAATAGGACTTTGGAGAGAGAGAAGAAAAATTTCAAAAGTTTTGGAGTGCACCCTGCCTTTCCACACATTGAAGGCAAGCATTACGAACCCTGTATAATATTTTTGGTGTGTTCAAGCGTTTATAACACCACCTCATTTCTGAGAACTTGTTATTTCATGTGATATGATCATATGCATGAATGCATATTAGTGATTTCCATGCTTTGTTGGAAATGAACTCAGTTGTGATGATAATCATCCTCATGTGCCTTGCATGCATACCGTATGAATCCGGGAAAACCTCTGCCTTGGGTAGGCATGAGTTTGACGCCGGCCTCCGTCGGGACGGTTATGCCCGGTATGGCATAGTGAGGTATAGTGAGCGGTGATTCTGTTGGTTGAAATATTTTCATTATACATGTCATGCAGGGAAAATTATAAACCTCCTGAGTCGACCGTAGATCGAGTCTTGTTCCAGTAACCCCCATACTTGCTTCGTACTACCACTCGTCTCTACAACAAGTAGAGTACGGTTCAAGAATTTGTCAACCCCTTTCTAGCACACACCATACGTAGGGGCGGGATGAGGGTACCACGGCCATGGATTAAAGCCACCATCCGTCAGGGGCATGGGTGTTTTGGTTGTAGCCGAGGGGGTAGCTTCCCCAGTTTTGCGCGCGGTATAAATTTTGTGATCCCATGCTAATCGAGGTTGTAGCCTTCCCACTTAGAGTTTTGCTTAAGGAGTGTCGTGGGTGATTCCAGACACCGTGAGTTAGTGGTGTGTGTGCAAGTCAGTGCGTTTTCATTTAAAAGACCGTGAAGCGGAATTAGTCCCGATAGACTAAAGGAATCTGTTACTCGTGGGTAAAGAGTACACCCTCTGTAGAGATTAAACCTATTTGAATAGCCATGTCCATGGTTAAGGACTACAGTTTGGGATGGGTCAGGTGTCGGTCTTAGTGTCGGTCTTCGGAGGAGAAAACTGTTAATCCGGAACATGGATTGTGACTTGTGACTTGTGATAATTAGGATTATTATTTTCGTTGTGAGCTAACCCGTGATATTTTTTTTTGGTATTATTGAATATCCACAGGATGATTCTACCTCCGGATATTCACTATGAGTGATTCTTTTAAAACCCTTTATGTGGTGTTGCTAAGGCGCTGACCATTGTGGCATTTCTTTTTAAAGCCCTTTATGTGGCGTCGCTAAGACGCTTCCATTGCGGGCATCTCTTTAAAAGCCCTTTATGTGGTGTCGCTAAGACGCCTGACCGTGGCATTTCTTTTAAAGCCCTTTATGTGGCGTCGCTAAGACTCCATCGTGGCATCTCTTTTAAAGCCCTTTATGTGGTGTCGCTAAGACGCCTGACCGTGGTAACATTTCTTTTAAAGCCCTTTATGTGGCGTCGCTAAGACGCCTGACTGTGGCATCTCTTTTAAAGCCCTTTATGTGGTGTCGCTAAGACGCCCGACTGTGGCATTCCTTTTAAAGCCCTTTATGTGGTGTCGCTAAGACGCCCGATTGTGGCATTTCTTTTAAAGCCCTTTATGTGGTATCGCTAGGACACCCGACTGTGGCATGCTTGTTATTTTTTTTCTCAATTTTAATACTACTATGTTATTGCACATTCATAAATAACATGCTTGTGTGCATCAGTATTTTTATTATCTTTTGTGTCTGACGTAGTGAGCATAAGATATATCAGAACCATCGTTGTTATATTATACCCGTGTTCATAATGTTTGCGAGTACATTCAAGGTACTCACTGGCTTGTCCCTGGCTATTGTCTTGGCCAGATTTCTTGCGCGGAGAGGAGCGACCTTGATGACAGCCCCGGAACCTAAGCAACGGTGATAGCAGTCTCGCCAAGATAGGAGTTAACACAGTCGGTTGTTCACCGTGGGAAATGGAGCCCCATAAACACCGATTTATTCACAAACCGCTTCCGCCATCAAACTCTAGAAACCATTTGTTGTACTCCACAGGCGTAATGGTCTTGTACTACATATGTTGTATTTTGCTTTGGATTTCAGATCAAGTTAGTGCCTCATCACCAATCAGTTATCCACTGGGCTGAGTGAGCACAACGGCCATTTTCTGGAATTTAATACCCGGAAAACCGGTCGTGACAAACTTGGTATCAGAGCCAGGCTGACCATTGGCTAATCCTATCTTAGCCGGGTCGAAAAACTTAGGCAAACCAACCCACCAGACCTTAACCAAAACCCAGCCAAGCTTCCCGTGCAAGATAGCCACACAGTGCCCCGACACCTTTTGGCAGTCGGTGCCCAACCTATCAGCCTAGCCGGTCGATCACACACCAGTGACCGATAGCAAAAATGTCTCATTCGCAAGCGTGCGAAGGAAGACTCCGTCCCCTTTTTCTATAAAAAAAGGGCACGCTAGCCGCAACGCTAGCACAGCAATTCTCTACCCCAAACCGAGCCATAATGCCAGGCCCCGTCGTGCACAATGAGACCACAGCAACCAACCTTGGAGGTTTTGTGAGCATACTCGCAAACCTCACCCGTCATGCCTATGCGTTAGAAGAACCCCAGAATATGTTGTGTACCAAGGACCCATGGGCGGTGAAAGCCGTCAATTCAGGCCATCGTGCATATCTACGATAGGGTCTATCTCCTAACACCCCTACAGTGTTCGCGGAAGGACAACTTCCTTCGAGCCACAAGCCATCCAAATTAGCTGCTCGAGAGGCTATAGTTCAACTCCGCAGCTTGTCGCCCGAGTTAACGGTCGCCGTTCTACTACTACCCCTGGACGCGAAGGGTATGGTAGACCACCCCAAGTTGCCAACGGAGATCACGAGGCGGATCCTGCATTGTTGCACACAGTGCGCTATGTGAGTGCACTAGAGGCACTATTCGATCAAATCACCATTGATCTGATCGCAGCTCGTGGAGAGCTGGCTCGTCGAGCCCCAGCCGAGAGGAGAAGACGAGCCCGACGCCGACAACCCAACAGGCTGTTCGGACACCCAATCGAGACTTTGAGATCAGCCCCAGCCATCAACCAAGATACTTTGATGACCCCAGAAGTGCTTCGTCGCCTCTTGGGAACACACTCCAACGGGATTGTGGCCAACAATCCCTACAATGGTCGTCATCGCTACCCCGACCCTGCAGTTTCCCCACCATCCCCGGCTATTTCCAACGGTGAGAACCGTGGAGAAACCTCGACATCCACAAGGCACGCTCGTTTGGATGTAAACGAGGTAGACTAAGTCACCTGAGTAATGCCGAGTCTCGATGTATCCTCACTTTGTAATCATGTGACCTTGTGAGTTAACGCAGCACTGTTGTTATGCCTCTCGTTTTAATAGTAGCCTTGCAGGAATATGTCAAGACGCCAGCTGCATATTGTTCCGAGTACAACTACCAAGACCAACCCGACAACCCCACAAAGTGATACGTCACTTTAGTGAGGTATGTATACGTAGCTTTGACCACGACCCTTGGAGCTAAGGTGGCAGATTTATTACCTTACACCACGGTAAAAATAACCCAGCTTCAAGCTATAAAAAGGCCACCTCGTGACCTTACCAAGCACCCCACACCTTGTGCACCACCCTCACAACCTTTTTTCCTGTCATGCCGAGCCCCAAGATTTACACGAGAACCCCGGATGCAACCCCGGGTAGCTTTGTCAAAATATTGTGGGACTTCACTTGCAAGACCATGGGTTCTACCCAGCCACCCCAAAGACGAGCTGTTCAAATCGAGAATCACCCCTTTCACCTCGTAATATTGGGCAGCAGTACACATCCCTCCGTGAGACCCCAACCAAGATCCAACGGAGGTTTCCTTCGTGGGGAAATCTATGCCAACCCCACGCCCGCCATAGAAGCTGCCGCGAAGGAAGCGATTGCTCGTCTTCGATCCGCAGTACCCTATGCCCGCAAACGAGGATATTATTATTTTCCGAGCCGTGCAGCACCCGGAGGAGTAACATCTTTTCCCGGTGGGCAGATTGAGAGAGACCTAGTGCTAGCCAACCTTATCCAGTATATCATCGCTCAAGAGCACCTGAACCAGCGAGTAATGGATTATCTCCAGAGTCTCGCTGATTTGAATCCTCAAATTGCCATCGGCAGACCACTGAGGCCCGACCCGGAGAGATACATTCATCGGCTGGTCAATCCACTCCCTCCGATAGAAGAGGAGTGTATCCCATTACCAACGACATTTTCTCGGGAACCCGTCCAGTTGCCTTTCTCATTTTAGACGTTACTGCGGGATTTGTTATTGCAGCGTTTATTATTGCGTTGTAACTTATGCATGGTGCCTCGAATATGTGCGACGACTCGAGTATTTAGTTCCTACTAATATGAGTAATTTCATCGTGATAAACCTTTGTAATCGCAAAAAAAAATCCTGGAGAGAGATTTCTTTTCTCTGAGTTGCTGCATCGTTTATCCTCTCACTATATGGATTGTTTTATTCACACAGCACCACGGCAGCAGACTCACAACCGCTCAAACACATACACCTTTGCTTGCTATAACCCGTAACTGTGGAGTAATTGTTTTTCTAGCGGCTCTTAGCAAATCTCGAGGACGAGATTTTTTCTTAAGGGGGGTAGTGTTGTGACACCCCAAAAATTTTAACCTTGTTTTGTTAATAAAATTTTTGCCAGGAAATTAATTGTTTATTTTCTGGGCTCCCTTTTGATTTTTGGACCATTTTTTCTCTCTCTTGTTATTATGAAATTTTTCCCAAAAAGAAAACCTTTCAAATATGTTATTGGGCTTGTTTAACCTCTCAAGAAAAACGTTTCTTTTATTAGTAGAACTTATTACATAATTAATTTGCTTGATCTTTATTTCCTTGAAAAATGGTTTTCCTAGATTATATGGCCATATTTGAACTACAACCATTTGATAAATTCACTTAAAATTTCAAACAAAATTTGGAGATGTCATGTGATGTTTCTAAACCACTTTTATGCAAAAATATCTTTTATTCATGAAATATTTTGAGCTCTACACCCAATTTTCTTCTCTGGTCCAGGTGGGCAATTTTGCAATGCAACTCATTTAAATATTTCTTTCTAGCTTCCTCCAAAATTATGGGATGTTAGTAGCAGCATATGATTCCACTTTATGCAAAAACCCAGTGATGTCCTTTGGAAAATTTGAGTGAATCAACCTCATCTTCATTACGGTCCAACATGATGGTTTGTACAAAGAACTACTTCTTAAGTTGCTCCTTTAACCATGAGCTTTCTCCTACTTATAGTCCTCCATGCTAAACCCCTAAGTCCAGGAGCATGCACCCATTGGATCATTTTGGTTCATGAAATGATGCCATTCACCTCCCTGTCCAGAATTGAAGTTACGCAAAACTTGCACTAGCAAGTTTGTGCTTTCTAAACTAACCTCACCACCCTCTCTTCCATCTAAAGAGACCCCACTCTGGAAGATTTGGCCACACCAAGTTTTGCCTAGATGCCCTTGGCATTTTGACAAACACCACAGGTGCATAGCCAGATTTGGCATGATTTCAAGTCTACATTGTGAACTTGGTCTCCTGACCAAACCACCTTGTCCCTTGATCTTCCCTCTATCACTAATCTAGTTCTGTTGCTTGCCAACCTCACCCGAGACACTGGCATGCCCGGCATTTCGTCGAACACGCCCCGGGCGTGCTCTGGCGCCGCGAGCACGCCGCAGCGTGTGCACGTCTGCTACCGGTTCTTGCCGCTCTGTAGCACCACGCCACGCTCCCCTTCTCCCGCAACGCTTAAGCCCCCTGGCAGCCTACAGCACCGCCCGTCAGAGCTCTTGGCGGCACGCCGGCGTCGTCAGAATGCGTCTCGGCCAGTCGGTGCCGTAAGCCGCCAGCCGCCACTGCCCCTTGAGCATCTCCAACTCATCCGCAGCCTTGTCCCCTAGCACGCGTCGCCGCCACGACGCCCTGCCACTAGAGGAAGGCGGTCCGCCGTCGTTCTTATCCGGCCGCCGAAAAACGACCTCGTCGCGCTATATTAAGAGGCCCCCGAACTCATTCGAGCACGCAGCAACCTCGGGCCACCCCATGGCACCCTCAGCCCGCAATCGTCAGAGGGAAACCGTCTTCCCCGACTCCGGCCGGTTCGACCGCCGCCATGTCTCAGTCCGATTTGTCGCGAGCCGAGCCCCTCCAGTCCAACCAGTACCACCAACCTTCTCCACTCACCCTTGCGGAGCCGCCCAAAGACCTCAAACACGATCGATTGCCACCGGAGTTCAAACCCCAACACTCCGGAGCCACCGACGCCCGCGAGCTCACCGCCACGACTCACTCCGTCCCCTCACGACAAGTAGACCATCGGAAGGACCGCCTTTAACTTGCGGATCCATCCCTGTCCTTGGATCCCCGTGGGATGCCTGCGATCTCCGGCGGCGATGTCCGGAGCTTCGTCTGCTCTCGAAGGAAGAAAGCGGCTGGCGTGGTGGATCAAGGCCCGACCAGTGGGCCAAAGCGGCCCACCGATGACAAGGACTCCAGCAGTCCACGCGGGATAAGTTAAGGCGTATTCCCAGAGTACGTCTTCGACGTATATCTATCCGAAGCGTTTTCTTTTTCTATTTTATTTTTTTAAAACAGATTTTGACCACAACTTTGACTAGCTATAACTTTTTAAGTACAACTCCAAATGAATTGATTCCTTTTCCTACCTCTCTCAAATTTAACCTAGTTTATTTTAAGAATTATTTGAAAAAATTTCAAACAACTTTTTGTGCTGTTTTTGAATTTGTGTGTTAATTCAAATTTTATTTAAAATAGGACTTTGGAGAGAGAGAAGAAAACTTTCAAAAGTTTTGGAGTGCACCCTGCCTTTTCACACATTGAAGGCAAGCATTACGAACCCGGTATAATATTTTTGGTGTGTTCGTTGTACGTTTATAACACCACCTCATTTCGGAGAACTTGTTATTTCATGTGATATGATCATATGCATGAATGCATATTAGTGATTTCCATGCTGTTGGAAATGAACTCAGTTGTGATGATAATCATCCTCATGTGCCTTGCATGCATACCAGAAGGAATCCGGGAAAACCTCTGCCTTGGGTAGGCATGAGTTTGACGCCGGCCTCCGTCGGGACGGTTATGCCCAAGATGGCATAGTGAGGTATAGTGAGCGGTGATTACATTGGTTGAAATATATTTTCATTATACATGTCATGCGAGGGAAAATTATAAACCTCCTGAGTCGTACCGTAGATCGAGTCTTGTTCCGATAACCCCATACTTGTTTTGTACTACCACTGCCTCTACAACAAGTAGAGTACGGTTCAAGAATTTGTCAACCCCTTTCTAGCACACACCATACGGAGGGGCGGGATGAGGTACCACGGCCATGGATTAAAGCCAGTCATCCGTCGGGGGCATGGGTGTTTTTCGGTTGTAGCCGAGGGGTAGCTTCCCTAGTTTCTTGTGTGGTATAAATTTTGTGATCCCATGTTAATCGAGGTTGTAGCCTCCCCACTTAGAGTTTACTTAACGAGTGTCGTGGGTGATCCAGACACCGATGAGTTAAGCTGGTGTGTGCAAGTCAGGTGCGTTTTCATTTAAAAGACCGTAGACGGAATTAGTCCCGATGGACTAAAGGAATCCGTTACTCGTGGGTAAAGAGTACACCCTCTGCAGAGATTAAACCTATTCGAATAGCCATGTCCATGGTTAAGGACTACAGTCTGGGATGGGTCAGGTGTCGGTCTTAGTGTCGGTCTTCGGAGGAGAAAACTGTTAATCCGAAACATGGATTGTGACTTGTGACTTGTGATAATTAGGATTATTATTTTCGTTGTGAGCTAACCCGTGATATTTTTTTGGTATTATCGAATATCCTTGGGATGATTCTACCTCCGGGATATTCACTATGAGTGATTCTTTTAAAACCCTTTATGTGGTGTTGCTAAGACGCCCGACTGTGGCATTTCTTTTAAAGCCCTTTATGTGGCGTCGCTAAGACGCCCGACTGTGGCATCTCTTTAAAAGCCCTTTATGTGGTGTCGCTAAGACGCCTGGATCGTGGCATTTCTTTTTAAAGCCCTTTATGTGGCGTCGCTAAGACGCCTTGCATCGTGGCATCTCTTTTAAAGCCCTTTATGTGGTGTCGCTAAGACGCCCGACTGCGGCATTTCTTTTTAAAGCCCTTTATGTGGCGTCGCTAAGACGCTCGACCGTGGCATCTCTTTTAAAGCCCTTTATGTGGTGTCGCTAAGACGCCTTGATTGTGGCATTCCTTTTAAAGCCCTTTATGTGGTGTCGCTTAGAGGCCCGATTGTGTCATTTCTTTTAAAGCCCTTTATGTGGTATCGCTAAGACGCCCGACTGTGGCATGCTTGTTATTTTTTTTTCTCAATTTTAATACTACTATGTTATTGCACATTCATAAATAACATGCTTGCGTGCATCAGTATTATTATTATCTTTTGTGTCTGACGTAGTGAGCATAAGATATATCGTAACCATCGTTGTTATATTATACCCGTGTTCATAATGTTTGCGAGTACATTCAAGGTACTCACCGGGCTTGTCCCTCGCTATTGTCTTGGCCAGATTTCTTTACTTGTGAGGAAGGCGACCTTGATGACAGCCCGGAACCTAAGCAACGGTGATAGCAGCCTCGCGAAGATAGGAGTTAACCTGGTCAGCTGTTCCTGTGGGAAATGGAGCCCCATAAACACTGACGATTCACAAACCGCTTCCGCCATCAAACTCTAGAAACCATTTGTTGTACTCACAGGCCAGAATGGTCTTGTACTACATATGTTGTATTTTGCTTTGGATTTCTGTATCAAGTTAGTGCCTCATCAGCTAACAGTTAGCACAGGGCTGGTGAGCACAACGGGCCATTTTCTCGAATTTAATACCGGAAAACCGGTCGCGACAAACTTGGTATCGAGCCAGTGACCATTGGCTAATCCTATCTTAGCCGAATTGAAAAACTTAGGCAAACCAACCCACCAGACCTTAACCAAAACCCAGCCAAGCTTCTCGTGCAAGATAGCCACACAAAGGTGCTCGACACCTTTTGGCGATCGGTGCCCAACCTATCAGCCTAGCGGTCGATCACACACCAAAGGACCGATAGCAAAATGTCTCATTATAGCGTGCGAAGGAAGACTCCGTCCCCTTTTCTATAAAAAAGGCACGCTAGCCGCAACGCTTAGCACAGCAATTCTCTACCCCAAACCGAGCCATAATGCGTGCCCGTCACGCACAATGAGACCACAAAGAACCAACCTTGGAGGTTTTGTGACCATACTGTAAACCTCACCCGTCGTGCCTATGCGTTAGAAGAGCCCCCAGAATATGTTGTGTACCAAGGACCCATGGGCGGTGAAAGCCGTCAATTCCGGGCCACTGTGCACATCTACGGTAGGGGTCTATCTCCGGAACACCCCTACAGGTTCGCCGGAAGGACAACTTCCTTCGAGCCACAAGCCATCCAGCTAGCTGCTCGAGAGGCTATAGTTCAACTCCGGCAGTTGTCGCCCAGAGTTAACGGTCGCTCGTTCTACTACTACCCCAGACGCGAAGGGTATGGTAGACCACCCAAGTTGCCAACGGAGATCACGAGACGGATCCTGCATTGTTGCACAGTGCGCTATGTGAGTGCACTAGAGGCACTATTCGATCAAATCACCATTGATCCGATCGCAGCTCAGGAGAGCTGGCTCGCCGAGCCCAAGCGAGAGGAGAAGACGAGCCCGACGCCGACAACCCGGGCCAGGCTGTTCGGACACCCAATCGAGACTTTGAGATCAGCCCCAGCCATCAACCAAGATACTTTGATGACCCCATAAGTGCGTCGTCGCCTCTTGGGAACACACTCCAACGGGATTGTGGCCAACAATCCCCGCAATGGTCATCATCGCTACCCCGACCCTGCAGTTTCCCCACCATCCCCGGCTATTTCCAACGGTGAGAACCGTGGAGAAACCTCGACATCCACAAGGCACGCTCGTTTGGATGTAAACGAGGTAGACTAAGTCACCTAAGTAATGCCGAGTCTCAGTGTATCCTCACTTTGTAATCATGTGACCTTGTGAGTTAACGCAGCCTGTTGTTATGCCTCTGTTTTAATAGTAGCCTTGCAGGAATATGTCAGCACGCAGTTGCATATTGTTCCGAGCACAACTACCAAGACCAACCCCGACAACCCCACAAAGGATGATACGTCACTTTAGTGAGGTATGTATCTGTGGCTTTGACCACGACCCTTGGAGCTAAGCTGGCAGATTTATTACCTTACACCACGGTAAAAATAACCCAGCTTCAGTGCTATAAAAAAGGCCACCTCGTGACCTTACCAAGCACCCCACACCTTGTGCACCACCCTCACAACCTTTTTCCTGTCATGCCGAGCCCAGTATTTACCTGAGAACCCCAGATGCAACCCCGGGTAGCTTTGTCAAAATATTGTGGGACTTCACCTGCAGTACCATGGGTTCTACTCAGCCACCCCAGTATGAGCTGTTCAAATCGAGAATCACCCCTTCCAACTCAGAATATTGGGTAGCAGTACACATCCCTCCCGTAGACCCCAACCAAGATCCAACGGAGGTTTCCTTCATGGGGAAATCTATGCCAACCCCACGCCTGGCCATAGAAGCTGCTGCGAAGGAAGCGATTGCTCGTCTTCGATCCATGATACCCTATGCCCGCAAACGAGGATATTATTATTTTCCGGCCGTAGCACCCGGAGGAGTAACATCTTTTCGGTGGGCGGATTGAGAGAGACCGATGCTAGCCAACCTTATCCAAAGATATCATCGCTCAAGAGCACACGAACCAGCGAGTAATGGATTATCTCGAGTCTCGCTGATTTGAATCCTCAAATTGCCATCGGCGAACCACCGAGGCCCGACCGGAGAGATACATTCATCGGCTGGTCAATCCACTCCGTCCAGATAGAAGAGGAGTGTATCCCATTACCAAATGACATTTTCTAGGAACCCGTCCGATTTCCTTTCTCATTTTAGACGTTCTATCGCGGTATTTGTTATTGCAGCGTTTATTATTGCGTTGTAACTTATGCATGGTGCCCTCGAATATGTAATGCGGATTTACTCGAGTATTTAGTTCCTACTAATATGAGTAATTTCATCGTTATAAACCTTTGTAATCGCAAAAAAAAAAAAAATCCTGGAGGGAGATTTCTTTTCTCTGAGTTGCTGCATCGTTTATCCTCTCACTATATGGGTTGTTTTATTCACACAGCACCACGGCAGCAGACTCACAACCGCTCAAACACATACACTGCTTGCTATAACCCGTAACCGTGGAGTAATTGTTTTTCACAACGGCTCTTAGCAAATCTCGAGGACGGGATTTTTTCTTAAGGGGGGTAGTGTTGTGACACCCCAAAAATTTTAACCTTGTTTTGTTAATAAAAAGTTTGCCAGGAAATTAATTTTTTATTTTCTGGGCTCCCTTTTGATTTTTGGACCATTTTTTTTCTCTCTCTTGTTATTATGAAAATTTTCCCAAAAAGAAAACCTTTCAAATATGTTATTGGGCTTGTTTAACCTCTCAAGAAAAATGTTTCTTTTATTAGTAGAACTAATTACATAATTAATTTGCTTGATCTTTATTTCCTTGAAAAATGGTTTTCCTAGATTATATGGCCATATTTGAACTACAACCATTTGATAAATTCACTTAAAATTTCAACCAAAATTTGGAGATGTCATGTGATGTTTCTAAACCACTTTTATGCAAAAATATCTTTTATTCATGAAATATTTTGAGCTCTACACCCAATTTTCTTCTCTGGTCCAGTGGGCAATTTTGCACTACAACTCATTTAAATAGTTCTTTCTAGCTTCCTCCAAAATTATGGGATGTTAGTAGCAGCATATGATTCCACTTTATGCAAAAACCCAGTGATGTCCTTTGGAAAATTTGAGTGAATCAACCTCATCTTCATTCTGGTCCAACATGATGGTTTGTACAGCAACTACTTCTTAAGTTGCTCCTTTAACCATGAGCTTTCTCCTACTTATAGTCCTCCATGCTAAACCCCTAAGTCCAGGAGCATGCACCCATTGGATCATTTTTGGTTCATGAAATGATGCCATTCACCTCCTCTCCAGAATTGAAGTTCTGCAAAACTTGCACTAGCAAGTTTGTGCTTTTCTAAACTAACCTCACCAGCCTCTCTTCCATCTAAAGAGACCCCACTCTGGAAGATTTGGCCACACCAAGTTTTGCCTAGATGCCCTTGGCATTTTGACAAACACCACGAGTGCATAGCCAGTTGGCATGATTTCAAGTCTACATTGTGAACTTGGTCTCTGACCAAACCACCCTGTCCTTGATCTTCCCTCTATCACTAATCTAGTTACATTGCTTGCCAACCTCACCGAGACCCCTGGCATGCCCCGGCATTTCGTCGAACATGTCCCGGGCGTGCTCTGAGCGCGAGCAGTAGCACGCCAGACGTATTACGTGCCGCTACCGAAGCCGACACATCGCCTACTGGTTCTTGCCCGCTCTGTGGCGCCGCCACGCTCCCCTTCTCCCCGCAACGCGCCAAGCCCTGGCAGCCTACAACACCGCCGTCGAGCTCTTGGCGGCCGCCGGCGTCGCCAGCAACGTCTCGGCCAGTCGGTGCCGCCCAAGCCGCCCGGCCTTCGGCAGCTGCCCTTTGAGCATCTCCAACTCATCCGCAGCCTTGTCCGTGCTTGCAGCGTCGCCGCCACGACGCCTGCCACTACTGAAGGCGGTCCGCCATCGTTCTTATCCGGCCGCCGCAAACCGACCTCGTCGCGCTATATAAAGAGGCCCCCGAACTCATTCGAGCACGCAGGCAACCTCAGGCCACCCCCATGGCACCCCCTCAGCCCGCAATCGTCAGAGGGAAACCGTCTTCCCCGACTCCGCCGGTTCGGCCCGCCGCCATGTCTCCCGGTCCGATTCGTCGCGAGGCCGAGCCCCTCCGGTCCAACGGTACCACCAACCTTCTCCTCTCACCCTTGCGGAGCCGTCCAGCACCTCAAACACGATCGATTGCCACCGGAGTTCAAACCCCCCAACACTCCCGGAGCCACCGTCCGCCGCGGAGCTCACCGCTGACGACTCACTCCGTCCCCGCCGACAAGTAGACCATCGGAAGGACCGCCTTGATCTTGCGGATCCATCCCTGTCCTTGGATCCCCGTGGGATGCCTGCGTTCGCCGGCGGCGATGTCCGGAGCTTCGTCTCTGCTCGGTCGAAGGAAGAAAGCGCGCGCGTGGACTGGTCAAACCTGACCAGTGGGCCAGGCGGGCCCACCGTTAGTGACCCAGCACACGGTCCACGCGGGATAAGTGAAGCCATATTCCCAGAGTACGTCTTCGACGTATATTTATCCGAAGCGTTTTCTTTTTCTATTTTATTTTTTTTAAAAACAGATTTTGACCACAACTTTGACTAGCTATAACTTTTTAAGTACAACTCCAAATGAATTGATTCCTTTTCCTACCTCTCTCAAATTTAACCTAGTTTATTTTAAGAATTATTTGAAAAATTTCAAACAACTTTTGTGCTGTTTTTGAATTTGTGTGTTAATTCAAATTTTATTTAAAATAGGACTTTGGAGAGAGAGAAAACTTTCAAAAGTTTTGGAGTGCACCCTGCCTTTCCACACATTGAAGGAAAGCATTACAGAACCCGGTATAATATTTTTGGTGTGTTCGTTTGGCACGTTTATAACACCACCTCATTTCGGAGAACTTGTTATTTCATGTGATATGATCATATGCATGAATGCATATTAGTGATTTCCATGCTGCTTTGGAAATGAACTCACTTGTGATGATAATCATCCTCATGTGCCTTGCATGCATCTTGGAAGGAATCCGGAAAACCTCCGCCTTGGGTAGGCATGAGTTTGTGCGGCCTCCGTCCGGGGCAGTTACGCCGGTATGGCATAGTGAGGTATAGTGAGCGGTGATTCTGTTGGTTGAAATATATTTTCATTATACATGTCATGCAGGGGAAAATTATAAACCTCCTGAGTCGACCGTAGATCGAGTCTTGTTCCAGTAACCCCCATACTTGTTTCGTACTACCTCTCATCTCTACAACAAGTAGAGTACGGTTCAGTAATTTGTCAACCCCTTTCTAGCACACACCATACAGAGGGGCGGGATGAGGTACCACGGCCATGGATTAAAAGCGATCATCAAATTAAGGGGCATGGGTGTTTTCGGTTGTATGTAGGGGTAGCTTCCCCGAGTTCTTGTGGCTGTATAAATTTTGTGATCCCATGCTAATCGAGGTTGTAGCCTCCCCACTTAGAGTTTTGCTTAACGAGTGTCGTGGGTGATTCAGACACCGGTGAGTTAATTTAGTGTGTGCAAGTCAGGTGCGTTTTCATTTAAAAGACCGTGAGACGGAATTAGTCCCGATAGACTAAAGGAATCCATTACTCGTGGGTAAAGAGTACACCCTCTGCAGAGATTAAACCTATTCGAATAGCCATGTCCATGGTTAAGGACTACAGTTTGGGATGGGTTAGGTGTCGGTCTTAGTGTCGGTCTTCGGAGGAGAAAACTGTTAATCCGGAACTTGGATTGTGACTTGTGACTTGTGATAATTAGGATTATTATTTTCGTTGTGAGCTAACCCGTGATATTTTTTTTGGTATTATCGAATATCCTTGGGATGATTCTACCTCCGGGATATTCACTATGAGTGATTCTTTTAAAACCCTTTATGTGGTGTTGCTAAGACGCTCGACTGTGGCATTTCTTTTAAAGCCCTTTATGTGGCGTCGCTTAAGACGCTTCATTGTGGCATCTCTTCTAAAGCCCTTTATGTGGTGTCGCTAAGACGCCTTGACTGTGGCATTTCTTTTTAAAGCCCTTTATGTGGCGTCGCTAAGGCGCTACGATTGTGGCATCTCTTTTAAAGCCCTTTATGTGGTGTCGCTAAGGCCTGCATTTGTAACATTTCTTTTAAAGCCCTTTATGTGGCGTCGCTAAGACGCCTTGACTGTGGCATCTCTTTTTAAAGCCCTTTATGTGGTGTCGCTAAGACGCTTCCGACCGTGGCATTCCTTTTAAAGCCCTTTATGTGGTGTCGCTAAGGCCTTGGAATTGTGGCATTTCTTTTAAAGCCCTTTATGTGGTATCGCTAAGGCCTTGCGGCGTGGCATGCTTGTTATTTTTTTTCTCAATTTTAATACTACTATGTTATTGCACATTCATAAATAACATGCTTGCGTGCATCAAGATTTTTATTATCTTTTTGTGTCCTGTAGTGAGCATAAGATATATCGTAACCATCGTTGTTATATTATACCGTGTTCATAATGTTTTGAGGTACATTCAAGGTACTCAGCGGGCTTGTCCTGGCTATTGTCTTGGCCAGATTTCTTGCGGAGAGGGAGCGACCTTGATGACAGCCCGGAACCTAAGCAGCGGTGATAGCAGCCTCGCGAAGATAGGAGTTAACTCAGTCACCGTTCCACGTGGGAAATGGAGCCCCATAAACACCGACGATTCACAAACCGCTTCGCCATCAAACTCTAGAAACCATTTGTTGTACTCACGGGCCGAGAATGGTCTTGTACTACATATGTTGTATTTTGCTTTGGATTTACGTATCAAGTTAGTGCCTCATCAGCTAACGGTTATCACGGGGCTGGTGAGCACAACGCCATTTTCTCGAATTTAATACCGGAAAACCGGTCGCGACAAACTTGGTATCGAGCCGAGTGACTATTGGCTAATCCTATCTTAGCCGGGTCAAAAAACTTAGGCAAACCAACCCACCAGACCTTAACCAAAACCCAGCCAAGCTTCTCATGCAAGATAGCCACACAGTGCCCCGACACCTTTTGGCAGTCGGTGCCCAACCTATCAGCCTAGCCGGTCGATCACACACCAGTGACCGATAGCAAAAATGGAATTCATAGTACTACGTACCTCCTTGTCGTATGGTTGTATGGTTTTTTTTTTGCGATGAAGGTTGTATGGGTTTATGTTGCGAGATGTTGAACCTGGTAGTTCTAGGGCAAATACTATGGTTTAGATTTAGTTCTTTGGTTTCAAGATGAAAATCGGAAGGAAACCCTTCTTTGATTAAAAACTACTACCTCCATTCTGGTTTACTAGTCCCCATCGTACTTTGGGTCAAAGTTTGTCGATGAATTTTACTTGTAAAATGTGAATGGAAAAGCGAGATTTTGTTATACCCAAACAAAAAAAGATCTGGAGGGAGTGATTGCTCTACGACAGATGACGCCGACCTCTCATAAGCGTATGTGCATTGAACCGGGCCGGCCAAGAGGGGTCTTGACTCAAGGTGTAAAGTCGCGGGCCGAAAGCACACCTCCTCGCCAGCGTAACCAGCTTAAGACCTGCCTACTTTGCCTTCATTGAATCAGCCGTGTGTCAAGAACACGCCCTTCCATGAGGTGGCAGCATTTTAGAACACAAAAATGACTAAAAGATAATTCATTTACGCATGGTCTTGACTTGTTGTGCTCGCCAGTAGCGAGGAACTAGTAGAGGTTTTTCTTTATTTATAACTCTCCTCACATTTTTTTGGCTTTGAAATGAATCATGGTTGTGGACATTATGTATGAAATGTGCGAGATATCTGTGAAGATGAGTTTGATGTGGAAGTTGAACTTGGAATGTCTGCCATGCGCGTGAACTATACCATGTCCAATGCTTAAATCGTCAGTTATTGTTTGGAAAGTAATTGTTGTTATTACATGACCCAAAAAAACATTTTGTGCCACATCAAGAGATGCACGGACATCTAGCTTGAGCATCTTGTTGGATAAACATTTGAACCTAAGCTATTATGAAGGAAATTTTGTATTGACAACCGTTTTAGATAGCAGGAGGCGCCTAGCTTTTGCTCTTGCCTCTGCTAGCTTATTTAAGCTTCTTCCATCTCTTCTTTGGCTTGGGTGAAGAGAGCATCCGATTGCTCTTTTCGCTTCTTCAGAACTCAGCTACATTCTCAAGGGCTGCTTTTGCGCTTTCTTTCGGCCTTTACTAATGCCACGAGGACACGAACAGTGACGACTCCACACGGCTTGTGTGTAATCCAAAGCATCATTTGGGAATTTGCACCTTGTGTCTAATACAAAGCATCATTAGGGAACTGGAACCTTGTGTGTAATCCAGCCTCATTTTGGAAACATGATCTCGAGGTTGACCATACTTCCCTCCTTGCAGAACGCATCCCCGACATGAAGTTACTTCTTTTTAGATCAATACTCAGAGCAACCTAGATCCATTTAGTAGAAGCCAGATAAAGCGAGAACTTGGAGAAGTGAATTCAAAAGGAAAATAAAAATAAAGACAGGACTACAAGGTGAGAACACCACTTCACTACATCAAGCTAAAAAGCGAAAGCATTAGGGGCTGATTAAGACTCTTCTTATTACACATCGAAGAACACGAGGCTTAAGAGAAGCAGAAACTACAACATATACACATCGAAGAACACGAGGCTACACGAAAGTAATTGAAAGGGTGTTACTTACCAAAGCTTGTTTTACAGGTTCGGTGCGGCTCCTCTTTAACTTGCCACGCTCCTTGAAGATGTCCCGAATATCCCGTGTTTGGTCTTCATTGCTCCTCCTGCATGTTCACTTTTCGTGGTTTTAAAATCTCAACATGGCAAGAAAAATATACTACTAGTAATACTCGCGCATCTTGTGGGCAACATTAAAGCACTAAATACTGCCATGTTAGAGCATCTCCAACAAGAATGCATAGCAGCGGCGCTTTAAAAAGCGTTCTGATCTTGAGATCGAAGTAGATAGAGTAGAGGATAGTTCTCAGCATAGATAGATAAAAAAAGATAATTCAACTACTCCTCGTCGTCCGACTCCTCCTCGGTGATGTCCTCCTCCGACGTCTGATTGTAGGCGTGAAGATACCGATCGTCGTCGGATTCCCAGGGCGACGCTGCTCCTAGCCTCATGTTGAATTGAGCGTCCGCTTTTCGCCTACGCTTGTCCTCGCGATAGGCGGCTCGCTCCGCCCTCCTCTTATCCCTCTCCGCCCTCCTTTGCGTGTAGAACTCGCGCTGCGTTGATGATGTCCTCACGGGAAGTGTAGGCGCCACAGCGCCATGGCTTCCTTCGTCCATCTCGGCGATGCCGAGACGGTGCTCCCGCCTCCGGTTCGCGATGATCTTCGCTCGGTGCTAAGCGCAGCGGCGCGACTCGCCCGCTCGCGTCGACACGTTGGGGAAGTTCAATGTTCTGTTCTATGAGGCCACCGAGGCGCCGCCACGTCGCCACGTCAGACGCCCAGGCGGCCTCGTTAAGCTTGATGTTGAAATTGCCGAGGCCGAGGCGCATCCCAGCTGAACCGGATCTCGGCGGAAGCCGCCGGAGGGGCGCGCGCGACGCCCGCGATATCCCAAAGTTTCCGGCGACACGGGCGGCATGGTGCGCCTTGGCGGTGAGGCGAAAATGAGCGGGGAGAGAGCGGTGGCAAAAGGCATGAGCGGTGGGAGGTCGTTGGATTTTATAAAAGCGGCCGGGCCGTACGCCATGAAAACCTAAGCGCCGCCAGTGCTTTTTCCCGTCTTGTAGCGCGATCCTTTCCCGATGTCTCTGCTATCTCTACTCTCTTCTCTACTGCTATATTTATTTTATATTTAATATTTAATATTTATCCCTACTTCCTTTACTGTCTACTTTTTTCTCTATACTTTTTTTGCAATATAGGCCGTCCAATTTATATCTGATAGATAGGAAGGAAACAAATGGGAATTTTGCAAAAAGATACCCATACCCCTCTCCAGATTTGCAAATAAGGCCTTCCCTCATTCATCCTTTTTCTCCCACAAGATAAACTACTAATACAAATGCATCTTGATGCATGCAACGTAAGCATCTTGGTAGTTCTAAAAACCTTTCCATCATTTGCCACACTCTTGGTTGCGTATGAAAAACCTACTGCAAAGCACGGTAGCGATCTGAGGAAGCGGCCTTTAATTACAAGCTGATATTCTGTTGGACAATGGAGGCTATAACCAATTACTTTTTACGGGAACAATAGCACCCAGGAAATTTGAAGGGTAGGTATGAACAAAATTGGAACTGCACATGTACTGCTAAGTGATTCAATACACACATTACCAATCGAGGAGGAGACCGATGGTCGCGGCGGCCTCTGTGAGTCATGGTCGGACAGCGAAATTCGAGTTCATTGTCCACGATGGTGGTACTTTCTAACGCTTGGTATCCGGCTTCCGAAGCAGATCCGAGACCGTGGAAGACGGTGCGGGAAGAGGCTCCGTGTCTGACGGCGACGGTGAACCGGCTCTAGTCACGGCGTCTGGTCGTCGATGAGGCAGATGTCTTTGCGGTGGAGCGAGTGCGCCCGATGTAAAGGGGTGGAGTACGAAGGCTGCGGTGCCGTGGAGAAGTCTATTTTGCGGTGGGGATAGAAAATGGGGAGTATTCAGGTGTACTACTCTGGGTGCCGGGTGGGGTTGGCTGGGTAGGGTGAACCTGAAGTTACGAAAACAGCCCCCTACCAAGCGTCATCCGTAGGCCTGTTTCGAAGGCTATGATGGTAACTTTCCACTGCTCGAATCAGGGTCGCGGGAGATTTTCCCGCCGACCTCAAAATTTTGTGACACTGGACTCCCCGTGTGGCGTGTTGAGTTATTCGGCTAAGCAACTAGAGAGTAGTAGTAGTAAACTCTGCATATTAGGTTTAACCAAAGTCAAACTTCCTAAAGTTTGACCAAGTTTATAGAAAAATATAAACATTTACCATAACAAATATGTATGATGTGAAAGTACATTCAATAATGAATCTAATGGTATTTATTGGTTATTGTATATGTTAATATTTTTTGTTATAAGCTTTCGAGAGTTTACAAAACTTGACTTTGACCAATGCTAATACGCGGACTTAAATAAAAGCGGAGGGAGTACACATTTGTTTTTCTTAGTTTGTAGTGAACTAATCATTAGTTGAAATTGTGAAATAAATTTATTAGGCTATTGACTTGAATGTAATGGTCTATACAATTCAATAGTTACAATCATTGTCGAATCCCAAGATGTATACAAGGTCTATAGTACTTCACAACATGCTCAAACTCACATAATCCCGATCAAATGAGAATCTAAATGCATTTCATAGTTATTACTTTGTAGGATGCAACAAAAACAACCATAACTCTACATCAGCCATTGGCCATGTTTGGATACTCTAACAAAGTTAGAGTTAGAGTTATTTTCTAACCCACTCTAACCCAAATAAGCACCTCTCCACCGGGATAGTTGGGTTAGATGGAACTAACCCACTCTAACCCTCCCTGTTTGGATACTTTTGGGTTATTTGAGCCCCCAACTAACCCAAACTAGCTCTAACTCCATGATCCAAACAGGGCCATCATAGAAGCAACATTTTGACATATCCCAATGTGTGAATGAAACATGCAGAGAAAGCTTTTGAAGATGGAGCAGATAGGGCGGGAAAGATTGTATGTATGTGGGCCGAGAGAGTAGGAGACAAACCTAACAAGGCAGAGGAGAGAGAGAGAAGAGAGAGGAAGAAGTTAGGTCTGCAGAGAAAGATGGAGACATGTAATATCATTGAGATGCGTGTGCATCCAGATTACTGTATACATGGAAGGAGAAGAGACAACATGTTTGATGAGAGAGTTGGAAAAACATGGGCCGAGAGGGGAAGGATCTCGTGGGTTGAGGGTTTGACATTTTTGTGCGGGTGAGAGTGGGATTGGTAATTTTGTGCAAGAGAGAGAGAGAGAGAGAGAGAGGGTGGGGGGAGGAGTCAGTTAGCCATCGTCACATCACCCTGCTTCCAAATGACCCCGCATTCTCTAGCGCGGTGTGGTCGCCGTCTTTGATCTGCTCGATGCCCTCTTTGAAGATTGAGGTGTTGTGCATGTTGGGGTGCAAAGAAGCACAAGCGAGAGTGGTCGCCGTATAACCTTGGATGGGGATGAATTGTGTGCTCGGGGGAGTGTGTGTGTGTGTTGTGTTGCGTGTGTTTGTGTGTGTGTGTGTGTGAGAGAGAGAGAGAGATATTGAGAGAAAACAAACCTAAGGAGATAAATGGGTAATCACAAAGAGATTGTGCGGGCCTTGAGGTGGGCAGGGGCCGGGTGAGGGTGTCAAAATGTGCGCTTGGCGTTGATGCATGTGTTGCATCTGCGACAGAGTGTGAGGGCCAGACGAATCGGGCAGATGCATGGTTGTTGTGTTACGGATGCTCCTCTCTCTCTGCCTCTCTCTGTCTCTCTCTCTCTCTCCCTCTCTCTCTCTCTCACACACACACACAAGTAAACTAGATGACCGTTCTCTCATGTATACACAACGTATCGGCATATCTGTCTATGTCTCACTCATGCATGATCATTTGCACGCTCACACCTCTCTATGTCTCAGATCACACGCACACTGCTCCACATTGCCCTTCCGCCACAACACACATATGGACACATACACACGTTCTCTCTCACCACACACACAAAATCAGTATTAAAAAAAACTAGGCGCACCTAAAACATCCAAATCCAAATAAACACGAACTGGAGCGAAATTCAAATATATGGAAATATTGCAGCATCAAGAACTTTCCCGGAAAAAACTTGAGTAATATTAGAGGATTGTTTTCACACACACAAAAGGTTCTGTGGATGTCCTTCGAGTGTGTGACACGGTGGCCTTACCGTTCGATCGATCGACCCACAGGCCGTCATTCCGCACGCGCTTGCACGAGATTCCGTGATCGTGGCTGTGGTACTAACTAATAAAAGCGCTGCCTAAGTCTAATGTTTACGTGTACTAGTACGGTTTTTTCTTTTAAGTTTGACCAACCTTATATAAAACTAAAGTAAGCTCCCACACGCCACTCATCAATATGCCACCGCCGCCCGTTAAGCATGCGGCGCCCGCCTGCTCCGCCAACAATTTCTCACCCATCACCGCCGTGGTCGCCATCCATCCCTGTGCCATGAAGCGAAGGCTACGCCCGCTCACGTCGTCTGCAGTCCCTCCTCGCGATGCCGCCACGCTGCCAAGCACACGAGAAGCTGGTGGAGCCGCGTATGCAATACAGCCAGCATTTAAGAGGAGGGCGGCGCGTGCTCAAAGACGCTCGGCGAGGAGGAACTAGCGTGTCATTATGCGTCTCCGCCCAGCAGCGGAGGCGCGCATGGTGGCTGTCGCGGCGGAAGCCGGCCTCGCGTCGAGCCCGCAAACCAGAGTGCAGACGGAATCTACCTTCGAGACCTTGAATGCCACGTGGATCCTGCAATCTGAAGGAGCAATTTGGGTCAGTCGACTCATGTGAGCCGTTTGATGCAACATGGATGGCTAGAAGGGTTTCTTCCACCTCTTTTGCCGTGTTCTTCCTTTGCTCCATCGAACTTCTTTCACAAATCGACTGACCCAAATTATACTACTAGTACAAACATATTAAGTACAGTAGGAATACGAAGATACGAGCAGAAGTATCAACTGCAAGAAGAACAGTAGTAAGACATAGTACTAGTACTACTGTACGTACTAAAGAGTTCAAATAACGAGAAAGAACATACTAAACATAGTTCGCTTGGGCCTCAAAGACAACACACCCTTGAAAATAAACTAAGCAACTAGTCCGGGCTTGATAATCGCAGTAGAACCAGCATGAGCGATTTCAAGATCGCCACCTACTCGAAGTCCGAGTCCACATCCTCGACTTCGTCCTCGTCCCTCTTCCTCTTCCTCGTCAGCCGATGCTTCTTTGCTTGAACCGGACCTTTGGGCTCGCTTCTTCATCCAACCCTTGCAAATATTTAAACAAAGGTAGGCATCCATTGCTGCGTCACAGATGTGATCTTCATCTAATGTCTTCGACTCCCATGCATGATGAAACTTCGTGATGAGGTTTCTTGATTTAGCGCATCTGAGGATCAATCATGGCTGTTGCCGTGGTCAGCATTGAAGGTTGAGAGGAGGACACGTGCTTGCCTTTCCGAGATCGAAGGGCTGGCCTACAACGAGACCTATCCGACGCAGGACATCCTGTCATTCTTAAAGCCTACAGATGTGAATTTCACTCTTTTGTCCTTGAGGAAGTTCTTAAAATCCTGGCACTCAACGTCGGCATGGCATATGTGGCAGACCAAGCAAATGTTATGTACACAAACCTGGATCACGGTGGGCTTCTTCCTCTCTTCGTCCTTTAGATCCTTCTCTCGTCCCGGGGCTGTGGTGTACTCAACATCTGGCCCAAATGACCCACTTATCCGTTGAACTCGTTGAACATGCGTAGGGAAGCGAGCAAGCCATGCTTTCACCATCGCGGATCCACGTGTGTAGATGACGATGAACCGATACGCCGATGATGGCTCTAACTCCTGGTACTCAGCCCGGTGACCATGGAGATTTGGGAGGCCATGGATTTTGGAGGAGGGTTAGGAGAAGTTGAACTGTTGTACCCCGCAAAACCGGGAGCGAACTAATGTGAAAGGACGGACGACGGGAGCGAACTATTGTAAGGTAGTAGAAGGCTGAGGGACGAGTAGAGGCGTCATGAGCGGCGTGGGGTTGCTGGCTTGCCGGTGGATAAACGGCTGCAAGCCCCCATAGAGTTCTCGAGAACTATGCGGGACCCACTAGATGTCATGTCTACTAGACCCATATCTTAGGCCCGACGGTATAGCTTGCCTCGTTACGCACGCCATGCCGCTGCGTGGATGTAACTTCACTTAATTCCGTCAACGCGCCTCCCACGACCTTCGCCTCCCTCGCGGTCGCGCCCTTTGAGACTTCGACCGGCTATAAATGAGCAATTTTTTTGCCTACTCCGCATGCATGATACTCCCTTTGGTCCTTTTTACTCTCGTCAACCGTTTGCAAAGTGTTTGACCAAATTTATACTTTTTTTTGAACACCACCTTATATTAATTAACCAGCCACACTAGTACACTCATTCGATACAATATTCACCACATTGTATGCATTATTTACAAGAATACCATCTAATCTATTGTCAAAGCTATACTTAGCGATTAAGTGTGCCACCTTATTGGCGAGCAGCTAATCTTTGACAATTGAAGATTGTTGATCAACTTCGAGATGCTCAACGCTTTCCTCTTGAGGTCACGCATAGCGAGACTGTCACATAGTCCCCGATGCAAGAGACAGCTACCACAAAAGCGCAATCAGTCTCTAAAATTATAGGATTATGAAGAGAAATACCTATGTAGAGACCGGCAATGCAAACCCTAAGCTCCGCTTCCTCCATGCTTTGACGGGCATCAATGAAATCCCACGACCAAATTTATACTAAAAATATCAATATCTACAATACTGATTATAATGAGTATAAGAACTACGTTTTATAACGAGTGTAAAATATTGATTTGACATTGTGAATGTTGATACATTTTTCTATAAGTCTGGTGAAAGTAGAGGTACATTGACTTCAGACAAAACTTAAATGCACATTGCGGACTAGTTCCTCCATCCAGGTGCGTGCCATGTCCTATCTTGTCATCACAACAAGGTTAGCTATTAGAGTACCACTACCTCCCTTCTAGTTTAAAGGGCTCGATTCAAAAATTTCACCTACTCTTAGCAAGATAGTAGAGGCGGTGGAATAGTTTTTGAAGTCTGCGAAAGTGCTCAACTAGTGCTGTCGTTCTTCACACAAAAATGTGTTTACCAATGCATGCATGAACACTAGTTACTCTAACCCCTCTCTCTTCTTTAATTCTTTGCCACATCAGCATGTTTGCTAGTATTCCCGTGTGCATGATACCAGCTAAGATACCACCATTATGGCCAGCCTTAATCATCGCATGCAATAATTTAGTGCACCTTGAAATATGAACATGTGTGGGCGTGTATGATTTTAATGACTTGAGACTATACCTAGCCGGCATGCAAGATGACTTATTATGCACCGTTCCCCATACTGCAGGAAGCCCGTTCGTCTCAAATCTTTTCCTCTCCATGTGTGGAAACAATATGCCCCGCCAAACTCTCCTTCTCCCTTGGTCCCACCACTCCACCCGTGTGAAAAAATCTGCATGCATGACTCTCCTCCCCCCACGCTCGTCCAATCCGTTGTGACCAGCAATATTTCCACCCCTTCGCTCCCCCGTAATTTACTCCAACAAATATGCCACGTAGTCAGCATTTCTTAACCGCAGGTGCATTGGGTCACTGACATATGGGCCCAACAGGTGTTCGGCCCACATGTTAGTGATGCAACTGGACCTGCAGTTAAGTCAGTGCAGCTCAGTCCATATCTTACGTAGGTGTGCCATTGCTTGCTATAAATACCGTGCCTCCCACGACATTGCTATCTCCTCCCCCTCACGTTCACGTTCATCACTATCTCCTCCCCCTCCCTCTCACGTCGACCACCATGGCATCGCCCCTACCAAGCCCTAGGAGCCCCTCGCTGCACTGGCAGGGCCACGTCCTGCAGCGCCGTTTCCGTTCCTCGCCGCCACTAGTCGAGGAGGGCTGTCGGTGTTCCGCTCCTCGCCGCTTCGTGGCGTGTCGCTGCCTGTTCCTCGCAGCCACTAGTCGAGGAGGACGTGTCGGTGTTCCGCTCCTCGCTGCGACGCGACGCATCGCCGTTCCGTTCCTCGCCGCCACTAGTTGAGGAGGATGCGTCGGTGTTCCGAATCTCGCCAGCACGCGCGTCGGAGGACGCGTCGGCTCCCCGCTACGAGGAGAACGCCGCGCCGCCCGCCGAGCCCCCTGCCTTGAGGAGCTTTGGAAAGAAATGGATGTCGCCTTGTGGGAGGCTTTGCCTCCAGCAGAGCATGCGAAAATAGAGGCGGAGAAGAAGGCCGAGAAGAGAAGCGCACCACGAACAAGCTACTGGGAGGCCTATGTCACGTCCAGAGAGTCAGCAATTGGCTCTTTGGCAAAAGGCTCGTCTTGAGGGCGGTGAGGGTGGCGGAGGCGCCCGTGCGCATACATGCGGTCGGGCCCCAGCGCCTCATCTACGCTTGGTGGTATGCGTGGACCCGGTGCATGCTTCCAACGAGGCGGAGTACCTGTTGGCATCGGATCACCACACCGGTGAGATCGCGCTCGCCCGCCGGCAAGCCGCCAATCAACACCTCACGAGTTGCGAGGCTGAGGAAGAGGCGTTGTGTCGCTATTGAAAAGCGGCCGCGCACTGTGGCACTCGTGGCGCGCCGCAAGCTCTCTCATGAAAGGTCGTGGCTTTTAGGAGGAGTATAATTTTTGTTTCGTAGGGCGATCTCATTAGTTTTGGGATGCAAATGATAAATCCCGAACGTTCAAGAATTTTTAGCGTCCTTAATTAAGTATGTAAAAGGGAAAGTTTGAAAACCTTGTGTATTCGTACGCATTTTGCAAGTACGTGCATAGAGCACAAACTTTACTATATACTATCGCACTACACGTCTCTCTCGATATATGCTTGCAGACTGTGCTACTCCCTCCGTCCAGGTCAATAAGTCATCTTTGGTTGTGTACCGCGACCAAGGAGGTAAGAGTTGTACACCTAGACGGAGGGAGTACTACTATTACTTATGTACGTGCAAATGCACGTTTTAACATTACGATGCGGTTTTTGTAAAAGTAGAAAAACAACACTAGTCAAGCTTGTGAAAGCGATTCAATACAAAACAAATGCAAAAATGCTCGTTTGATTGTTTACTTTTAGCTTCCTTCTCTGTCGTTATTTCTCTGCTGCATTACTTTGTAATGGAGTATCTCATCGGGTTGGAAGGCATGCAAATTCCCAAACCGCTTCCTACACCTCAGATCGAATTTTTTGCCTAACAAGTTGTGCGTGCAATTGGAATTCCAACTTGAGTACTACTACTAGTAGGAGTACCATGGGCCGATTCTTTTAGGCTTCTAGATTAGTAATCCCATAACTACTACCTCCGTCCTGGTTTATTGGTCCCCATTGTAATCTATGTCAAATTTTGATCATAAATTTAACTAATGAAATGTTAGTGCATGTCACATGCACTACTCCATCCGTCTAGGTGAGTAAGTCATCTTAGGCTGTGCACCGTGACCAAGGAGGAGGAGAAAACGAGAAACGTTAATGTTTATTTGCTACTTAATAGTATTGCATGCAATGAACTAACCATTGCATGTCGTGTTTGATATCTCAAGTCATTAAAAGCATGCACACTCTTTATCTCTTATTGGTTGATATGTCAAGAAACAAGAAAGCGAGGTAGAAGTTAATGCACGCGCCTAAGTGTTTTGGGATTATTTGGTTTTCGTAAGATGACTTACACACCTAGACAGAGGGAGTAACATTTTATCGCTTAAATCTTTGGTCAAAATTTAGCACAAATTACAATGGCGAGGAATAAACCAGAATGAGTAGTAGTTTAGAAGCCCAAATAAATGAGTGAGCCACCTTATTGTTACTCTCACTGTGACTAGTCTTGTGGGAAAAGCTAGGAAGCCGCCAAAAGAACTGGCCCTAGGAGTAGTAGCTAGGGGTCGAGTGTAGATGAATCGAGAAAGTAAATCGAGAGAGATGAAATGCAAAAAAAGACTGATGGATGTGATGGTTGCTTGTCCATTTATTTTACCAGGCCACTTATTACCGGGAGTGGTTGGGTTTTGTGATATGACGGCTTTATCACAAGGCCACTTGAAAGCGGGGTGAGAGGTGAGACTCCCATGCAGCGCCCGCCCTCTACACTTGTACTACATCGATCGTGGTTTATTAGTCCCCATTGAATTTGTTGAAGATTTAACTGACAAAATGTTAGTGCATGTCAACAAAAACTATATGGTTGGATTCATATTTGAACATAGTTTTCAATGATATAATTTTAGGTGACATGCATCAGTATTTATCGTACTATATATAATGTTAGTTCAAATTTTTGGTCGTACTAATCTATAGTAGTAAGGTGCCCGTGCATTGCACTGAAGAGTGAAATGCATTGATCGGGGAGTTGTTTATTTTGACAAAGGATGTGGGGTCATCTCATGTGTAATGGTATCGATAGGTTTCTTCGGATATTATCTCATCTCTAGAGCTCACAAACATCCGGGTGAAATAGATAAAAGGTATCTTTTGCAAACAAAAGCGTTCAACTGCTCAACCTGCATCCAAAACTTGTGAAGAAATAACACTTATTGTGCTTTGCAAGAAATGATCTTTAAGAATTAGTTTTGAGTATCGATTGTTATACATGTTGGCTACGGATGACATGGCACTTTCTTATAGTCAACAGTTGGCTATACTATTAAGCAATATTAACCATGCCCTTATACACCTAGACGGAGGGATTAAATCAGGATGACTTGCAAGGGCGAGAGGAGATGTAAGAAATGGTTCATCGTAAGTCTTTCACCAAGCATCGTAGTAAAAATTCATACATGGAAGATTCTAGACTAAACCATAAACGGATACACTTTTTATTCATGCCGATACTCCAATAGAGCAAGATCCTGTATGGAAGTCTCCACATGCTTAGACAGCGGATTACATTGAGCGAAGACTAATGATCAACATTTAACTTGATAATGCGTATTTTTTAGAAGAACAGGGAGGCTCCTCCCCGGTTCCATTATCAAATGAAACCCAAAGTGTCTTACATCAGCTCACTGAGAGGAGCAGTTCAAAGGAAGGACTGCGCGAAAGCCACTCAAGTTTAACGACAAACTTACGTAATCAAAAGCGGCAAAGACACGGGCCATAAGCGCCCACACACACACTACATGTTTTCTAAGTGCACTTGATAATGCATATGTCCAGGTGAACCTCCTTGGAGTCCCGTGCACCGCGTCGGCGGGTAAAGGATAGAACGGATGCCATGGGTTTTCCAAGTCCACATTGGCGGGATAGTCCAGCTCCCGAGTCCAAGTCCGCTCGATGAGGCCGTGTCGCCGCCCACGCCGACCAGAGGGGTAGTAACACCGACCACGCACTGCATATCTGCCTCGTGTCGTTGTTCGGGCGTCCAACAAGCGCCACCCTCGACGACATTACGAAGACGGGCGGCGGCCTGTGCGGGCCTCGCCCGGTGCCCACGATCAAGAGGAAGACGCTGCCGTCCTCCTCCGAGACTAGCGGTGGCGGTGATCCTCCAGCGACTCCAAAGCATGGTGAACCGGTAGCACGTGGTCGTGCGGATATTCTCTGCCAAGGGCCAATAGTGATCACTGCACGCATCCGTGAGGTGATGCACAATGTCCGCGGCCGAGCCACAAAAGCGGCATCGGGCACTCATAGCGATGGACGAAGGGCTCCTTGGAGGCATCGACCAGGCCGCCCATGAAAGCAGGAGTGGCTGTAGGGGGCGTTGCGCCCGATTGAATATATGAGCAAGTTACTATGAGATTTAATCCTAATAAGCACAAAATAAATCATGATGGCTATAACAGAGATGAAACTAATCATGTGGACTAGCATAGTAGTAGGATACTGAGTAGAAACATGAATTCTACCACGATTTGAACAGGAAGGGCGAAACACATACGGTGCAGCAGGAGCAGCACCGTTGGCGTTGAGGTTGTCGCCCATGTTGTTGAGGAAGAGGTTGCGAGGTCGGGAAGAAGTCATCGTCTGTGAAGTTGTGGCTGCCAAGCCGGTCGCGAGTGCGCTCCCAGATTTCAACAATAGCGCCCACCTAATGGAGCGCAGGAGGGGTGGCTGTAGGGGACGTTGTGCCACCGAATGGAGCGCAGGAGTAGCACACGAAGCAGTAGATGGTGTCCTTACTAGTACTCCCTAGTCTCTATCTATCTATATCTATATATATCTACTCTTATAGAAAACCGAGTTGGTGATGATGGTATCCCTGCCATCTTGTAATATAGACCGTCCGATCTATATCTGACGGATAGAAAGCCAACTATGACAATTTTACAAAAGATACCCGCACCACTCTCCACATTTACACATAAGGCCTTGCCTCGTTCATCCTTATCTCCCACAACCTCGTGCTCCTCCCTATGTCTCTATATCTACTACTCTTCTTTGTTTTTTATAACAAATCGAATAGTGCTGCGCCATCCGTTGCACGCCTGGCTGAACACGCCTCCTCGCCTCCATCATCACCAACTGAGTCTTTTATAGGAGTAGGAGTAGAGAAAAAAACCGAGTTGGTGATGATGGTGTGCCGTGCAATGCACGGGCATCTTGCTATTTTTTTGCATATAAGTCCAAACACCACGTGAGACACGGTCTTTGAGCATGGTTCGTAGTCATTCCACGCTTCGGGCATTGAAGTTTGTAACTATTTTAGATTAGAATATACTACTCCTCACGGTGCTAGTAGTAGAGCAGTAGTCCTACTCTACTACTCTACTCTAGCAAGCTAGGGCATAGTAATCGTAGTAGGTACTGTAGGGAATACAAGTACTATGATCACTTAAGCAAGTTGTCTGGCATCGATATGACCCTACGCTGTTGGGATGTGTCTCGTAAGTCAAGCGGCGTGCTGTAGTCATCATCACCTGTCCACTTCCCACAGCACATATTCGCTTCTTCATCTTTGTCCACACATAATGTCGTCCAAGCTTCCATCCCCGCTAAGGCGCCTCCCCCCCTCGTCCGAAACCCAAGCACTAACAATGGCAGAACCGAGCAGCGTCCGCCGAAAGAGTGGCTGGAGTTCGCTCCCCACGAGGTAATCAAGCTCATTGTTTTGCGTGTGGACAATCTCAAGATTACCATGCCGCTCGCGGCGTGCTCGTCGAGGGCTGTACCGTTTACTCAAATCCCTCGGGCGAGCTTTTAAGCCAGCTCCTTGCTTGCCGATGCCGCCGATCTTGTAAACGGCGTGTCACGCAAAGCATAATGATCGTGGGGTGGCGAGCATCAACCCTCTTCATCGCGATCCGATCCCCGTCAGCCTCGGCTACATTAAAGGTATGTACTGGTCGGCATGAACACGTCTTGGATGGTGCTCGTCGGCCGACGGTCGCGGCAGCTGGATGCTCGTGGAGGTCTACACCGTCGATTGATCCCCCTTCCTTTGATTAACACTGCCTTTGCTTTGGCACCGCGACGAGAATACTCGGAATCTTACAAAGAGCCAACATGATACCAAGTTTGATTTGCTCAAGGTTGTAATCTGCCAAGTGCCCACAAGATCTGCAAATTATAAAGACTTCAAGCTAATTGCATTCTTCAACCGTGGTCTCGCCTATCTGACAGGTCACTGCGGTCAGTGGATAAATCTGCATGTCCATCGCAGGATCATACATCCTCCATGGTTCTCTGATGCCATTGAACACAAGGGCTTCATTTACGCTGTCGATTCCTTCTATGGCTGGACGTATTGCTGGCCTACTCCGATCCATCGCTACAAACGGCTATTACAGCGGTATGTTACTTTCCTATGATATCATGATGGCTTGCTTATATTACTGTCAACATTTCTTGAAAAATATTCATGATCATAACATGCTGTTCTTAAGATTGACTAAATCAAGAGCCCTTTTTATTTGACTCCAACTTGATATGATGTTGTAGGCCACTGGTGTCCCTACCCTTCCTAATCCCGTAACCTTTCAAAGAAAAGTGGCATGGCAGCTTGCAGGTGGTTCTGGCTCGATCGTATTTACGCCGAAAGATTGATGATCGTTCAGACATACCGGATGTGTTGTTTCGCGGAATACAATCACAGTCACTGCAAGGTCTTTGAGCAGGATCCCAGCTTCTCTGGGCCTTCAGGAATTTTTGACTAGAGGCTGGTAAGTAGCCTTGGTGCACGCTCTCTGTTTGTCGGACTGAATTATCCGATTAACCAGGAGATAACCGACGGCAAGGATATGATGCAGCGCGGTTTTGTTCATCAGGAAAAACTGTGTGTACACCGCGTACCATGCGTCTCTGCATGCACCATACCCTGATATGTGCCGCCACGCTCTGCAGCCCAAGTAGGAGAGAGGGTCGCAAGTATCAGACTTCACCCATCTTGGCCGAGTTTCCCCGTCAGCACCCATCCGTTCAAGCCGTCGCCCACTCTCCACAAATGACTTAATAAATAGTAACGTCTAACCGAGCCAGTTAGTTAGATGCGTACACTTGGTGTGGTAGGATCTTTATTTAGTTTGATGCATACACTTGTTCTTTTTTGGTAGCCCTTTTGTAATGATGGCTGATGTTTGGTTTGGAAGAGAGAGATGCGTCTTCACTCTTCTGGCCTGCTTACTGCTTCTGTTGCACCCCCAGCCCTCAAGTTATCGCTACGCTATTTTCAACGCATAATCGTGAGTATATTTAAATGCATTGGTTGAATAAATGTGTTGTTAGAACGACAAACACAATGTTTTGGAAGTCGTTGCACGGTTCGATCCTTTAGTGCCCCGTATGTACGTAGCTCATACTATTTTTCGTACGGAACACATTTTCCACTTGTTGATAAGATGAGCCCACTGATGAAGGCCCGATAGAGAAGCCCATAATTAACTGGAAGGGAGGCTCTCACATGAATCCGGACCAGGTACATGCTCATGGTCCCCTAAACATAAATAAGTAAATAAATAAATAAAGCTAAATGCTCATGCACCAGTTCTTTGGGAAAATAGGTAGCCCAGTATTTCTTTTTGAAGAATACCCAAGCTAGGCCTATTTGTTTTCTCCGAATTCTTGGGCTGCAAATCTTTCAAGACGAGGAGGGATGCATTCCGTCCTGGTCAAAGAGTATGGTTAATGTCTGTTAAAAGTAATATCAAAAGGTTGAAAATTCCAAAAATTTATAGCAAATGGGATATTAGTTTTTTTGTTTTTGTTCTTCAACGATATCTTATACGTATTTCATTGGATTTAACATGACATAGTACTAATTTATTTTTAAATCATGGCTATTAATTTTTGGATTAAGAATATTTCGTTCCTCAGCAAAAATTTGCGAATTTTCAAAATTTCCCACATATTTAGTTAATTTTTGACCACAGTACTTGACGGAAAATGGCCAAGAATTCTAAAAATGGAAAAGCGGGCTGCAATAAATTCCATATGAATTGGAAAATGAGTAAAATTATAAAATAATAGCAAATGGCTGACTTGTTTACGCAAGGCTTTGTCGATGAACACACGATTCTAGCAGCGATTTGTTGGATGTCCATCCAACGGCCGACGTGCTTTTTCAATCTCTCGATCTTCTGCTCCGGCCGCCTAAACTAGCGCCTACGGCGAGATCGCCTGCTTCCTCCTCTTCTTGTGGCTCATTGTGATGCCGCTGTAGGCTTCCCCGACCCACCTTACTCCTTCCATTGCCTGGCCGCACGCAATCAACTGCCTCCTTATTACGCGAAAAAAATGATTCCTCCGACCGACATCTGGGCGCACTGATTGGGAGGCTGACACATTCAGGCCTACTACATTGATGCGTCTGTTAGGCTTGTCAACTTAGTCAACAACGATTCTAGCAGCGAAGAATCGTTGGATTTGAATCGAACGGTCCTGCTCCTTCTTCAATCGCTGCTATTCTTGCACCAGCTGCCCAAACCAGCCGGGGAGACCGCCTGCTCTCGCCTCCGGTGGCGGTCAGGTTGCCATTGAGGCCTCATCGCTTCCCCTACTACTCCCACTGCTAGCTGGGCCCTCAAGGGCGACGGCAGCCTCATACCGCAGCCTGAATGAGTGAACCCTCGTACTCCTCTCCGTGGGCATCCCTTTGCAGCGTCTTCCCCGGCTCCGCATCGTCCCCTTCCTAGGCCTCGCCGTCGTCCACCGCCTTGGCGCTCTCGGCGCGGCATGGTCAATGTGGTCAACGACATTTCATCGGAAGAGTATTGTACGTGGAGAGGCTGACAGCTGGGTCCATGGCCACAGCCCAGTTTTTTTGTGATTTGCCAAGTAAGTCGCTTTGTCAGGCCTGTTGGGCTGCAAATCTTTCAAGACGAGGAGAGCTTTCATTCGGCTGGCCGAGAAAATGGCCCATCATTAATGAGAAATGGCCTGTACATTTTTAAAACACATCAAACCTGCAATTAGTTTCAAATATATTTTTTTCATTTCGAGATTTTAAATTACATTAATTTTTATGCATGGAGAATTTGTTGGATTTATATTGATATACATTTAGTTTTAAAATCATTTTGAATGTGAGTCGAAATTTCGGGATTAAAAACAGTTTGGACCGCACCGAAATATGCAAACATTTCGTATAATTTTTTAACCGTGGCCACAATATGGGTTGTAATGCTAACAAAAAGAATATGGGCTCCAAAATAAAATAAAAAATACCTTACGAATTAGCAAATGGGCTGTAAATTATTAGAAATAATGGCAGATGGGATGTATGCTGTTTTCCACAGATTTGAGGCTTTCCTAAAAAGGTTGGCCTTTAGCAAGGATCGTTGGATGGCCAACCAACGGCCATCGTGCTTCTTCAATCTCTGCTCTTCCTGCTCCAGCCGCTCAAACAAGCGCCGGCGGGACTGCCTGCTCCCTCCTGCTCGCGGCCGGCTCTGAAAGCTCGGACCCACCAGCTATATCTTCGCACGCAAGGAAGTGCCTCCTTATTACGCACAAAAAAATGAATACTCCCTGTTAGGCTGGGACCCAGATAGTGGCAGATCGACTTGTGGGCCTACTAAGTTGATGAGGGGACGGAGGGCTTTGTCAACTTAGTCAATATGCACGATTCTAGCTCCGATGAATCGTACAATGTCCATCCAACGGCCGTAGTGCTTCTTCAACCTCTGGTCTTCTTACTGACCGCCCAAACCAGCGGTCGTGCCTCGTGCTCCTGCCTCCCGTGGCCAGGCTGCGATGCGGCCGGAGGCCTCAACGCTCCCTACTACTCCCACCGCTGGCAGGCCATCCCTCTACTCACCCACACCCCCCTGTTATTCTGTGGTGGCCAAGCGGCCTCTCACACCGCAGCCGAACGGTGAACCCTCGTACTCCTCTCGCGTGGGCATCCATCGCCGCCTTCCCGACTCCTCGTTGTCCACCGCCTGGTGCTCTCGGCCATGGCGTGGTCAACTTGGTCAAGGAACGGCTTCCATCGGACGTGGATCAGATGTGGAGAGGCTGACAGCCGGGTCCACGGTCCGCAGAAGGAAGTGCCTCCTTATTACGCCGCAAAATAATTATTCCTCCACTGACGGCAATGGGGACCCACCGGACGGGCCACCATATTTCGCGAAAAACATTTCCCCACCGCTGGGACCCACCAGCTACACCTTCGCACGCAAGGAAGTGCGTCGGGCAAAAACAAATACAAAATGATTCGCCCCGATCTGGGACCCACCGGCTACATCTTCATACGCAAGGAAGTGCGTCCGGGCAAAAAATGATTCGCTTCGATCGCTGGGACCCACTGGCTACATCTTCGCACGCAAGGAAGTGCGTCCGCAAAAACAAAACTATTCGCCCCTTCTGCTGGGACCCACCAGCTACATCTTCGCACGCAAAGGAAGTGCGTTCGGGCAAAAAAAAAACGATTAGCCCCTCTTACTGCTGGGACCCACCAACTACATTTTCGCACGCAAGGAAGTGCCTCACAGTTGGGACCCACCTGGTCGAAGCGTACGTAGCGTTCTCATTCTGGTCGCAAACGTGTACGTACATACTGGTCGTTGTAGAGGTGTGCGCGTGTCGTAGTAGAGGCGCGCACGTAGCATGTACACGTACGTACAGCGGCGAGGGTGCAAGAAAGAAAATACGGCCACGTACGTACATACGGGCAGGGTCTCGAACGCCTACTCACGCATACGTATGGCCAGGGCTCGTGTACATGGCCGGGTCGGAATGGAGAAGCAGCGTCGTCGTCGTGTTCATGGGGAGGCAACGGAATGCGTCGTGTTCATGGGGAGGCAACGGAATGGTCGTGTTCATGGGGAGGCAACGGAATGCGTCGTGTTCATCGAGAGGCAACCGGCTGGGTCGGAACGGAATGCGTGGTCGTGTTCATCGGGAGGGCTTGGACGGAACAGACGATGGAAACGAGGCCTGGCGTACCGCTGGCGGAGGAAACGGACCTCCTACGCTCGAACGGGTCCCGTTGATCGGGAGGGGCTCGCGTACCGCAAAACGGAGGAAACGGACCTCCTACGGTCGAAACGGGGTTCCTGTTGATCGGGAGGGGTGTGGCGTACCGCAAAATGGAGGGAACGGACCTCCTACGGTCGAAACGGGGGTCCTGTTGATCGGGAGGGGTGTGGCGTACCGCAAAGCAGGCATTTAAACGGACTTGTGTTGGAGCGCTACGGTGAAACGGGGTCCTGTTCATCGGGGAGGTGTGGCGATCGCCAAAACGGGACTCCATGGGATATTGTTCATCTCCACCGTCGACCTCCTCTAGCCTCCACGGCTACCGCCGACCTCCTCCAGCCTCCACAGCTCCCTGCTCATCCAGCCTCCACCGTGCGCTTACTCCATCGGCTCTTTGTTCAACCACCCCTCCACCGTCTCATCGTTCATCCAAGCCCTCCACACCACGAGGTCCTGTTCAACCACCCTCCACGGCACCCCTCCACCGTCTCATCGCTCATCCAGCCCTCCGGCCACCACGGGTCCTGTTCATCCAGAGGCAACGCCACCGCTCATTGTTCATCCACCCCCCCCCCCCCGCAACACTCACTGTTCATCCCAGAGGCAACATCGATCGGCTTGATTAGCGGCAGATGGCGAATCGCTTCGATCGGGTTCGATTAACAGCCATCGATCGATCGCCGGGTTTAGTAACACGTAGTCTGCGGTCAATCGCCGGGTTCGGGTTGATTAGCCCAACGCCTCGCTTCGGGTTCGATTAGAGCTAACGCCGCACACGCAGCAGACGTCGTGTACGAGAGACGAGCACATCGCTTCGCCCCGATCTCCCACCATAACCGGAACTCCCCGAAATTTTCCTCCCTCGCCTCTACCACGGTTTTTTTCCGTCATGGACGGCCCAAAGAATGTCATGCAGCTGCCTCCGGCCCGCCCAGGACGAAAAGCCCATTTTCTGTCATGATTTTTTGTCATAGAAGTAGGAGCCCACCACATCTATGATGATACCGGGTTTTGTCACAATTATCGTCATAGAAGTGTCATATGTATGACAGAATTTTTTTTCGTTCGGCCCAAAATGTCACGGATGTGTCTTTTTTTGTAGTGCTACCATGTGGTCATGCTTGTCTAGGACAGTGTGTTCACAGGTGTGTAGCAGAACCATCTCATGTTTTGGAGCTTGCTATGGTAGTTCATCTCTCGGGAGTCTCGCAACATTATCTCGTCGATTTGTGTTGCAACTCTTCTTTTCAGACATGTGAGTCTGAAGTATCCTGTTTCTAACCAGATCTGAATCTCAGGCAGATATGATGGTTAGAACATTCCCAACATTTGCATTTTGTTCCCAGCTTGCACCCCATCGTGCCAATTTTCCATAGGCTGTCCTTCTCAGTGATTCTTGTCAGTGATCATCTTCAAAAGTGGTCCTGTCATGGGTCCCATCCATTCCTGATGATAAGCAAAATCATCCATTGCATTATCTTCAACAAGGTAGTTCACATCATCCATTCTAATCTGAGTATGTCATTCTTTCGAACTCCTTCAAATGATCGATTGTGATTGCCTTAGGTTGGTATTAATAGTCTCAATGATCTATGTATCAAAAGTAATTCTTTTGCCACTTAAGGGAATAATTCTACGAGTCACCTCCCCTAAGGTGCCCCATTATGGAATCATGGCAATTATTTCATCGCTATCTTGAAATCATGCACCATCCTTTTCAGCGTGGAATTTTTGCCTACCCGGTAGAACCTTGTCATCTACCTCCTTTCCATCACTCCTGATCTGTGTTTCATGTCAACTAAAGAGATGTTCTAACGTCTCACTCCATGAGTTGATCTTGAGTGCTCGATCTTCGAGGAGATCGTTTCCTGTAGAGTTCCCTTTTGTCGTCATCGTGTTGGATGAAGATCTCGAAAGCAAAGACGTCAAGATCAATATGATGCAATGAAGCTACTTCTTCAAGAAGGGAAATTGGATCGAGAAGATCGTGATAGTTTGTGACCTCCTTTCTTCTTACCTCACGTCTTGAATCTCGGGACGAGATTTTTGTTTAGTTGGGGTGAGTTGTCACATCCCTAGCTTTACCCTGGCCTTGGACTAGCTTGGTTGCTGCATCATATTTAAATTCAAATGAAATTTGAATTAAGTAATTTTCAAAGCCTCAGAATCCTTTTAAAAATGATCAAGATAAAATTGCTTCAAATAAGTCCAAGAAAATGTTCCTGTTATCCTATGGAAATATTGGCAAGAGGAAAAATCCAAACCAATATTTTTGGTGTCTCAGAAACATTTATTTTGGGCATTTGAATTAAATCAATAGCTATTTGAATTGGATTTATATCTACTATTAAATAAATATAGGTCCAATAATTCTGAAATATTTTGTGGAGCATTGGTTTAATTCTTTTAGCTCCTAAAAATATTTTCAGAAGCAAAAAAAATTGAATTGGTTTCAAAACCAAATTCAAAACAAACCTGCAAAATAGAAAACAGAAAAGAATTAGAAAAGAACAGGAAAGGACAAAACCTTACCTGCAGCCCACCTGGCGGCCTAGTAGGCCGACCCAGCCCACCAGGGGCAGAGGCATCTTCCACCTCGCGCCAGTCAGACGCAGAGCGTGTGCCCGATGCGCGTGCCTGTAGCTCGCCACCTCCTGCTTGCCGCTGATCGCCTGGAGCTGGCTAAGGGCGCCACGGAACCCCTCTGGCCCTCTCTCACTCTCCCCGTGCTCCTCCCCCTCCTCTGCTCCCTCTCCCTCTCACCACCGAACGCCACCACCACCGCCCGTTTGCCATAGCCGCAGCCGCAGCCATCCCCGAGCCTCTCCGACGTGTCCACGAGCATCGCCATGCCTCCCTCGTCCTCTCCGTCCAGCCACGCCTCGCCGGAGGCCCTGCATCGACACCGTCTTTATCATCTTCGTCGCCGGCCACCGGAGATCCCTCTCGCCGCCCCGCTCGCTCCGGTGCTTCCCCGAGCACGCCGAGGCCACCTCTGTACTCGCCATGAGCTCCTCTACCGACCCCCCCTACTCCCATGTCCATTAGCTCATCGTAGCCCTCGTTTCCGTCGAGACCGAGACCTCACCGGCGCCGGACTTGTCGCTGCTGCCGCTTTGGTTCGCCTCCGTCAAACCGAAGCGCATCGCACTCGAAGCACTCCCAGAGCCCGTGGCGCCCACCAGCTCCTCCTCCCATGCACTGTAGCGCCGAACCCTGCTGCTTGTCGAACTCCGGCCGCCGCTTGAGCTCGCTGTCGGCTCCGGCCACCATAGGCCCGACCTCCACCACCACTCGACGCGTGCCTGCAAGAGCTCTCCAACGAGCCCAAGAACGGCCTCGTCCGTGCCCTCTGGGTGTTTTCTGAGCCGCGCCGCCGTCTCAGGCCTCGCCGGCGTTGAGTCGCCGGTGGGTTTGACCCACTTTGACCGCGGCTGGGCCCTGCCTAGAGACTATGACATGTGGGGCCGGCCCTAACTGGATTAGTTAGGTGTTAGTTAGTGCTAATCACCACTGTTAGGTGTTAATCCCCTCGCTAAACTAACCCTGAGCCACTGACATGTGGGCCCAGCCCTGCTGACATTTTTGTTAGAATTAGTCTAACCCTAATTAACCCCATTAACTAAGTGAGTCACTGACCTGTGGGCCCCACTAGTCAGGTTTGACCTGGGTTGGCGCCTTTGACCTGCTGACGTCACCCCGATGTCATGCTGACACAGTTAACCTTTTTCTGGATTTATTCTTATTCAGGAAATTCCGGAAAATAGCTAGAACTTCTATAATTCATAGAAATTAACCTGTAACTCAGAATGAAATAAGTTATATATGAAAAATGATCAGAAAAATCCAATCTATCCATCTGTACTTGTTTCATGCATGTTAGAGCAAATTAACCTTGCTGTTTAGATCAAACATGTTAATGCACTTATATGAACCCATAACTTGAGTTTGTATTTGAATCTTTGGTTCAAATAAGCTCAAAACCTTCTGCTTGTAGTTGCATTAGCCCAACACACTCATATTGCCATGTCATGATCATGCATCATATTGTGCATTGCATTGATTGTGTTTCCTCTCTGTTGCCGGTGGTTGTCCCCTCCCGATAGACGTATTCCGATGATGAGTTCGATGACACCGATGAAGAGCTATACTATCTTCAGAAGTGCCAGGCAAGCAAAACCCCCTTGTTCATTCCGATACAACCCCACCCTCTCGCCTCGCTTCTCTTTTATCGCATTAAGACAACAACGATTCATCATTACATTTGCTGCGGTAGTTGAACCCCTTATCATCTGCATGACTCGTCATTGCCACAAGAATAGATGAAACCCACTAGCATGAGTAGGAGTTGTTTGAGCCCGATGTGCCTACTCATTCATGCTTGTTTGTCATGCCTGCTATCGCTTAGAGTTGAGTCAGTCCGATTCATCGGGGATGAATTGGAATGGTGATGAACATGTCCTACCGTGTGTGAGCTAAGTGTGTGAACACGATTTGGTAAAGGTAGCGGTGAGAGGCCATGTAGGAGTACATGGTGGGTTGTCTCATTAAAGCCGTCCTTTGGAACTGAGTTCTTTGTTTGTGATCCATGAAACAGCTACTACCATGCATTGGGCCATGAAATATGACCCCGCCCGACTTCTTAACCACCCTAGTCCTCTCATCCGTGAGTTGCAAGTAGTTTCGTGTTTGTAGTATCTTTGGAGGTCGTGCGCAAGACCTAACCCGAGGGGTGGGTCTGTGATGCGGTAGGCACGTGGCGGGTATGCCGAGCGCCTGCTTGGTGTCTGGGAACCTCATACACATCGTTCGGGGCCGTATGTGGAAACCTCGGCCGGACTCATCATGGATGGAACCTGAATAGGTGATAAACCTGGACTAGAGACTTGAGTGTTTAGGTAGGTCGTGGTCTACACCCACGTCAGCTTTCGCTTGAAGTCTGCCGAGCACATGTCGTGTGCAGACGCTAAGTGGTGGAAACATGTATGAAGAAGTACACCCCTGCAGGGTTAACATCATCTATTCGAATAGCCGTGTCCGCGGTAAAGGACTTCTGCGTTGCCTATAACAGTTCATAGACAAGTGAAAGTGGATACTCTAAAATGCACAAGATAAGCGTGAGTGCTATGAATGGCGTTCTCGTAGGGAGACGGGAGCGGATCCATAGTGGTGTATTGATTGGTGAATATGTGGACTCTTGTGCGCCACCTCAGAAGAGTTTCTTGCAAATGTAGTTCAGGTTAGCCATCGAGTCAAAGCTGGCTTGTCGCAGCTTAAACTCCACTACCCCCTTTGTTGATACCGATGCATATGTAGTTAGTTCTAATGTAAGTCTTGCTGGGTACATTTGTACTCACGTTTGCCTATTTTATGTTTTTTGCAGAGAAACATCAGTCTCGCTAGTAGTTCCGCATGGACTTCGACGTTTAGCTTGTTACCTCAGTTACGATCTTGTGCCCTCGGCAGGGTCTTGTAGATAGTCAGGCTTCTCAGCCTTCTTCATTTGTAGTTGTCTGTACTCAGACAAGTTAAGCTTCCGCATGTGCTTTATGTTTGTATGCTCTATAGGTTGGGGTTATGTGAACTGGGTCATGTCTTTGGTCAAATGTTGGGTTTGCCCGGGGGCCCTAGATCCGCCGGTTTTGACATCGACAAGACCCATGTTTGTAATACTTGGCTCCTCGGAGCCAAATGAATAAATACTTGAGTCAGAGAGTTATGTTGTGATGCCATGTTGTATTTACACATATCGAGTATATTGTGTGTATGATTGAAATGCTTGGTATGTGGGATCCGACAACCTAGTTGTTTATCCTTGGTAGCCTCTCTTATGGGGAAATGTAGTCTTATGCTTCCATGAGCCATAGTAGTCTCTACATGACCGGTTCACCGGAGTCCTCAAGCTAGCCTGTGACTACTGCTTCCGAACACTTGATCTGGCCGGCATGTGATTCACTTCGTTCACGTGGTTCTGTCCCTTCGGGAAATGTCACGCCGTGACATCCGAGTCCTCGCCTAGCCTCGCTAAAGCCTGTTTCCCGTAGTCCTGTTAGCCCAGTGCTACAGCACTGGATTCGCACGCTGACGTGGCATGCTCGATGTTGATTCATGTATGCATGTCCCCGTAAGTTAGTGCCACTTTGGGTTCATGACTAGTCATGTCGGCCCGGGTTCTCTATCATATGGATGCTAGCGACACTATCATATACGTGAGCCAAAAGGCGCAAACAGTCCCGGGCCATGGTAAGGCGACACCCGTGGGAATACCGTGCGTGAGGTCGCAAAGTGATATGAGGTGTTACAGGCTAGATCGGTGTGACTTAGAATCGGGGGCCTGACAACAAGAATATGAAACATATATAAATCCAAATTTATGATATTCAATTCATTCAACCATTTACTCATAGGATATACGTGAAGCGCGTGAGTAAATGACAAACTACTCCAAAAGATATAAGTGAAGAACACTGAGTAGTCAAATAATTAACTAGCCATGGGACGATTCTTTTTCATTCAAGATTTCAGATCCAATGATTTTATTCAAACAGAAAGTAGAATTGAAAATACGATCCAAGCAAAACACATATCATGTGACGAATAAAAATATAGCTCCAACTAAGGTATACCGATAGTTTTAAAGACGGAAGAAGGGATGCCTTCCGGGGCATCCCCAAGCTTAGGCGTTTGAGTCTTCCTTTAATATTACCTTGGGGTGCCTTGGGCATCCCCAATCTTAGGGTCTTTCCACTCCTTCTTCTCCTCATATCGATATCTCACCCAAAGCTTGAAAACTTCAATCACACAAAACTTAAATTTGAACTTCGTGAGACAGGTTAGTATGATAAAGAGTAAACCATTCACTTTGGTATTGTCAAAGACAAGGTTCATAATTGTTCTCACACAATGCCTACTGTACCATATCATTTCTACAATTTATATTGAGAAATATAAGCCATAGAAACTAGAAAACAAGCAAACTATGCAATGAAAACAGAATCTGTCTGAAACAGAACAGTCTGTAATGATTTGAACAGCAACCATACTTCTGCTACTCCAAAAATATGAAATAAATTGGTGGACGTGAGGAATTTGTCTATTAATCTTCTGAAAAAAGAATCAACCCAAAATCACTCTTCTGTAAAAAATGACAGTGAATCCCGTGAGCACAAAGTTTCTGTTTTTTACAGCAAGATCACATTAACTTTCACCCAAGTCTTCCCAAAGGTGTTGCTTGGCACTTTATTGAAACAAAAGCTATAAAACATGATTACTACAGTATATTAATCATGTAAACACACAAAAACAGTAAGGGTAAATATTGGGTTCTCTCCCAACAAGCGCTTTTCTTTAATGTCTTTTAGCTAGGCATGATGATTTCAATGATGCTCACATAAAAGATAAGAATTGAAACATAAAGAGAGCATCATGAAGAATATGACTAGCACATTTGAATCTAACCAACTTCCTACGCCTAGGGATTTTGTGACCACATAATTTATAGGAACAAGAATCAACTAGCATAGGAAGGCAAAACAAGTATAACTTCAAAACTTTAAGCACATAGAGAGGAAACTTGATATTATTGCAACTCCTACAAGCATATATTCCTCCCTCATAATAATTTTAAGTAGCATCATGAATGAATTCAACAATATAACCATCACATAAAGAATTCTTTTCATGATCTACAAGCATAGAAATTTTTCTACTCTCCACATAAGCAAAATTCTTCTCATTCGGAATAGTGGGATCACTAATTCCTAAAGTTGACACTCTTCCAAACCCGCTTTAGATGATAGTATTATTCATACTCCAAAATATATAAGTGAAGTTCATGGAGCATTCTACAATTAATATAGACTAACCAATATCCAAACTAAAAATATATAAGTGAAGCACACGAAGCACTCTATAAAACCATACTCAAAAGATTTAAGTGAAGCACAAAGAGCATTCTATAAGGTCATACTCAAAAGATACAAGTGAAGCACATGAATCATTATATAAATTGATGAAGGGACATATCATACTATCATGGTTCTTAAAGAAAAAGAAAAACACAAAGGACACAAATCATGTGAACAAAACAAAAACCGAGGTATACCGATAATTGTTGAAGAAGAAAGATGGGATGCCAAACGGGGCATCCCCAAGCTTAGATGCTTGAGTATCCTTGGATTATTTACTTGGGGTGCCTTGGGCATCCCCAAGCTTGAACTCTTGCCTATATTTATTCTTCTCACATCGGTAACTCCTCGTTCTTCGAACACTTCATCCACAAAAACTTAACAAAAACTTTGTGAGATCCGCTAGTATACTAAAGCAAATCACTACCTTTAGGTACTGTTGCAAACTCATTCCAATTTCATATTAGCACTTTATCTACTGTATTCCAACTTCACCATGGTTCATACCCCCCGATACTACCCATAGATTCATCAAAATAAGAGATCAACACATAGAAAACAGAATCTGTCAAAAATTGGACAGTCTGTAGTAATTTGGAAGTTTAGTAAACTTCTGTAACTCCAAAAAATTCAAAAAAAAACCTGAATCTTTATACAATTTGTACATAAGTAATGTTAAAAAAGTTTCAGACCCATTTGACTTTCCAGTAAAAAATTTAAATTCACGCACTACAGCCAAAGTTTCTGTTTTTGTAGTGCACATAGTAAACAAGCAATCTAATCATCCTAAAACCAAAGCTTGGCACATTATTTTTATAATACAATGGATTTGATATATACAAGGGGATAATTATTTTCAGAGAAGCTTCCATGAAATTTTTTACATTGTTTCCATGAGCATGAACACAAGTGTTCAAGGTCTAATTCCTCACTTCTCCAATGCATAACCTTCCAATCACTTCTCTTATTGAAAAACTTTTTAGGCATGAGAGACAAATAATTTTTTTGTATTTTCATTCTTTTATTTATTTTTGAATGTTTCACCCACAACTAAACAGAAACAAAAATGAAAAACAAAATCTACTTCGTGAAGAAAGCAAACAAGCACACATGAGAATATCAACCCCACGCTATTGCTCCCCAAGAACGGGCGCTTAGAAAAGAGCTTGATAGTCCCCAAGTGCGGGGAATCATCATAGCAATTCCCAAAGGTGGAAGTGATAAGTATGGAGTGTCGAACCCACAAGGAGCTAAAGGTAAGATCAATATTCTCTCAAGTCCTATCTCGCCATCGATACAACTCTCACGTACACTGTGGCGACCAGGACCTCAAGCAGTCGATCTACGTGCTCAGGTGTCATCCCTGGATCAGTAATGCTGACACCACACAGTACTTGAAGGATTTATAACAGAGTAGCAATCATACACTTATTACATCGGATGTCTCATGAGAGAACTATTAAAATAAGTATGGCTTAAGGCCATCTAATAACGTTAACAACGGAAGGCTTGGAAGAAAATAGCGAGTCCATCAACTCCAACGGCATCACTGAGTATAGAACCACGACCTAAGCACCTTACTCGTCGTCTGAAAAGTCTGCAACATGAAACGTTGCAGCCCGAAAAACGGGTCAGCACATGGAATATGCTGGCAATGTAACACATAGAGGATAATATGAAAAAGTAATGCTATACTACATGCATATATGGCTGGTGGAAAGCTCTATGGTTACAGTAATGCGAAAAGCCAATTTTTCCCTACTGTAAAGGAATAAAATTTTATTTAACTATCATGGTGGTTGTTAAACATTGAGAATGGTTGACAGCATACTCAATCCCAATTAAAGTAATCATCATTAACCCAACAATATTGATTATAGTAACATGATGAGATTCACATGATACCCAAGTACTAGATACTCAAGATGTCCATAACCAGGGACACGGCTAACCATGATTAGTTTGTTACACTCTGCAGAGGTTTGTGCACTTTTCCCCACATGACTCGATCTCCTCTGTTTGGATTCTCGCACTACAAGGTGTTTGAGAAACGGATAACCGAGACATAGTCTTTCAGAAGCGCTTGCACCTTACGAACGGGTAGACCGTACCAACCTACATCCCCTACATCAGCTAGTCTACCACTGTAAGAGTTCGCATGACTTAGTCAACTATGCTAGAGCCCATAGTAGCATGTGGCTGCACACGGAAGTTTCTAGTATGAATAATCTCATGATCCCTTTGAGCCTGGGTGGCGGTCCGAAGAAAAACAGGCAAATCCTAGAAACCAGGTACCTCAATCCACCCAGATGTGTGTTTAAGTTGCCACCTTAAGTAAACCATTAATTAACAATCTCACATCTGTCATGGATACACTCACCCAATCCACGTCTACTAGCATAGCATGGCACAATAAGCAAACGTAGAAGTAACTCCCAAAGGTTTGATAATAAACTGGTAATAGGTACTACCTCAACTACTTCCCATCCCACAATTTAATTAGATCCTAATCATGCAATGTTTGAGGATTGATCTAATGCAATAAAACTGGGTAGTAGAAAAGGTATGATCAAAGTGTTACTTGCCTTGTCGATGATTCGTGAAACCTAGAGACTCAAGTAACAGGCGGCACACTCCGGGTATTCCATCGCAGACAAACAAACAAGCATACAATAAGTACTCATATAATGCACAGGTAAAACTCAAATAAAAGATCTAACCAGAAAGTTCAACTTAAGAACTCCGGTTTGCAAAAAGAATCAAATCAAACGAAGCAACGGAAGTCAAACGACGAAAGAAAACAGCTTCGTTTTACTAATCTGGATCTAAGTCAATTTTTACAGAAGCAAAAACTTGTTTAAGTTAGTTATTCGGAAAGAGGGTTTCGAGATGAAACTCCAAGTGCTTGAATCGCCTGATTCCGATAAACAAGCGCAAAGTTATACTAAAACTAAAATCGGATCGGAAATCGCGATCAGAAAAAACGCGGATTAAATCCGAGAAAAAGAAAAACGACGAACAGGTTAACGAACGAACGTTCGTTAACTAGATCTAATCTGACGAACACGTTCGTTAAAATGAACGAGCGAACGCTCGCTAATTAACCGAACCGAAAATAAAATAAACAGATCTAATAAAAAAACGTAAACTAAAAAAAACCGCGAAAAACCGAACGATTTTTCTAAAAAAAACGTCGGCACGGATTTCGAGGCAACCTCGGGCGGCGGGTCGGGCGGCTCGGAGGCGGCGGCAATGGCGTCTTGGCGTGGCGCTAGGGCGGTATTGGCGCTTAGGGTTTGGGGCGCGGCCGGTTGGGAAATTTGGTCAAGGGTGGTCAAGCGCCGGTGACTATTTAAAGGTTGCCCCGGCGGAGTCCCGCTTCGAGTCTGTAGGTCGGTTCGTTTTTTTTAATAATTTCAAGTAGAAAAACAAACGAAAGAAATACTAAACGGACTCCAAAAATCCTGAAATAAAATTTCCCCGGCTTCTAAAATCAAGCCGGAGAAGATGAACATTTATTTGGGGCCTAAATGCAATTTTGTAAAACGCACATCTTTCCTAAATTCAAATAAAAAGGCGAAAAACTCCAAAATAAAATCTTATTTGATATTTTTATTAAATCTTCATTATTTCTTTATTTTGGGAAAGTCATTTTATTCCCGCTCTCAAATTTTGATAGTAGAAATAATTGAAGATGAAATAAATAAAATAAAATGATCCTATTTTCAAAATTTGAGAAAACTCAAATATGAAAATAACGAAATCCCCAACTCTCTCCGTGGGTCCTTGAGTTGTGAAGAATTTCTAGGATCGAGCCAACAATGCAATAAAATATGATATGCAATGATGATCTATGTATAACATTCCAAATTGAAAATTTGGGATGTTACAAACCTACCCCCCTTAAGATGAATCTCGCCCTCGAGATTCGGGTTGGCTAGAAAATAGGTGAGGTGGGCTTTGAGCGGATCTTCCTCTCGCCTCCTGTGGCTTCTTCCTCGGTGTGGTGGCTCCTTTGAACTTTGCAAAACTTGATGACCTTCTTTGCGGTGACTCGGTGGCATACCTCGAGAATCTTAACCGGTTTTTCTTCATAGGTCAAATCATTATTCAACCGAATCGCCTAAGTGGCACAAGATATCTCTCAGTGGTATATCCGCCATCTCTGCGTGGCATTTCTTCAACTGAGAAACGTGGAACACATCGTGAACATCTGGCAATCCCTCAGGCAATTTCAACTTATACGCAACTTCTCCCATGCGCTCCAAAACTTTGTACGGTCCCACAAAACGTGGCGCTAACTTTCCTTTAACTCCAAAACGCTTAACTCCTCGAAGCGGAGATACTCGAAGATAAACTCTGTCTCCGACTTCATATACTGTCTCCTTGCGTTTTGAATCCGCATAGCTCTTCTGGCTTTGACTGGCTACCTTGAGCCTATCGCGAATCAACTTCACTTTCCATTCGGACTCCTTAATCAAATCCGTCCAAATAATCATGGCGGTCTCCAACCTCATCCCACAACAATGGGTTCTGCACCTTCTTCCGCATAAGGCTTGAAAGGGGCCATCTTCGCACTGGTTTGGTAGCCGTTGTTATAGAAAACTCCGCATATAGCAAGTTGTCATCCCAACTTGATCCATAATCCAATGCACATGCTCTCAAAGATATCCTCCAAAATCTGGTTGACTCTCTCGGTCCGTCCATCCGTCTGTGGATGAGAAGTCGTACTAAACTCTAGTCCGGTTCCCAAAGTTTCATGTAATCGCTTCCAAAACTTTGAGGTGAATTGGGTTCCTCTATCCGACGATACTCCTCGGAACTCCATGCGCATATACGATCCTCGGTCATGTATATCTTTGCCAATTTGGCACTTACGTAAGTAGTCTTCACCGAATGAAATGAGCTACCTTCGTCAAACGATCGACTACAACCCAAATCGAGTCATAGCTTCTAACGGGTCCCGGCAATCCCATGATGAAATCCATGCCTAGTTTTTCCCACTTCCATTCGGGTATTGGTAATGGCCATTTGTAACAATCCAAAGCTTCTCGATGTTCTCGCCTTCACTCTCGACATACATCACAAACTGCTACATACTCGCAATATCCTTCTTCATTCCGGTCCACCGTAAAGTATCCTTTAAATCCAAATACATCTTGGTATTTCCGGGTGGATCGAATATGGCTAATCATGTGCCTCTTGCAAAATCAACTTCACGATCTCCGGATCACTTGGCACGTAAACGCGGTCCTCAAACCATAAGGTATCGTGCTCATCCTCATGAAATCCCTTAGCTTTTCCCTTGCTCATCTTCTCCTTAATAGAAGCAACTTCCTTATCTGTCTTTTGAGCTTCTCTGATTCTATCCATCAAAGTAGACTGTACTTCCAATGTCGCTACATAGCCTCTCGGAACTATTTCCAAACATAGCTCTCGGAATTCCTCGGCTAATTCCTTTGGTAAACCTCCGGTCATTAGGGTGTTGACATGACTCTTACGGCTCAACGCGTCTGCTACAACGTTAGCCTTCCGGGTGATAATGCAATCTCATATCGTAGTCTTTAATAAGCTCCAACCATCTCCTCTGCTCGAGATTTAACTCCTTCTGCGTGAAGATGTACTTCAAACTCTTGTGATCCGTGTTTACCTCACAGTGATTTCCAATGAGGAAATGCCTCCATGTTTTCAAAGCATGCACTACGGCTGCTAACTCCAAATCATGCGGGGCATAATTCAATTTGTGAGGTTTCAGTTGTCGTGAAGCATACGAAACAACTCTTCCCTCCTACATAAGTACTGCTCCAAGTCCTCGACGTGAAGCGTCGCAATAACTTCGTAATCCTTGCTTTGATCTGGCAGAATTAATACTGGTGAGGTAACCAAACGCTTCTTCAACTCTTGGAAACTAGCCTCACATTCCTCAGTCCATATGAACTTGGTATCCTTCTTCAACAATTCATCATAGGCTTCGCAATCTTCGAGAAATTTTCGATGAATCTCCGGTAGTATCCTCGAGTCCAAGGAAACTCCGGATCTCTCCAACTGTTGTTGGCGCTTCCCGATTTGTCACAAAGTGGCTACTTTAGTGGGTCTCATCGCTATACCTTCTCCGGATATAACATGTCCGAGAAATCCAACTTCCTTCAACCAAAACTTACATTTGCTGAACTTGGCATATAACTGATGTTCTCTGAGCTTCTCGAGTACCAAACGCAAGTGCTCCTTATGTTCTTCTTCATTCTTTGAGTAGACCAAAATATCGTCAATGAACACTACGACGAACTTATCCAAAAACTCCATAAACACTTTGTTCATCATGTTCATAAAATAGGCTGGGGCGTTAGTCAGTCCAAATGACATAACGGTATACTCATACAGCCGTGCACAGTGGTAAAAGCCGTCTTAGGTATATCCTGCTCCCGAATCTTCAATCGATGGTATCCTCGATCGCAAATCGATCTTGGAAAATACCTTAGCTCCTTGCAATTGGTCAAACAAGTCGTTGATCATTGGCAGCGGGTATTTGTTCTTAATGGTCACTTCATTCAATCCTCGATAATCAACAACCATTCTTAATGATCCATCCTTCTTCTCCACTAGAAGTACCGCGATCCCCAAGGCGAAGAACTTGGGCGAATAAAACCTTTATCCAAAGAACTCCTTTATCTGCTTCTTAATTTCCTCCAAATCTTAGGCGGGCATCCTATACGGTCTCTTAGATATTGGCCCAGTGCCTGGCAATAGTTCAATTAGGAACTCAATGTCTCTGTCCGGCGGCATGCCTGGCAACTCTTCCGAAACACGTCCTGTAATCCCTTACCACTGGTACTTCCTCCTGCACAACTCCTGATAAGGAATTTACATGAGCCCTCCTCGGCTCATACAGTGATACATACTTGATTCTCCTTCCTTCTAGGGTGGTAAGCAAAATCGACTTACTAGCGCAATCAATGTTCCCTCCGTACTTTGATAACCAATCCATGCCTAATATCACATCCAATCCTTGGGATTCCAAAACTATTAGGTCCGAGGGAAATACATAGTTTCCAATCCTTAATGGTAGTCGATCACACCATATACTAGCTATGTATTCTGCTCTGCTCCGGGTGAGGTTACTAGCATGGCTGACCTAAGGGCTTGGGTTGGTAATTTATACTTATCCACAAATCCCCTTGATATGTATGAATGCGATGCACCAATATCAAAAAGAACAACTGCAGTAAATGTCTTAACCAAAAACTTACCTATTACTGCATCTGGCTGAGCTTCAACCTCCTCCACGGTAACGTGGTTCACCTGTTCCCTGTTGAAAGGGTTCGGCTTCTTTCCTGAGATTCCATTGCCATTACCATTTTGGGCTTCTGGACATTCATTTGCATAATGCCCAGTCTTACGCCACTTAAAACAAGTGATATGGCTCAGGTCTACCTTGGATGGTGTTGACGGGTTGGTGCGGTTTTGTCCATTGCTTCCTCCATTCCCATTTCCATTCTTTGTGCCATTATGATTGTGCGAGCTACCTCCTCCGTGAGTACGCTGAAATTGTCCTCCTGGCTTCGGGTAAAGCGTAGTTTCACCGAGCTCCGAGTTATACTTCCCTGTCCATACTTTCTCTTGCGATTATCAATCTGCTGCTGCTTCCCTTCAATCATAAGAGCACGGCTCTACTAACTCCTGGTAGTTATTGAAGGTGGCTACCATCAACTACATGCTCAAATTTCATCATTCAGTCCTTCTAGAAACTTCTCCGCTTAGCTGCATCTCAGAGTAACGTCATCTGGGGCATAACGTGCTAGCTTACTAAAATCATCCACATCTTGCCAACTGTCCATTCCTCCTTGGCGCAAGTTGCAAACTCACGCTTCTTCATGGCCATAGCTCCTGCTGAAACATGGGCAGTACGGAAAGCTTTCTTGGCCCGATCCCATGTGATGTTGTCTCTGAGGTAAGTGGTTGTAAAATTCTCCCACCATGCTGCTGCGGGTCCTTCAAGCTGATGTGCGGCAAATTTCACCTTTTCCCCATCTCAGTACATCCCGCAGTTGGTCAACTCCCTCCCTATCTTGCGGAGCCAATCATCTGCTACTATCGGCTCGGTGCTCTTTGGAAAACACCGCGGATTCAGCCTTAAGAAATGGGTCAAATGGTCAGATGGTGGTGGTGGTGGTGGGTTGTTGTTGTTGTTGTTGCCTTGGTTACGTACCAATGTTTCAATCAAGGCATTCTGCTCTTTGAATCAATCGAGTGATCTCCGTGGAAAACAAATCCGGGTTCGCGTCTCGGAGGCATCTGAGGGGTTTATAGAAAAGACGAGAGTTAAGAATAGAATGAGGTCTAGGGAGAAAACACTACCCATATGCACATGAGACAATAACACACAATATCACTCCAATCAAATCAAACAAGGGCATACAACGGTCTAACTATCGTTACAAAGCTGGGACTAAAACTAATTTTTAATGGGGGAATTTTTGCTACTGTTATGGTGGTCAACTAGAAAAACTGCTCCGATGAAGACTCCATGATATCTGCTCCAACTTCGTCTTCGAAATCATCATCACTAGGATCAGAATCGGTGTCGTCGATGATGATGTAGTTCTCTGGACAGGTGCAATCTTCATCTTCTCCTCCGGGTGCTGAATTCCCCATGAGTTCTTCAATCTTCTCCTTAAGATTGCAGTTGTGTCTCACTAGAGCTACAATCTCCTCCATGTAGTCCCTGCGAGTGGCCTTCAGTTCTCCTTCTAGTTCGATAATCTTGGCTTTTGCTTTCTTCAACTCCATCATGTCTGCAAGACATCTGGTTCTCTCAAGGCGTCGAATGTGTTGATTTAACTCTTGGATGAAAGCTGCAATGGATCGATCCTTCTTAGTGCTAACTATCTCCCATCGTTCATCTCGGCGTCCGCAAATCTGGTAGATAGTGTCCTTGAGGTCATCTTGGTAAACTTCTCCAATGCGTCCCATGGTTATGTGAGCTGCCATGCTCTTTCCTGCACTCCAGGTTGGTGCATTAAAAACACACTCTATGGGCTCCGTGGATCGGCGCGAACGTCCTTCCGGAACTTGAGCTTGAATCTTCCATCGCTCCTCTTCGGGTAAAGTGGAATTGTAGGTCCCGTGAAGCTTGGTACTGATGTTCGGTACTTAGTGACTTCTCTCGTGTGTCGTCCAAAGGGTGTATCTTCATCCTACTGGGTGAACTTGATCCTCGCTCCGTCATCCTAAAAGAGTAGAAAAGATGAGGAGTCGTAAATGAGAAGAAAGAGTAGTGATCTAGGGCTTTAGCTTAGTGGCGTGTCCTACAACAACGTGTGCTCTCGATACCATCTTTGTAGCGACGCACCTCAAGCGATCGATCTCTGTGCTCGTGTGTCATCCATGGATCAAGAATGCCGACACCACACAAGATTTCTTGAAGGATTTATAACGAGTAGCAATCACACACTTATTACATCGGATGTCTCATGAGAGAACTATTAAAATAAATATGGCTTAAGGCCATCTAATAACGTTAACAGCGGAAGGCTTGGAATAAAATAGCGAGTCCATCAACTCCAACGGCATCATCGAGTATAGAACCACGACCTAAGCACCTTACTGTCGTCAAAAGTCTCGCAACATGAAACGTTGCAGCCGGAAAACGGGTCAGCACATGGAATATGCTGGCAATGTAACACATAGAGGATAATATGAAAAAGTAATGCTATACTACATGCATATATGGCTGGTGGAAAGCTCTATGGTTACAGTTTTGTGAAAAGCCAATTTTTCCCTACTGCAAAGGAATAAAATTTATTTAACTATCATGGTGGTTGTTAAACATTGAGAATGGTTGACAGCATCCTCAATCCCAATTAAAGTAATCATCATTAACCCAACAATATTGATTAAAGTAACATGATGAGATTCACATGATACCCAAGTACTAGATACTCAAGATGTCCATAACCGGGGACACGGCTAACCATGATTAGTTTGTTACACTCTGCAGAGGTTTGTGCACTTTTCCCTACATGACTCGATCTCCTCCGTTTGGATTCTCGCACTACAAGGTGTTTGAGAAACGGATGACCGAGACATAGTCTTTCAGAAGCGCTTGCACCTTAGGAACGGGTAGACCGTACCAACCTACATCCCCTACATCAGCTAGTCTACCACTGTAAGAGTTCGCACGACTTAGTCAACTATGCTAGAGCCCATAGTAGCATGTGGCTGCACACGGAAGTTTCTAGTATGAATAATCTCATGATCCCTTTGAGCACAGGTGGCGGTCCAAAGAAAAAGCAGGCAAATCACGGAAACCGGTACCTCAATCCACCCAGATGTGTGTTTAAGTTGCCACCTTAAGTAAACCATTAATTAACAATCTCACATCTGTCATGGATACACTCACCAATCCACGTCTACTAGCATAGCATGGCACAATAAGAAAACGTAGAAGTAACTCCCAAAGGTTTGATAATAAACAGGTAAAAGGTACTACCTCAACTACTTCCCATCCCACAATTTAATTAGATCCTAATCATGCAATGTTTGAGGATTTATCTAATGCAATAAAACTGGGTAGTAGAAAAGGTATGATCAAAGTGTTACTTGCCTTGCTGATGATTCGTGAAACCTAGAGACTCGAAGTAACAGGCGGCGCACTCCGGGTATTCTATCGCAGACAAACAAACAGGCATACAATAAGTACTCATATAATGCATAGGTAAAACTCAAATAAAAGATCTAACCAGAAAGTTCAACTTAAGAACTCCGGTTTGCAAAAAGAATCAAATCAAACGAAGCAACGGAAGTCGAACGGCGAAAGAAAACAGCTTCATTTTACTAATCTGGATCTAAGTCAATTTTTACAGAAGCAAAAACTTGTTTAATTTAGTTATTCAGAAAGAGGGTTTCGAGATGAAACTCCCGGCGCTTGAATCTCCTGATTCCGATAAACGAGCGAAAAGTTATACTAAAACGAAAATCGGATCGGAAATCGCGATCAGAAAAATCGCGGATTAAATCCGAGGAAAAGGAAAAACGACGAAGAGGTTAACGAACGAACGTTTGTTAACTAGATCTAATCTGACGAACACGTTCGTAAAAACGAACGAGCAATGACGCCGCTATTAACCAAAAATAAAATAAACCGATCTAATAAAAAAACGTAAACTAAAAAAAACCGCGCAAAACCGACGGAAAACCGAACAGTTTTTCTAAAAAAAACGGCGGCACGGATTTCGAGGCAACGTCGGGCGGCGGGTCGGCGTTCGGGCGACGGCTCCGTAGGTCGGCACCTCCGGCTGGCGCGGTGGTGGCGCTAGGGTTGGTAGGCGGCTCGGGCTGAAATTTGGGCGGGCTGGTGGGTAGCGCTCGGGCGGCGGCTATTTAAAGATCGCTTGAGTCCCGCTTCAGTGCGGCCCGTAGGTCGGTTCGTTTCTTTTTTTTAATAATTTCGCGCAGAAAAACAAACGAAAGAAATACTAAACGGACTCCAAAAATCCCGAAATAAATTTTCCCTGGCTTCTAAAATCAAGCCGGACAAGATGAACATTTATTTGGGGCCTAAATGTAATTTTGTAAAACGCACATTTTTTCTAAATTCAAATAAAAAGGCGAAAAACTCCAAAATAAAATCTTATTTGATTTTTTTATTAAATCTTCATTATTTCTTTATTTTGGGAAAGTCATTTTATTCCCTCTCTCAAATTTTGATAGTAGAAATAATTGAAGATAAAATAAATAATATCAAATGATCCTATTTCCAAAATTTGAGAAAACTCAAATATGAAAATAACGAAATCCCCAACTCTCTCCGTGGGTCCTTGAGTTGCGAAGAATTTCTAGGATCGAGCCAACAATGCAATAAAATATTACATGCAATGATGATCTATGTATAACATTTCAAATTGAAAATTTGGGATGTTACAACACCGAACGTTTGCTTCCAACTAGAAACGAGAAATAAAACTACGTTGAGGGTATGAAGAGGATAAATTTGCATGATATCGGAGAGCTAAAATATAAAAGTAGGTGCTGTTATCATAAAGTTAGAATATATTACTAAATATTATAAATAGCGAGTGTGGAATAATGATGGATCGATGTGCGGAATTGTCCTGTGCAATTGTTAACAAGACCGGTAGTCGCCATTGCAATTTCATATGAGGGAGAGGCATAAGCTAACATACTTTCTCTTCTTGGATCATATGCACTTATGATTGGAACTCTAGCAAGCATCTGCAACTACTAAAGATCATTAAGGTAAAACCCAACCATAGCATTAAAGCATCAAGTCCCCTTTATCCCAAACGCCACAACCCCCTTACTCGGGTTTATGCTTCTGTCACTCAAGCAACCCACTATAAGCGAATCATGAACGTATTGCAACACCCTACAGCGGGAATCCCTCACGCTTGCGCGACACGGAGGGCACAATAGGACAGCACCAAAATAAAACATACAACTCGTACAAATCTAGATCATCAATCAACCCAAAGACAAAGGATATCTACTCAAAACATCATAAGATGGCAACACATCATTGGATCATAATATGTGGCATAAAGCACCATGTTCAAGTAGGGATTAGAGCGGGGTGCGGGAGAGCGGACCGCGTAAAAGAGATGAGGATGGTGATGTTGATGAAGACGATCACCGCAGCGATGATTCCCCTCCCGATGGCACTCCGGCGCCACCAAGAGAGAGAGGAGGAGAGGATCTCCCCCTAGAGCTACCTCCGTCAAGGCCTCCCCACTAGAAGGGGAGAGGATCTCCCTATGGTCCTTGGCCTTCATGGCGATGATGGCCCCTCCAGGATCCTCCTCCATGGCCTCCGGTGATGATGGCCCCCTCCGGCAGGGTGCCAGAGAGGGCCTAGATAGATTTCTCGTGGCTACAGAGGCTTGCGGCAGCGGAAATTCCGATCTAGGTTATTTTTTGGAGGTTTCTATATTTATAGGAATTTTTGGCGTAGGTCTCACGCCAGGGGGGTCTCTAAGTCGTCCACGAGATAGGGGCCCACGCCTAGGGGGGTCGGCACGCCCCCCACCCTCGTGGACATCCCGGGACTCTTCTGGCCCAACTCTTTTACTCCGGGGGCTTCTTTTCGTCCATAAAAAATCATCAAAAATTGGCACGTCAATTGGACTCCGTTTGGTATTCCTTTCCGCGATACTAAAAAACAACGAAAAAACAGAAACTGGCACTGGGCTCTAGGTTAATAGGTTAATCCCAAAAATCATATAAAATATCATATATGCATATAAAACATCTAAGATGGATAATATAATAGCATGAATACTTCATAAATTATAGATATGTTGGAGACGTATCAATGTGCATTACCAAGAGGGCCCAGAGATACCTCTCCGACAATCGGAGTGACAAATCCTAATCTCGATCTATGCCAACTCCACAAACACCATCGGAGACACCTGTAGAGTATCTTTATAATCACCCAGTTACGTTGTGACGTTTGATTGCACACAAAGTGTTCCTCCGGTATTCGGGAGTTGCATAATCTCATAGTCAGAGGAACAAGTATAAGTCATGAAGAAAGCAATAGCAATAAAACTAAACGATCATTATGCTAAGCTAACGGATGGGTCTTGTCCATCACATCATTCTCTAATGATGTGATCTCGTTCATCAAATGACAACACATGTCTATGGCTAGGAAACTTAACCATCTTTGATTAACGAGCTAGTCAAGTAGAGGCCTACTAGGGACACTCTGTTTTGTCTATGTATTCACACATGTATCAAGTTTCCGGTTAATACAATTCTAGCATGAATAATAACATTTATCATGAAATAAGGAAATAAATAATAACTTTGTTATTGCCTCTAGGGCATATTTCCTTCAGTCTCCCACTTGCACTAGAGTCAATAATCTAGTTCACATCGCCATGTGATTTAACACCAATAGTTCACATCACCATGTGATTATCACCCATAGTTCACATCGCCATGTGACCAACACTCAAAGGGTTTACTAGAGTCAGTAATCTAGTTCACGTCGCCATGTTATTAGCACCCAAAGAGTACTAAGGTGTGATCATGTTTTGCTTGTGAGAGAAGTTTAGTCAACGGGTCTGCCAAATTCAGATCCGTATGTATTTTGCAAATTTCTATGTCTACAATGCTCTGCACGGAGCTACTTTAGCTAATTGCTCCCACTTTCAATATGTATCCGGATTGTGACTTAGAGTCATCCAGATCCGTGTCAGTTTGCATCGACGTAACTCTTTATCACCTCCATAACCGAGAAATATTTCCTTAGTCCTCTAAGGATAATTCTGACCGCTGTCCAGTGATCTACTCCTAGATCAAAATCTACTCCCTTGCCAAACTCAGGGCAGGGTATACAATAGGTATGGTACACAGCATGGTATTCTTTATAGAACCTATGGCTGAGGCATAGGGAATGACTTTCATTCTCTCTCTATCTTTTGCAGTGGTCGGGCATTGAGTCCGATTCAACTTCACACCTTGTAACACAGGCAAGAACCCTTTCTTAGCTTGATCCATTTTGAACTTCTTCAAAACTTTATCAAGGTATGTGCTTTGTGAAAGTCTAGTTAAGCGTCTTGATCTATCTCTATAGATCTTGATGCCCAATATATAAGCAGCTTCACCGAGGTCTTTCATTGAAAAACTCTTATTCAAGTATCCTTTTATGCTATCCAGAAATTCTGTATCATTTCCAATCAACAATATGTCATCCACATATAATATTAGAAATGCTACAGAGCTCCCACTCACTTTCTTGTTTATACAGGCTTCTCCAAAAGTCTGTATAAAACCATATGCTTTGATCACACTATCAAAACATTTATTCCAACTCCGAGATGCTTGCACCAGTCCATAAATGGATCCTAGAGCTTGCACACTTTGTTAGCATCCTTTGGATCGATAAACCTTCAGGTTGCATCATATACAACTCTTCTTCCAGAAATCTATTCAGGAATGCAGTCTTTACATCCATTTGCCAAATTTCATGATCATAAAATGCAGCAATTGCTAACATGATTCGGACGGACTTAAGCATTGCTACGGGTGAGAATGTCTCATCATAGTCAACTCCTTGAACTTGTCAAAAACCTTTCGCAATAAGTCGAGCTTTGTAGACAGTAACAATACCGTCAGCGTCAGTCTTCTTCTTGAAGATCCATTTATTCTCAATGGCTTGCCGATCATCGGGCAAGTCAACCAAAGTTCACACTTTGTTTTCATACGTGGATCCCATCTCAGATTTCATGGCCTCAAGCCATTTCGCAGAATCTGGGCTCATCATCGCTTCCTCATAGTTCGTAGGTTCGTCATGGTCAAGTAACATGACCTCCAGAACAGGATTACCGTACCACTCTGGTGCGGATCTTACTCTGGTTGACCTACGAGGTTCGGTAGTAACTTGATCTGAAGTTATATGATCATCATCATTAGCTTCCTCACTAATTGGTGTAGGAGTCACAGGAACAGATTTCTGTGATGAACTACTTTCCAATAAGGGAGCAGGTACGGTTACCTCATCAAGTTCTACTTTCCTCCCACTCACTTCTTTCGAGAGAAACTCCTTCTCTAGAAAGGATCCATTCTTAGCAACGAAAATCTTGCCTTCGGATCTGTGATAGAAGGTGTACCCAATAGTTTCTTTTGGGTATCCTATGAAGACACACTTCTCCGATTTGGGTTTGAGCTTATCAAGCTAAAAAAATTCACATAAGCATCGCAACCCCAAACTTTAAGAAACCACAACTTGTGTTTCTTGCCAAACCACAAGTCATATGTTGTCATCTCAACGGATTTAGATGGTGCCCTATTTAATGTGAATACAGTTGTCTCTAATGCATAACCCCAAAACGATAGTGACAAATCGGTAAGAGACATCATAGATCGCACCATATCTAATAAAGTATGGTTATGACGTTTGGACACACCATTACGCTGTGGTGTTCCAGGTGGCGTGAGTTGCGAAACTATTCCACATTGTTTCGAATAAAGACCAGAATCGTAACTCAAATATTCATCTCCGCGATCAGATCGTAGAAACTTTATTTTCTTGTTATGATGATTTTCTAATTCACTCTGAAATTTTTTGAACTATTCAAATGTTTCAGACTTATGTTTCATCAAGTAGATATACCCATATCTACTCAAATCATCTGTGAAGTTTAGAAAATAATGATACTCGCCGCGAACCTCAACACTCATCGGACTGTATACATCAGTATGTATTATTTCCAATAAGTCAGTTGCTCGCTCCATTGTTCCGGAGAACGGAGTCTTAGTCATCTTGCCCTATGAGGCATGGTTCGCAAGCATCAGGTGATTCATAATCAAGTGATTCCAAAAGCCCATCAGCATGGAGTCTCTTCATGCGCTTTACACCAATATGACCTAAACGGCAGTGCCACAAATAAGTTGCACTATCATTATTAACTTTGCATCTTTTGGCTTCAATACTATGAAATATGTGTACCACTATGATCGAGATTCAATAAACCATTTATATTAAGTGTATGACCATAGAAGGTTTTATTCATGTAAACAGAAAAGCAATTATTCTTTGACTTAAATGATTAACCGTATTGCAATAAACATGATCCAATCATATTCATGCTCAACGCAAACACCAAATAACATTTATTTTAGGTTCAACACTAATCCCGAAGGTAAAAGGAGTGTGCGATGGTGATCTTATCAACCTTGGAATTACTTCCAACAAACATCGTCACCTCGTCCTCAACTACTCTTAGCAACTGAACCAGTATCAAATACCGAGGGGTTGCTATAAACACTAGTAAAGTAAACATAAATAACATGTATATCAAATATACCGTTGTTCACTATGCCATCCATCTTATCCGCCAAGTAACTAGGGCAGTTCCACTTCCAGTGACCATTTCCTTTGCAGTAGAAGCACTCAGTTTCAGGCTTGGGTCTAGCTTTGGGCTTCTTCATGGGAGTGGCAACTTGCTTGCCATTCTTCTTGAAGTTCCCTTTATTTCCCTTGCCCTTTTACTTGAAACTAGTGGTCTTGTCAACCATCAACACTTGATGTTTTTCTTGATTTCTACCTTCGCCGATTTCAGCATCGCGAAGAGCTCGGAGAATCGTTTTCGTCATCCCTTGCATATTATAGTTCATCACGAAGTTCCAATAACTTGGTGATAGTGACTAGAGAATTCTGTCAATCACTATCTTATCTGGAAGATTAACTCCCACTTGATTCAAGCGATTGTAGTACTCAGACATTCTGAGCACATGCTCACTGGTTCATCTATTCTTCTCCATCTTGTAGGAAAAGTACTTGTCAGAGGTGTCATACCTCTCGACACGGGCATGAGTATGAAATACCAATTTCAACTCTTGGAACATCTTATATGCTCCGTGGCGTTCAAATTTTTTTTGAAGTCCCGGTTCTAAGCCGTAAAGCATGATGCACTAAACTATCAAGTAGTCATCATACCGAGCTTTGTCAAACGTTCATAACATCTGCATCTGCTCCTGCAATAGATCTGTCACCTAGCGGTGCTTCAAGGACATAATTCTTCTGTGCAGCAATGAGGATAATCCTCAGATCATGGACCAAGTCCGCATCATTGCTACTATCATCTTTCAACTTATTTTTGTCTAGGAACATATCAAAATAAGCGAGGAGCTACATCGCGAGCTATTGATCTACAACATAGTTATGCAAATACTATCAGGACTAAGTTCATGATAAATTAAAGTTCAATTAATCATATTACTTAAGAACTCCCACTTAGATAGACATCCCTCTAATCATCTAAGAGATCATGTGATCCATATCAACTAAACCATGTCCGATCATCACGTGAGATGGACTAGTTTTCAATGGTGAACATCACTATGTTGATCATATCTACTATATGATTCATGCTCGACCTTTCGGTCTCAGTGTTCCGAGGCCATATATGCATATGCTAGGCTCGTCAAGTTTAACCCGAGTATTACTGCGTGGTGCAAAACTGGCTTTGCGCCGTTGTATGTGAACGTAGAGCTTATCACACCCGATCATCACGTGGTGTCTCAGCACGACGAACTTTCGCAACGGTGCATACTCAGGGAGAACACTTGTATCTTGAAATTTAGTGAGAGATCATGTTATAATGCTACCGCCGAACTAAGCAAAATAAGATGCATAAAGGATAAAACATCACATGCAATCAATATAAGTGATATGATATGGCCATCATCATCTTGTGCCTTTGATCTCCATCTCCAAAGCACCGTCATGATCACCATCGTCACCGGCTTGACACCTTGATCTCCATCGTAGCATCATTGTCGTCTCGCCAACTATTGCTTCTACGACTATCGCAACCGCTTAGTGATAAAGTAAAAACAATTACAGGGCGATTGCATTGCATACAATAAAGCGACAACCATATGGCTCCTTCCAGTTGCCGATAAATCCGTTACAAAACATGATCATATCATACAATAAAATTTAGCATCATGTCTTGACCATATCACATCACAACATGCCCTGCAAAAACAAGTTAGACGTCCTCTACTTTGTTGTTGCAAGTTTTACGTGGCCGCTATGGGCTGAGCAAGAACCGTTCTTATCTACGCATCAAAACCACAACGATTTTTTGTCAAGTGTGCTGTTTTAACCTTCAACAAGGACCGGGCGTTGTCACACTCGATTCAACTAAAGTTGGAGAAACTAACACCCGCCAGCAACCTGTGTGCAAAGCACGTCGGTAGAACTAGTCTCGCGTAAGCGTACGCATAATGTCGGTCCAGGCCGCTTCATCCAACAATACCGCCGAATCAAAGTATGACATGCTGGTAAGCAGTATGACTATTATCGCCCACAACTCTTTGTGTTCTACTCGTGCATATAACATCCACGCATAGACCTGGCTCGGATGCCACTGTTGGGGAACACAGTAATTCCAAAATTTTCCTACGCACACGCAAGATCCATCTAGGTGATGCATAGCAACGAGAGGGGAGAGTGTTGTCTACGTAAACTCGTAGACCCAAAGCGGAAGCGTTTAATGCTTGCCAGATTGATGTAGTTGAGCGTCTTCGATCCAACCAATCCAAGTACCGAGCATACGCAGCACCTCCGCGATCTGCACGTTCAGCTCGGTGGCGTCCCTCGAACTCTTGATCCATTGAGGCTGAGGGAGAGTTTAACAAGACGACGGCGTGGTGACGGTGATGATGAAGTTACCGGCGCAGGGCTTCGCCTAAGCACTACGACGATTTGACCGATGTGTAAAACTGTGGAGGGGGGCACCGCACACGGCTAATAATAACTTGTCTGTCTATGGGGTACCCCCTGGCCATGTATATTAAGAGCAAGGGGAGGGGGTCGGCGGCCTCATAGGGTGCGCCCCAAGGGGGGAATCCTACTCCTACTAGGAGTAGGTTCCCCCTTTCCTAGTCCAACTAGGAGGGGAAGGAAAGAGGAGGAGGGGAGAAGGAAAGAGGGGGCCGGCCCCCAAAGCCCTAAACCAATTCGGTTTGGGCCTAGGGGGGCGCACCCCACACTTCCTTGCTGCCCTCTATTTCCACTAAGGCCCATGAAGGCCCATTGACCCTCCCGTAATTCCTCGTAACTCTCAAGACTCCGAAAAATACCCGAATCACTCGGAACCTTTCCGATGTCCGAATATAGCCTTCCAATATATCGATCTTTTCGTCTTGACCATTTCGAGGCTCCTCATCATGTCTGTGATCTCATCCGGGACTCCGAACAACCTTTGGTACATAAAATCACATAACTCATAATACAAATCGTCATCGAACGTTAAGCGTGCTGTCCCGACGGGTTCGAGAACTATGTAGACATGACCGAGACTCATCTCCGGTTAATAACCAATAGCAGAACCTGGATGCTCATATTGGCTCCCACATATTCTACGAAGATCTTTATCGGTCAAACCGCATTACCACATACGTTGTTCCCTTTGTCATCGGTATGTTACTTGCCCGAGATTCGATCGTCGGTATCCTCATACCTAGTTCAATCTCGTTACCGACAAGTCTCTTTACTCGTTCCGTAATGCATCATCCCGCAACTAACTCATTAGTTACAATGCTTGCAAGGCTTATAGTGATGTGCATTATCTAGACGGCCCAGAGATACCTCTCCGACAATCGGAGTGACAAATCCTAATCTCGATCTATGCCAACTCAACAAACACCATCGGAGACACCTGTAGAGCATCTTTATAATCACCTAGTTATGTTGTGACGTTTGATAGCACACAAAGTGTTCCTCCGGTATTCGGGAGTTGCATAATCTCATAGTCAGAGGAACATGTATTAGTCATGAAGAAAGCAATAACAATAAAACTAAATGATCATTATGCTAAGCTAACGGATGGGTCTTGTCCATCACATCATTCTCTAATGATGTGATCCCGTTCATCAAATGACAACACATGTCTATGGCTAGGAAACTTAACCATCTTTGATTAACGAGCTAGTCAAGTAGAGGCCTACTAGGGACACTCTGTTTTGTCTATGTATTCACACATGTATCAAGTTTCCGGTTAATACAATTCTAGCATGAATAAATAAACATTTATCATGAAATAAGGAAATAAATAATAACTTTATTACTGCCTCTAGGGCATATTTCCTTTAGCAATAGCATCAGACGCCTTTGATTTCCGGCTGGAGACCTTTCCCTGCAAAAGAGAGTTAATTTTTCTTAACCACCCACATCTTCAGGGGTGGCTTAGAAGCAATGAGTCTAAGTGCAGCATCTGAGAACTTCGGCTTTGGAGCCCTAGCAAATAGCCTTGCAACAGGTGAATAATACTCATATGAATAAGCAGAATAGTTCTTGGTCTTATGAATATAGCGGTTTGACGAAACACGCTCATATTCATAAGTCTGAGTATGATTTCCCTGCAAAACTTTGGCATTAGGGTGACTCTGGTGAGTCCTCTATCTGTGTGAAGCCTTTGGACCATGTGAAGCCTTTAGTCTGGGGTTTGTCTTATTCCCAGGTGGTGTCATGATGACATTCATAGGAAGCTTCTCAAGACAACTCTTGGGTACCCAGATCTTCTTCATAGGTGCTCCATTCCTGCAGTTAGTACCAATATACCTGGCAAACACTTCACCATTCTGATTCTTAAACAGTTTATAGTTTGCATCAAAAGATTCATCAATGATAATCGGGTTAGCACAAGTGAAGCCAGATAAGGTAGACGGATCCACTGAAGGTTCCTTTGCAGCAACCCATGTGGTTTTGGGGTACTGCTCAGGCTTCCAGTAAGAACCATCAACATTCATTTTCCTCTCGAACCCAACACCCTCTTTCCTAGGGTTTCGGTTCAGAATTTGCTTTTGAGGACATCACACAGTGTCTGATGCCCTTTGAGACTTTTGTACATTCCTGTCTCAAGCAATTCTTCAACCTGGCATTCTCATCAGCAATAGTAGTGGTATCCTCAGTAGGGGGGTTAGTTACCACATCAGCTGGTCTGTGAAGATATTCACAACGAAGATTATGACTTGAGAAGACATTCACGTGAAGACTATGGAGTGCGAAGACATAGTTGTTTCGTAGTTTCCTTTTCTTCTTTGTTGAGTCATAGGAACCACCGTCTTTGTTAAGTGGGGTCCAAGTGAACAAAGTCAGAGTGACTGAAGTGATGCTCAACCAAATCCTATGTCTTCGAGCAAAGATAATGAGAGCAAATCTTATCCAGAGCTGGATGAGTTAGCTTTACTTGTAGCCCAAGTCAAGATGCCGCGTGTGTTTGAAATTTGACCGTTGGACACGTGTCAGTTCCTTAGTGACCCATGGTCATTTTGGAAAAATCAGGTCGGGTTGCCTCCTGGCTATAAATAGCCCACCCCCTACACCATAAATTGGTGGCTGCTTAGAGTTAGTGCACGGCTTTTGTCGTTTGAGAGCAACCCACCTCCAAAGCATTTGAGAGAGAGATCCTTGCGAGGACAAAGCCCAAAACACCCAGAGCCAAAGAGTGTTAGGCATCCTTTGAAGTCTTTCTGTCCGCGTGGCCTGAAGACTTGTTACACTTGAGGACTGTGAATCCTCCAACCGGTTAGGAGTCGCGTTCTGAGCATCCAAGAGTCATTGTGGATTGCCAGTGAACGAAGTCTGTGAAGGTTTGGAAGTCTACCTTGAAGATTTACTAGAGTGATTGGGTGAGGACTAAGTGTTCTTAGATCAAGGGGAATAAGGTGAAGCCGGTCTTGAGTTAAATCTCAGCCTCCCTAACCCGGGCGTCAGTTGTCACACGGCCAGCTGGGAACTGGTCCAACAAATCCTTGTCCTCACCGAGCAACTGGTTCTATCCCTTACCTCTCTTTACTTACAGTATGCCTTCGTGAAGTCATTGCGAGCTTGCATGATCTGATTGGCTTCACCGTGTGAAGACAGTTGTTATTTGGCTTCATACTATCTTCCATCCTGATCCACACTACCTAGCTGCTAATAGTCTTCGTGCTTTCACTTCATTAATTACTTGACTATGGCTTGTCTAGTGTAGTCTACCTTCCGCTGCATATCAATAGATTCATTTCTTCTGTTTGTCTTCAAAGCCCCCGTATTTTGAAGACTTTCATAAAAATCACCTATTGACCCCCCTCTAGTCGATAACTAGCACTTTCAGAATGTGGATGAATGACCTTGACGTAAAACAAGATGTGCATGAAGGGTTGGCTCCCCCTAAATCATACAACAACTGTAAGCATTTGAGCAACTTATATGGAATTGATGCATATTTCAAATGCATTGCATTGTGTTAGGTTGGAACACATAATTTTGCAAGAGGCTAAATACTATCACATGGTACATCATTGTAAAGAACATAATTATAAATAGTCTTGTCCATACATGGTACAGGTTCACAACCACATAATGTAGTACAATAAGTTTTAACATGACCATATATAGTCTCATACGAAATACGTGAAATAGTTCACATGCAACAAGGAAGAACAAAATCCAATAAAAGAAAATGCATGATACTAGCGCGCGCACACACGGTGCAACCTAATATACTACTTCTCCACCTTTGACAAGTACCAAAAAGGTGAAAGAGAAACTAAGCGAGCCCCCCATGGAAGATCACTCGGCACCATCTTCGTCGCCGTCGTCCTCCACCTCATTGAAAAAATCTGCATAGTCAGCCTTGGAAGGGAAGCCAAAATCTGGTATAGTAGGAGGTGGAAGAGGATATCGTCCTCGCTCACATGACTACTAGGATGTGAGCGAAGACGGGTCTTGAGTAAATCTTTCACAGACCCTTTGATCTCCTCTTTATGCGGGAAACCTGTAACTCAAAAATTAATCGGAAAAGTTACGATTCTTATCTTGTTGCCACCATGCTTGAGTCATATTCATTTTGTGAGTCCAAGATCCACACACATAGTTGACAAGACAAGTAAGAAACCATGTATTCACTTAGCAAACTTAATTAGCCCTTTATATGGTGCACTTTCAGACACCTTATTAACAAAGGACTATGTCTCGCGCCGTCGAGTCGACTGAGCCTATTCATAAAAACAATAATGACTAATCCTATCGTGTACGGCAACCTTCCCTATAAAGGTCATCGTATGTGCCCCCAATTAAAATGCTTGTTGCTCTCGCTAGACTAAAGACATCCACAATAATCTTTATTTTGACCATGTGGCTAACACATACCCCAAATCACCATGTTGTTTTCCCTACAACAACAATGAAATATTCGAAACCATTTCATTTCTGTGAAATCATTAAAACCATCTAAAATAGTTTTAATCACTTTCATGAAATAGTTACGTTTAGTGCAAATCACTTTTTTGAAATAATTTAAATTTCTAGAATAATGAAATATTTGATATCACTTTTCTGAAGTAAATGAAATGATTTTTTCCGCAAATATGCAAGAGTTTGTGTATCTTTTCATTGATACATAGAAAATATATAGGAAATGGGTAGGGGGAAGGGGCGTTAGTACACCACGTGCACAATGAACGACCGACTACTACCGTTAGAACAGAGTAAATGGGTTGCTTAGCCCCGAAAAGAGGAAAAAATTGGGTGGAGACGGGCTCCAAACGTCGGCCTATGTACCCACCCTAATCTGTTGCCTCCTGTCCCTGCTCCCATCTGATGCTATCCTATCATCCGCACCTATGCGCACGTTTCTCGACTCGAGTACCTCACATCGGCTCCAGGATCGTGTCTCGTGTCAACCACTTCAGCGGCAAACGACATTTGCATGGCCAAGCGATTGGAGCCCTCTTCTCCACACGATCGGACTGGCGAGAGTGGGTTTCCTGGTTGGCGATAGCCTGACAACGCTAGAACGCCTCGCCGCCTTCTCTCTCACATGACCGCATCGGGCCGGAACAACAGTCATGGCCGCCACAGGTCGTGATTCTGCTGCGTGAAGTGTTGCTTCCGCCGAGAAGGACGAGAGTCGCCACACTGGAGTCTAGCAGTATCGCCACCTTGGATCATGTAAAAAAGTTAAAATAGTGAAAAATAGTTAAAAATACTCGTTGTACCTATTTGCATGTGCTCTTGTGAGTCCAATGACGACTAGGGTTTCTCGACCCCTGCCAGCGGCAACGTAGGTCTACCTCATCTCCTATGGCCTTAGGCCAGAGAGGCGCGGTGTATCTCGGCCATTGCCAGCAGGAGAGCTCCTCAGTTTTTAGGTGTCTTTTGTGTCTGTTTAGGGTATTGCCATGTGTCTTACTCAGGAAGACGAGACAACGTCGGCTCCCCGGAGATGGAATAAGGTTCTTCCGCCGAGTCCTCGTCATGGCGGTGCGACCAACATCGTCGGATGGTGTGTGGAGGTGTGTCTCTGGCAGATCTTGCAGGATTTGGTTAGTGGTTGTCTTTGGTGGATCCGCTTCAATTTGGTCTTCGTTCATCTACATTCTTTTGTCTTCAGGTTGGATCCCTCTAATCTACATATCTCTTCATCGATGGCGGTTGTTGTTCTGGTGCGCTCGTCCTATGGGGCTTCAGCATGAGTGTCTAGTACAAAAAGTTTTTTCCAGCTCTGCTACCTCTTGAGCACTGCGTTGGTTTTCCCTTGAAGAGGAAAGGGTGATGCAGAAAAGTAGCGAAAGTATTTCCCTTAGTTTTTTAGAACAAAGGTATCAATCCAGTAGGAGGCTACGCGCGAGTCCCTCGCACCTACACAAACAAATAAATCCTCGCAACCAACGCGATAAGGGGTTGTCAATCCCTACACGATCACTTACGAGAGTGAGATCTGATAGATATGATAAGATAATATTTTTGGTATTTTTATGATAAAGATGCAAAGTAAAATAAAAGCAACATAAATAACTAAGTGTTGGAAGATTAATATGATGGAAAATAGACCCGGGAGCCATAGGTTTCACTAGTGGCTTCTCTCAAGAGCATAAGTATTTTACGGTGGGTGAACAAATTACTGTTGAGCAATTGACGGAATTGAGCATAGTTATGAGAATATCTAGGGATGATCATGTATATAGGCATCACGTCCGAGACAAGTAGACCGGCTCCTACCTGCATCTACTACTATTACTCCACACATCAACCGGTATCCAGCATGCATCTACAGTATTAAGTTCATAAGAACAGAGTAACGCTTTAAGCAAGATGACATGATGTAGAGGGATAAATTCATGCAATATGATAAAAACCCCATCTTGTTATCCTCGATGGCAACAATACAATACGTGCCTTGCTGCCCCTCATCCTTTGGGAAAGGACAACCGCAAGATTGAACCCAAAGCTAAGCACTTCTCCCATTGCAAGAAAGATCAATCTAGTATGCCAAACCAAACTGATAATTCGAAGAGACTTGCAAAGATAACCAATCATACATAAAAGAATTCAGAGAAGATTCAAATATTGTTCATAGATAAACTTGATCATAAACCCACAATTCATCGGTCTCAACAAACACACATCAAAAGAAGATTACATCGAATAGATCTCCACGAGAGAGGGAGAACATTGTATTGAGATACAAAAGAGAGAAGAAGCCATCTAGCTAATAACTATGGACCCAAAGGTCTGAGGTAAACTACTCACACTTCATCGGAGAGGCTATGGTGTTGATGTAGAAGCCTTCCGTGATTGATGCCCCCTCGTGAGCTCCTAACAGGCCCCAAGATGGGATCTCGTGGAGTGCAGAAGGTTGCGGTGGTGGAATTAGGTTTTGCCTCCGTGTCGATCGTTTGAAGTGCGTGAGGTATATATAGGAGGAAGGAGTACGTCGGTGGAGCAACATGGGGCCCACGAGGGTGGAGGGCGTGCCCAGGGGGTAAGCGCGCCCCCTACCTCGTGGCTTCCTAGTAGCTTTCTTGATGTAGGGTCCAAGTCCTCTGGATCATGTTCGTTTCGAAAATCACGTTCCCGAAAATTTCATTCCGTTTGGACTCCGTTTGATATTCTTTTTCCGCGGAACTCTAAAATAGGCAAAAAATAGCAATTCTGGACTGGGCCTCCGGTTAATAGGTTAGTCCCAAAAATAATATAAAAGTGAATAATAAAGCCCAATAATGTCCAAAACAGAAGATAATATAGCATGGAGCAATAAAAAATTATAGATACATTGGAGATGTATCAAGCTCCAGCGAGGGAGGGGTGATAATGACGGCGCACCTTTGGTTCGCTTCGGTGCTTGTAGTCATCACTATGTGGTCTATGGATCTGGATATAATTTTTATTATTTATGCTTTTTGATGTGTAGCAACTCTTCAAGCAAAAGCCGCCTAAGGGCATCTCCAACGTTGACCCTCAAACTGCCTGCATACGTCCGGACCGAGCGGTCCGGACAAGTTGTGCCATCCAACGTGGTCCAGACCACGTATTTCCAGCAAACTAGAACCAAACGTGTGAGTGTGTGTGTGGGGGGGTTGGAGTCTGAAAAGCAGACACGTAGGACTCCGACACCCCTGGCCCACCCAAAAAGCAGGCGGAGCCCGTGCTTTTGTAGCTGCTTGCCCTGTTTCCACGGCAAAATCCCCAATCCCGTCTTCCATCCCGTAGCTCTACACCCAATTCCCGCCCTTTTCTCCCACTCTCCCCCCACCACCATCGCCACCTCATGGAACCGGAGGAGAGCCTGCTGGAGATGTTGGACATGGTGGAGGTACCAGAGGATCCGAACATCACGCTCACCCAAAAGATCAACTCGGTGACGCGGCAAAAGCGTCACGACAAAGCGAAAGTTGCAAAGGAGGAGACCCTCAAGAAGTGGGCCGCCAGCGGAGGGTGTGCCAGCGGGCGTGCTGGTCGAGGACAAGGTGGACGTCGTGGCCGCGGTGCGCAGATGGTGTCGCCCACCTTACAGACGCCACCATGGCCGGAGCATTACAAGGCTCTGTACTTCTACGCTGCGAAGCAACTGGGTAGGCAGTCCCCAGCGCCGCCAACGTGTCGTTCATTATTGATGTTAACGCAAAGCCCCTGCTCTTCTCAGAGTGTTCTTCGCCGCAGCTTGTCCGGGTGTGGACGGCGGGCGGGGAAAAGATGGGCGCCTACACGTTGTTCGCGTGTATGCCTAAAGCGGGGGAGCCGGCCTATGTCGGGGACCGGGAGATGATGGACATCATTCATGACGGAGGCGAAGGAGGTGGTGCCTATGTGGAAGACTCGGATCCCACCCAATCCGGCAACTACACCCAAACTGCAACACATCATGGTACACCTAGATAGGCATGCAACAGGCCAACGCCCAGACGGGTACATAACAGCCGGATTGCGCTGCCGGACAACAGCATGAGGAGGAGGATTAGGAGGAAAACAAGGGCGAGGACGATGATCCGGATGATGTTGCCGGCTATCGAAGAAGAGGGGTAGAGGAGAAAGCTTCAACGTGCAGAATGACGAGCTATTATGCGATGCATGGTTAGCCACTGGCCTCGATCCAATCCATGGCACGAAGCAAAAGGGGACAACCTTTTGGAACAACATTCACATATGGTTCCATGAACACAAGCATTTCGCGCCCTACTCCTACATGGTCATCTGCAACCGTGAATCAAAGTCCCTCAACTATCGATATTACACCATCCATGGGGCCGTCTCAAAGTATTGCGGCCACTTGAAACATCTCATTGCATGATGGCCTAGCGGTGCGCAAATCCACGATCAAATAAGTTCATTTGGCCGGATGTGCATAGTTTTGTTGATCACTAGCCGGATATGCATAATATTGTAGCTGGATGGTGACCCACAATTATAGGGTATCGGAACAGTCTTCGATGGTAGTATTTCACCGAAATTTATTGATTCGACACAAGGGGAGCCAAAGAATATTTATAAGACTTCACAATGGAGTTGTCAATTCAACTACTTGAGAAGTGATACGTCTCCAACGTATCTATAACTTTTTATTGTTCCATGCTATTATATTATCAACCTCGAATGTTTTATATACATTTAGAAGCAACTTTATATCATTTGTTGGGACTAACCTACTAACTTAGTGCCTAGTGCCAGTTGTTTTTTGCTTGTTTTGACTTTGCAGAATATCAGTACCAAACGAAGTCCAAATGCCACGAAACTTATTGGAGAGTTTTTCTGGCAATAAGAGACCCTGGAAGCTCCGGGTAGGAACAAGAAGACGAAGGAGTGGCCCACTACGCACCAGGGAGCGCGAGGGGCCTAGGGCGCGCCTTGGTACCTATTGGGGCCCACAAGCCTCCGTTTGACCTAACTCCGCCTCTATAAATACTCTAATATCAAAAAACCTACCAGGAAGTCCACGAAATACTTTTTCCGCCGCCGCAAGTTCCAGAACCACGAGATCCCATCTAGAGGCCTTTTTCGGCACTCTGCAGGAGGATGATTTGATCACGGAGGGGGCTCTTCATCATCCTTGCTGCCCTCTGATGATGCGTGAGTAGTTTACCACAAACCTATGGGTCCATAGTTAGTAGCTAGATGGCTTCTTCTCTCTTTTTGATCTTCAATACAATGTTCTCCTCGGTGTTCTTGGAGATCTATTTGATGTATTTCTTCTCTGATTTATTGGTTTGGTTTCGCCAACTAGATTGATTTATCTTGCCATGGGAAGAGATACTTTGTGATGGGTTCAATTTTGCGATGCTCAATCCTAGTGATAGAAAGGGATATGACACGCATGTATCATTGCTATTAAGGGTAACAAGATGGGATTTATTTCATACATGAGTTTATCTTGTCTACATCATGTCATCTTGCTTAAGGCGTTACTCCATTTTCCATGAACTTAATACACTAGATGCATGCTGGATAGCGGTCGATGTGTGGAGTAATAGTAGTAGATGCAGAATCGTTTCGGCCTACTTGTCTCGGACGTGATGCCTATATACATGAGCATTGCCTTGGATATCGTCATTATTATTTGCTTTTCTGTTAATTGCCCAACAATAATTTTTCTACCCACCGTATGCTATTTTTTGAGAGAAGCCTCTGGTGAAAACTATGCCTTGGGTCTATTTTCTATCATATATTAAAACCAATAATACCTTTGTTGCAATTTTTTTGTATTTTTGTCAGATCTATCTATCAAAAACTATACCGTTTAATCTTGCTCATAACAGTCTAGGGATTGACAACCCCTCTACGTGTTGGGTTGCAAGTATTTGTTGTTTGTGTGCAGGTGTTGTTTACATAGTATTGCTTGGTTCTCCTACTGGATTGATAGCCTTTGTTTCATAACCGAGGGAAATACTTATCTTTATTGTACTGCATCATCCTCTCCTCAAGGAAATCCCAGCACAGCTCACAAGTAGCAAGAAGTCACTTCCTTGCAGCAATTTATTTGTAGTATGGTAATATGATAGCAGTGGAAACAGTAGTGGCACTAGTAATAGTGACAATAGCAGTTTTGTAGCAAGTGTAACAACAACAGTTAACTTGAGCAAAGACAATATCATAAAAGCGTAGGCATGGAGTAGCGATGGATATTTGGATGAAATTCATTATGTAATAGTCACAAACTAGAGCGATGCACAATAGCTCCAATTCATCAATCATCTGTAGGCATGTATTCTGTATATAGTCATACATGCTTGAGGTGAGAACTTGCATGACATATTTTGTCCTACCCTACCGTGGCAGCGGGGTCCTAATGAAAACTAAGGGTAATTAAGGTGATCCTTTTAATACAGAACCGGAACAAAGCATTAGCAAATAGTGAATACGTTAGATCATCAAACTACAATCATCCTCAGAGAGTATCCCAACTATTGTCACTTTGGGGTCTACGGATCAGGACAATAATAGGTGCATATAACTTGCAGATAGGATCAAGAACTCAAATATATTCATTGAAACATAATAGGTTCAGATATGAAATCATGGCACTCGGGCCCTAGTGACAAGCATTAAGTATAGCAAAGTCATAACAACATCAATCTCAGAACATAGTGGACACTAGGGATCAAGCCCTAACAAATTGACTCGATTACATGACGAATCTCATCCATCTCAATCTACCTCCTGTATGCCTACAATGAAATTACTCACGCTTGATGGTGAGCATAATGAGGTTGTTGATGACGACAACGAATTCCCCTCTCCGGAGCCCCGAACAGACTCGAGATCAGGCATCCCAACGAAGAACAGGAGGCGGCGGCGACTCTGTATCGTAAAACACGATAAACTCTGTTTTTTGGAACGATGGTATATGTAGGCATTGAATTAGGTCTGGCAGAGGCTCGTGGGCTCACAAACTCACATGGCGCGCCTAGGGGGCGCCCCCCTGAGCTTGTGGCTCCCTAGTGGCCCCCTCCGGTAGTTCTTTGCACCAGTATTTTCTATATATTCTAGAAAAAATATCCATAAAATTCCGTCCAATTCCGAGAACTTTTTGTTTCTGCACAAAAATAACACAAAGGTAGTTCTACTGAAAACAACGTCAGTCCAGATAAGTTTCATTCAAATCATGCAAATTTGGGTTCAAAATAAGAGTAAAAGTGTTTGAAAAAGTAGATACGTCGTAGACGTATCACCGGACATGCATAATTTCATAGCCGGATATGCAAAGTATTATTGATCGCCACCAGGATATGCATACTTTTATTGATCACTAGCCAGATATACATAGTTTCCTAGCCGGATATGCAAAGTATTGTTGGTCACTAGCCGAATATGTATGCATAGGTCTTGACAATTTTTTATTTTGTAGCCATCTTGGATGTGTACGGTATTCAAGAAGTTGGAGAAGAAAAACTTCACCGTCCTGCATTGCTGGTTGAAGTTGAATGGGTGACTGAAGTGGAACCTATTCATAGCCAAGACAGCCACCTAAGTCACCAAGGAAGAAACCGGGGACACAACCGGCCCAACAAAAGAACCGCCAAGAAGATTGGAAGAGGGTTCCGGGAAAAGAAGTGGGAGTAGGAGAGGGCAAGGCAAGAATGTGTGGTTGCCAAGTTGACGGAGAAGTTCGAGGACATCTTGTCGAAGAAGGAGGATTCATATGTCAAGCGTTCCGACATTACAGAGGAGAAAAAGATAGAGAGATTCAAACTGTTGATGGAGACGACCTAGAAGAAGCTGGTGCTCAATGATAAGAGGGCCTTGATCGAGGAGAAGAAGGCCATGCTCGAAAAAAAGAAGATGAAGATCGCAACCGATGCAGCGGACGCCAAGATGTTGTCCTTGAAGGTGGAGTCTTTAGATGCCGACGCAAGAATGATCATGCAAGCCGTCTGCTACATGATGTTCCAGAGGTTAGGAAGATGCGGCGGCGGACGAGGAGCAGGAGGAGGTTGCATACCCGGCGGTGACGACACCTTGAGCGTGGAGGAGGGTCAGACCGGCAGGGCCAAAAATCTCAATTTTTTGCATGGACTGCTGGATGGATATTCTTTTGTCATGGGCATATAAAAACTTAAGCATACTTGTCTTTTTTGTATGATCATGCATGTGATGTTGTAGCTGATTGGGGGAGAACTCGCTCGATGAACTCTCTCACACACACACACACACACGAGAGATAGAGAGAGAGAGAGGGTTTTGCGCTGCGTGCAACTTACTACAACTTTTCTATTTCTCTGTTTATTTAACAGCTCAAAACTGACTAACATATTGATCCTAATCTTGCACCAGGACCAAGCTATGTGGATGTGCCATCCCACGTCCCTTGACCACGCACAAGGCTCCGCCGTTACAGTCGGTGCTCGTGCCATCCCATGAGCTAGATGTAGCAACGTGCAAGCCTACCTAGCTACTGCACTGACCAGGACGTGAACAAGCTCACTCTACATGGTCAGGTATATTTTCAGAAAGCAAAAACCTACGTGACAAAGAGTGCGATAGGATTACAAGTTTCCCAACAAATCACCACCTAATCCTGTTGCCTAAGATCCCTTCACTTCGACGACACCAAGGCACTGTTGCAGCAAACTAAACCTGACGCGCCCTAGTGCTTTGGTGAGGAGATCAGCGAGTTGTCTTTCAATTCCAACATGACCAACCTGCACTTTTCCATCCTCGATGCACTAACGAATGAAATGGAAGTGTATGTCAATGTGCTTACTCTGATCGTGATACACTGGGTTCTTGCTCAGCGTGATTGCTAACTTGTTGTCGATGAACAGCTTCACCGTCATGCGGTCGCTCCCGGCCAGCTCGCCATAGAGACGGCTCAGCCAGATGCCCTGGCATGCCGCCATTCCTGCCACCATGCACTCTGCTTCACAGGAGGAGAGAGCGATGACTTTTTGCTTCTACGACGTCCACGTGATCGGGCTGCCATTGAGGAAGAACACCACCCCAGTTGTACTCTTGCGATCATTGACGTCGCCGGCAAGGTCGTGTCGCTGTATCCCACCAGCTCGGCTTCCTCCATGGTCCTTTTGTAGCAGCATCCATAGCCAGAGGTCCCTCGGACGTAGCGGAGGATCTGCTTCACCGCCGCCCAGTGCGGTGCTCCCGACGCCTCCATGTGCGGGTTGATGATGCCGACGGCGTGTGTGATGTCCGGCCTAGTGTTGCAGAGGTAGCGTAAGCTCCCAACAACATTCCGTTACTTGGTGACATCGATGCCCCCGCCGGTGTCGCCCTTGATCAGCTACAGCCGGTGCTCCATGGGCGTGTGACTCGGGTTGCAGTCCTTCATCCCTGCCTGCTCCAGCACCTTCTCTGCATAAGTGCTTTGACACAACGTGATCATGCCCTCACGCTGCTCAACCTCGATCCCCAAGTAATAACTCAGGAGGCCAAGGTCGCTCATGTAGAACAGATGATGCATCTACTCCTTGAAGTTCTCGATTTCCTTCACGTCAGTGCCAGTGATCACCAGATCATCAACGTACACGCCAACCAACAAGACGCCCACTTCAGTTGCCCTTTGATACACCGCGTGCTCCAGGGGGCTCCGCTCGAAGCCTGGCTTGGTGAGCTCACCGTCGAGGTTGGCGTTCCATGCGCATGGTGCTTGGCGCAGCCCATAGAGCGCCTTGCGCAGCCTGAGTACGTTGTGCTAGTTGCCAGGGTTGACGAAGCCGGGGGGCTGGTGCACATACACCTCTTCGACCAGGTCGCCGTTCAGAAATGTGGACTTGACGTCCATGTGGTGGACTTGCCACCCGGAGTGCGCGACGAGCGCTAGCAGGACACACACTGTCTCCATGCGCGCCACCGGCGTGAAGACCTCATCGAAGTCCACCCCCTACCGCTGCACATAGCCTTTCACGACGAGCCTAGCCTTGTGTTTCACAATGTTACCAGCCGGATCCTTTTTTACCTTAAACACCCATTTTAGGCCGATGGCGACGTGACCAGGCGGGAGCGCGGTGAGCTCCCAGGTGCCGTTGCTCCTGATCGTGTCCAGTTCGTCCTCCATCGCGCGCCTCCAGCGGGGATCGCCCTTTGCATCCTCAACGCCGCCTGGCTCCTCCGTGGCTAGAAAGCAAAGGTGGTTCACCTCCACCGGCTCTGCCTCCCAGGCGTCGTCGAGCTCCTGCTCGATACTAGCCATGCGCATGTACCGCAGCGCAGTGCCGACCGGCGCGTCATGCCATCCCGTGTCATGGGACGGCGGCGTCGCCCAGTCATGGGAGCGTGGGGTTGGTGTGGTCGGCGTTGCCTGCGGCGGGCTATCCTGGCCCGGTCCTTCAGGCGTGCCAGGCTGCTGCGTCGTGCCCAGTCCATGGTCCTGTCGGTTGGCAGGTCATGGTACACCACCTCAAACGTGGTGCACGGTGTGGGCGTCACGTCAGCGCCGCCGCTCCAGTCCCATCTCTGGTGCTCCCCGAATACCATGTTGTGCGTGATGCGCAGCTGATTCGTCGCCGGGTCGTACACCCGGTAGGCCTTGGCGTCGTCCTCGTAGCCGAAGAAGACCATGGGCGTCGAGCGATCGGCCATCTTGTCGATGCCGGGGCCGAGGCTCTTGACATGTGCCACGCAGCCGAACACACGGAGATGATGCACCTTAGGCTTCCGGTTGTGCCACGCCTCGTAAGGAGTTTGCCTGTCCAGGCTGCGTGTGGGCGCGCACGACCTCACCCCAGAAGATCGCCGGCACACCCATGCTCTTCAAAAGACAGTGGGCCATCTCCACCACTGTCTGATTGTGGCGCTCGACGATGCCGTTTTGCTGTGGTGTGTAGGGGGCGGTGGTGCAGTGCTTGATGCCATGCTCGTCGCAGTACTCCCGGAATGCGGCGGAGTTGAACTCGCCACCGCGATCGGATCGGAATGCCAGGAGCTTCCTGCCCAGCGTCGCCTCAGCGAGTGCCTTGACCCGCTTGAAACGCTTGACCGCCTCTTCCTTGGACTTGATCACCTCAATCCACATGAAAAGGCTATGATCGTCAACCATTAGCAGGAAGTACCTGTTGCCACCCGCTGTGGCTGGCTTGATCACCCCACATAGGTCACTACGGACCAGTTCGAGCCCGCACTAGGCGCGGTACTTGGACACCTGCGGGAACGAGACGTGGTGCTGCTTCCCAAGAGCGCACCCGTCGCTTAACTCCTCGACGCGCTCGATCGAAGGCACACCTTCTGCCATGCCCTTCTCTGCGAGAGCATGCAGTGAGCAGAAGTTGAGATGGTCGTAGCGTCTATGCCACAGCCAGACCTCATCCTGCATGACGGACAGGAGGCACACGGGCGCCGCCATCTTCATCTTGATGGTGTACAACCTGTTCTTGGAGCGCGTCACCCACGCGAGCAGCGCGCGGTCGCATTCGAACAGCTCCAGCACACCGTCTTTGACCACCTCAGCCGAGCTCGTCCAACTGGCCGAGGCTCACGATGTTGCTGCGCAGCCTCGGGATCCGGTACGCGTCCGTGAGCGCCCGGTGGCCCTTCTATCGACACTCGAAGATGATCATGCCGCGCCCGCAGATGCGGACGAGTGATCCGTCCCCGAACTTGACCGTGCCCTTGATCAATTCGTCGAGCGTGGTGAACAGCTCCTTGTCGCCGGTCATGTGGTTGCTCGCGCCGGTGTCGAAGTACCACACCCCGGCGCCTGCGTCCACCGGCATGACGCGCTCCTCGTTGAGGTTCACCACCTCTGTTGCGCCCGGACCGTCACCACGGCCGCCGCTTGGGAGCAGCGCCGCGTCACTTGGGGTATCGCCGCAGCTGCCGTTTGGCTCCGATGCCGTGTCGTGCACTACCTTGTCGCACACCTGAGCCAGCAGGATCGCCGGCTGGTCATCTTCACCTTGGGTGAGGTGGGCCTCCTCGCCGCCTTCACGCCGCTCCTGGCGTGGCTTGTAGCACTCACGGGTGAAGTGCCCCCATATGCCACATTTGTGGCACTTCCCGTTCCATTTCGGCGCCTTGTCTCGCCCGCCGTCGTTGCGCCCGCCGCCACAGCCACGACCACGGCCGCTGCTGATGACCCACAAGTATAGGGGATCAGTTGTAGCTCTTCTCGCTAAGTAAGAGTGTCGACCCAACAAGGAGCAGAAGGAAATGACAAGTAGTTTTCAGTAAGGTAATGTCTGCAAGTGTTGAAATTGTAAGTAGCGGAGTTGTTTGATAGCAAGATAATTTGTAACGAGCAAGTAACGATAGTAGTAACAAAAGTGCAGCAAGGTAGCCCAATCCTCTTGAGGCAAAGGATAGGCCAAAACGGTCTCTTATGATAAGCAAAGCGTTCTTGAGGGTACACGAGAATTTCATCTAGTCACTTTCATCATGTTGGTTTAATTCGTGTTCGCTACTTTGATAATTTGGTATGTGGGTGGACTGGTGCTTAGGTGTTGTTCTTACTTGAACAAACCTCCTACTTATGATTAACCCTCGCGCAAGCATCCAGAACTATGAGAAAAGTATTAAGAATAAATTCTAACCATAGCATTAAACTTTTGGATCCAATCGGTCCCTTATGGAATAGCACATAAATAGGGGTTTAAGCTTCTGTCACTCTCGCAACTCATCATCTAATTGCTACTCCACAATGTATTCCCTTAGGCCCAAATATGGTAAATTGTGATGTAGTCGACATTCACATGACACCACTAAGGGAATCACAACATACATACTATCAAAAATATCAAGCACATATCAGATTCACATGATTATTTGCAACATGATTTCTCCGGTGACCTCAAGAACAAAAGTAACTACTCACAAACGATAATCATGCTCAAGATTAGAGGGGTATTAAACGGCAGCGCTCCATCCCGAAAGTCCTCTCATTATTTTTTATAGGTCAAAATGACCTATATACGGAAAGATGGGCATCGGAGGTGGGCACAGGTGAGCACAACCCACCCGAGGCGCTGGGCTCCCTAAGCAGCGCCCGGTGGGTTGTGCCCACTGGTGAGCCCCTCTGGTGATTATTGCTCCAATATTCGTCAAATATTCCATAAAAAATCTCCGTGGAGTTTCAACTTGTTTGGAGTTGTGCAGAATAGGTAGCCCGACGTAGCTTTTCCAGGTCTAGATTTCCAGCTGCCGGAATTCTCCCTCTTGGTGTGTACCTTGCATATTATGAGAGAAAAGGCATTAGAATTACACCAAAAAGCATTATTATAGATAAAAACATTATAAATAACAGTAAGAAAACATGATGCAAAATGGACGTATCAACTCCGCCAAGCTTAGACCTTGCTTGTCCTCAAGAGAAAACCGAAATCGAAAAACATGTCCACATGCTTTGAGAGAGAGGTGTCGATAAAAACAAAATACCGACATACAAGAATCATGTAGATTATTATAACAGCAACAAATTTAAACATAAGACTTTTGTCATATAACTTTTATCATATACTTCTCAGGAATAAGTAACAGTTCATCACACAATTGAAGTATAAAGCAAAAACTCTATTAAAACAAACAAACTATGTTCTCGATCAACTTTGCAACCACAATTCATCATCTTTTCGGGAAGGGTCACGTGTCCAGACCTTTAGGCAAGTCCACATACTCAACCATCATATAGTCTTCTATGATTGCTAACACTCACCGCGTACACATGAACAAAACGTTTCAATCGGACACATAGAAAGATAAGGGTTTATAGTTTCGCGTCCCAACATATTCACCTCAAGGGTGGTGTTAAAAATAATAACTCATGCTATCTATATTCAACTGGACATATGTGCCTAGATCTTTCCACACCACATGATGCTTGCCAAATGAGAAAAATAAAAAGGGAATAGAAGGAAAACTTTGACTCTTTGCATAAAAGTAAATACATAAAATTAAAAGATAGACCCTTCGCAGAGGGAAGCAGAGGTTTTCATGCGCTTATTTGTTTGTATGCTCAACCCCTTAGTGCAAAAGAACGTCACGTTGCATTTCCCCTTGTGATAGCGACCTTTATTATGCAGTCTATCTCTTTTATTCTTCACCATCACAAGTTCATGCAATGCTCAATTTTCTCTTACACTAAATGATCTCACACATTTAGAAGAAATTTTTATTGCTTTTTGCACCGATGACAACTTACTTGAGGGATATTGCTCAATCTTGATGTGGCTTGAAGCTAAGTTGGTATTTCCCCAAAGAGGAAGGGATGATGCAGCATAGCGACGGTAGGTATTTCATTCAGATATGAAACCAAGGTTATCGAACTAGTAGGAGAACAAGCAACACAATGTAAACAACCCCTGCACACAAATAACAACCACTCACAACCCGATGTGTTAAAGGGGTTGTCAATCCCTTTCGGGTAACGGCGCCAGAAATGGCATGTTGACGGGAGAAAGTTGTAATAAATTGCAAATAAAATAAAGTGCAGCAAAGTATTTTTGTATTTTTGGTTTAATAGATATGAACATAAATGCAAAGGAAAAGTAGATCACAAAGGCAAATATATGAGAAAGAGACCCGAGGGCCGTAGGTTTCACTAGTGGCTTCTCTCGAGAAAAATAGCAAACGGTGGGTGAACAAATTACTGTTGGGCAATTGATAGAACTTCGAATAATCAGAGCGATATCCGGGCAATGATCATTATATAGGCATCACGTCCAAGATTAGTAGACCGACTTCTACCTGCATCTACTACTATTACTCCACACATCGACCGCTATCCAGCATGCATCTAGTGTATTAAGTTCATGGAAAAACAGAGTAATGCAATAAGAACGATACATATGTAGAGATAGACCCCATCGTTTTATCCTTAGTAGCAACGATACATATGTGTGGGTTCCCCATACATCCTTTGGGATCAAGCACCGTGAATCAGACCCACTACAAAGCACCTCTTCCCATTGCAACATAAATAGATCAAGTTGGCCAAACAAAACCCAAATGTTGGAAAAGAAATACGAGGCTATAAGAGATCATGCATAAAAGAGATCAAAGAAACTCAATTACTTTCATGGATATAAAAATATATAACTGATGATAAACTCAAAATTTATCAGATCCAACAAAAACACCACAAAAGAGTTACATCATGTGGATCTCCAAGAGACCATTGTATTGAGAATTTAGCGAGAGAGAGGAAGCCATCTAGCTACTAACTACGGACCGAAGGTTTACAAGAACTACTCGGGCATCATCGGAGGCACCAATGGAGGTGGTGAACCCCATCCGAGTGGTGTCTAGATTGGACACAGTGGTTACGGACTGTGGCGGCTGGATCAATATTTCGTCGACTCCCCTAGAGTTTTGGGAATATTGGGGTATTTATAGAGCAAAGAGGCGGTCCGGGGGGCACCCGAGATGGGCACTGACCCACCGAGCGCTTTGGGCCTCTGGTGCGTCTGGTGGGTTGTGCCCTCCTTGGGGCACCCAGTAACCAAGGCCATTACGTTCCTTTTGGTCCAAAAAAATCTCCATGAAGTTTCGTTGCATTTGGACTCCGTCTGATATTGATTTCCTGCGATGTAAAAAACATGCAGAAAACAACAACTGGCACTTGGCACTATGTCAATAGGTTAGTACCAAAAAAATGATATAAAGTTACTATAAAATGATTATAACACATCCAATATTGATAATATAACAACATGGAACAATCAAAAATTATAGATACGTTGGAGACATATCAGCATCCCCAAACTTAACTCCTACTCGTCCTCGAGTAGGTAAGTGATAAAAACAGAATTTTTGATGTGGAATGCGGCCTAACATGTCATATCATATTCTTTCCTTTATAGCATGGACATTTGGACTTTTATGTGATTCAAAGCAATAGTCCAGTTTTGACATGATAATTTAAATACTCAAGCATATGAACAAGCAACCATGTCTTTCAAAATAACAATGCTAAAATAAGATATCCCTAGCCCACCATGCTCAACCATTGATCCATTCATGAAACACACTCGCATATTAGCTACACCCAATACTCAAGTACGATCATATTGCCTCCTAGTTGGTGCTTTTATAAGAGAATATGGAGACTCAAATTCAAAATAAAAATTGCATAAAGTAAAAGAAAGGCCCTTCGCAGAGGGAAGTAGAGATTTGTAGAGGTACCAGAGCTCAAAGCGAAAAATTAGAGATAAAAACATTTTGGGAGGTGTATCCATCCCACCAACAATAACGACTTAGAGTTCCCAACACTTTCCATGCTAGATATATCATAGGCGGTTCCCAAACAGAAAATAAAGTTTATTCCTTTTTCCACCATACTTACACTTTCCATGGCTAGCCGTATCCACGGTTGCCCTCCATACCAACACTTTCCAAGGAATTTATTATTTGACAACATAAAGTAAATTCATTTATTTTTCATTTCGGGACTGGGCATCCCTAAAACCTTTGCCTTACTCTCGTGCAATGACAAGTGAATAACACTCATCGTGAGAATAACACATCCAGCATGGAAAATATTAGCCACCCCTCACCGCTCCGCTAGGGAAACGAACTCACAAAAGAGAAGTTTATTTTGAAAATTATAGATGGCACATGCAAATTTGCTTAGAACGGCAAAAGAATACCCCATATAGGTAGATATAGTGGACTCATGTGGCAAAACTGGTTTAAAGGATTTTGGATGCACAAGTAGAGATCATACTTAGTGCAAAATGAAGGCTAGCAGAAGATTGAGAAGCGACCAACCAAGAAACGATTAATCTCATAAGTAAGCATTAGCATAATTAACACCGAATAATGCACCACAAGTACGATATATTTTATTACATGACTATTGACTTTCATGCTTGCATAGGGAATCACAAACCTTAACACCAATATTCTTACTAAAGCCCCGTTTGATAGCATAGTTTTTCTTAGTATTGTAAGAATACTGCAGTTTTTTAAAATACCATGGTTTAATTTACCGTGAGCTGTTTGGCAACCACAAAAAACTGTAATATTTATACTGTGGTATTGTCAAAACCGTGGTATTTTCTCTGCATTAAAAAAAGAACCCCAAACCTCTTTTTTAAAAACAGAGCACGCGAAAAAAAAACGAGCATGTTCATTATCGCCTTCCTCGCTCCCGAGCCGTCGCTGCCGCCCTGAAGATCGCCAGCCATGGGACAAGCCAAGAGAAGGCAATGGAAAGAAAAATGGTGTCCTTCCTACTCCCACTTGTGCTTGTCCTCTCCTCATGCGCGCCCGTGCATCATGTTAACCCCCAGCCACCTCATGCCCAGATTTCTCATACATGACCGCGCTTTGCTGTTGGCTGCAACACTAACTCTAGCAACGCACTGCTGGATGTGTCTGCGCAAGCCGTTGTGTGGGATCATAGCAACCTAGCGTATGTGTGCCATGCTGCCATATCCGCGGCCTTGCTCACGGCCTTGCTTGTGCATGCCTTGCTCGGGCGTCGCCCCATGCCTCGGCGCACCTTGCTACTTCGCCGCTGCTTCTTGTGCATGCCTTGCTCGGGCGTCGTCCAATGCCTCGGTGCACCTTGCTCATTCTTTGCTTGATGTGCATGCCTTGCTCGGGCGTCGTCCCATGCCTCGGTATGCCGTGCTACTTGCCCTTTGTCGTTCAAGTCCTGACCAAGCAGCGAGCGAGACCGCGCACTTTCGTGTGGCGCCGTTGTGCGCCCGCTATCCTTGATGCATAGCATGCGGCCGAGTCTATTTATGCACGGCCGTTCAGTTTGCAACAACTGGTCAGCTAAGATCGTCCATGTTTGCACCTTTGCTATGAAACGGCTAGCTAGCTAATTTACATCGTTGTAAACATGCACTAGCCAAACACTCTCACAGTATTCCCGATACTACAAAATACTTTCATATGTCAAAATTGTGGTTTCTAGTACTTATAGACAAAAATACCGCAGTTTCCAATACTATAGTTTCTGCAGTACTTTGCTGTCAAACACAGCCTAAAGCATAATTACTCATCAACATAACTCACATATCACATCATCATATCTCAAAACTATTACTAAGAATCAAGTTTATTTTGTCCAATGATCTTCATGAAAGTTTTTATTATATCCTTCTTCAATATCTATCACTTTGGGACTAATTTTCATGTGTTGCTTTTCATAAGCTTAAACAAATATAAGTGAAGATCATGAGCATAAAATTTTTCTATTTCTCTCAAAATAATTTAAGTGAAGCAAGAGAGAATTTCTTGAAAATTTTACTAACTCTCAAATAAATCTAGCTGAAGCAAGAGAGCATTTCTTCAAAAATACTAAAGCACACCATGCTGAAAAAGATATAAGTGAAGCACTAGAGCAAGTCCATAGCTCATAAAAAATTTAAGTGACGCATAGAGAGCAATCTAACAAGTCATGACGTAATTTTGGCTCTCTAAAATAGGTGTATCCAGCAAGGGATCAAGACTTAAAACACAAAATAAACACAAGCAAAGAGTCATATCATACAAGACGCTCCAAGCAAAACACATAGTATGTGACGAATAAAAATATAGCTTCGAGTAAAATACCGATGGTCGTTAAAAGAAAGAGGGGATGCCACTCGGGGCTTCCCAAGCTTAGTTAGTTACTCATTTTTGGATAATAGCTTGGGATGCAGGGCATCCCAAGCAAACTCTTCTATCCTTCCTTCATCCATCGTAAGATAACCCAAAACTTGAAAACTTCAATCACACAAAACTCAACAAAACCTTCGTGAGATCCCTTAGTATAAGAAAGCAAACCACTACTATAAGTACTGTATCAAACCAATTCATATTTTCTTTTTGCATTATATCTACTGTATTCCAACTTTTTTATGGCAAAAACTCATCAAAGAAAACCATAGAGCCATCAAAATAAGAACACAACACAAACAAAACAGAATCTGTCAAAGAAAAGTCTGTAGCAATCTAACAATTTCGAATACTTCTGTAACTCCAAATATTCTGCAAAATTAGGACGACCAGGGTAATTTGTATATTAATCTTCTGAAAAAATAATTGGCATTTTATCACGTTCTGGTGATTTTTAACAATTGTTTTCGTGAGCGCATAAGTTTCTATTTCTCAGCAAGATCAAACAACTATCACCCAAGAAGATACTAAAGGCTTTACTTGGCACAAACACTAACTAAAACACAAAGAACACAATCATAAGAGTAGCATAATTGTGCAAACACACAAGAACAGAAAGCAAAAAGAAAAAATAAATTTTTAATCATTGGGTTGCCTCCCAAAAAGCGCTATAGTTTTACGCCCTTAGCTAGGCATAAAGCAAGGATCTAAGTATTATCATCTTTGGTTCGAGATCCATAAGATGCTCTCATGATTGATTCATAAGGTGGCTTAATTCTTGTTCTAGGGAAGTGTTCCATACCCTTCCTCAAAGGAAATTGGGACTTAATATTGCCTTCTTTCATATCAATCACGGCACCGGTAGTGCGTAAAAATGGTCTACCAAGAATAATTGGACAAGATGGATTGCAAACAATATCAAGAACAATAAAATCTATGAGCACATAATTCCTATTTGCAAGAATTAGAACATCATTATTTCTTCCCATAGGCTTTTTAATAGTAGAATCAGCCAAGTGCAGATTCAAAGAACAAGATTCAATATCGATAAGACCAAGCACATCATATAGAAATTTAGGAATTGTAGAAACACTATCACCCAAGTCTCACAAAGCAAAAAACTCATAATTTTTAATCTTGACTTTGATAGTAGGTTCCCATTCATCATGTAATTTTCTAGGAATTGATACTTCTAATTCCAATTTTTCTTTCAAAGCTTTCATCATAGCATCAACAATATGTTTAGTAAAAGCTTTATTTTGTTCATAGGCATGAGGTGAATTTATCATGGATTGCAACAAAGAAATACAATCAATCAAAGAGCAACTATCATAATTAAAGTGTTTGTATTCCAACAGAGTGGGCACATCACTAGTTAAAGTTTTGACCTCTCCAAACCCACTTTTATCAATTTTCTCAACAAGATTTTCACCCTCCGACTTATCGGGACGCCTTCTACCTAAAGTTGACTCTTCTCCAGTCCCTTTTTCATCAATCTTAACTTTACTAAACAAAGAATCAATAGAAGAAACACCAATCATTTTAAGATCTTCATCACTTTTACGAAAATAATCACTAGAAAACACTTTTTCTAAAAATTCTCTTTTAGCTCTAAGCATAGCGGTTCTTTTATTACTTTCATCCATAGAAACATAAAGAGCTTTAATTGATTCATCAACCTTAGGCACAAAACTTTTCATCTTGACATTATCCACATCATGAGCAATTCTATCAACACTTCTAGACAAATCATCAATCTTATTCAACTCTTCTTCTATGGTAGTGTTGAAATTTTTTTGCGTGTTGATAAATTCTTTAATATTTTTCTCAAGATTAGAGGTGTTCCTATTATTATTATAAGATTGATTTCCATAGGAATTACCATAATTATTAGAGGAATTACTAGGAAAAGGCCTAGGAATAAAATTACCCCTATAAGCATTGTTATTGAAATTATTTCGACAGATAAAATTCACATCTATGGCATCACTATTTTGCTCAATCAAAGTAGACAAAGGCATATAATTAAAATCAATAGGAGCACTTTTACTAGCAACCAATTTCATAAGAGCATCAACTTTTTCACTCAAAGAAGATATTTCTTCAACTGAATTAAATTTTTTACTAGTAGGAGCTCTTTCGGTATGCCATTGTGAATAGTTTGCCATGATATTATCAAGCAATTTGGTGGCTTCACCCAAAGTAATTTCCATAAAAGTACCATCCGCGGCAGAATCTAAAAGATTACGAGAAACAAAATTCAACCCCACATAAAATTTGTGTATGATCATCCAAAGATTTAACCCATGAGTTGGGCCATTCCTTAGCATCATTTTCATACTTTCCCAAGATTGTGCAACATGCTCATGTTCAAGTTGCTTGAAATTCATGATCTGGGTTCTAAGGGAAATAATTTTTGCGGTCGGAAAATACTTAGTGATAAAATCATCTTTGCACTTATTCCAAGAATCGATACTATTGCGAGGCAAAGAAGAGAACCAAATTTTTGCAGAATCACGCAAAGAAAACAGAAATAATTTCATCTTCACCACATCATTGTCCACATCTTTTTTATTTTGCATATCGCATAATTCCACGAAGGTATTAAGATGGGATGCGACATCCTCATTAGGAGTACCGGAAAATTGATCTTTCATCACAAGATTCAGCAAAGCAGTATTAATATCACAAGACTCCGCGCTAGTGGTGGGAAGAGCAATCGGAGTGCCAATAAAATCATTGTTGTTGGTATTTGAGAAATCACATAACTTGGTGTTCTCTTGAATCATGATGACTACACAACAACATTGCACTCAAAAACAGATCCGGCAAGAAAATGGCGAACGGAAAAAGAGGGCGAATAAAATGGCATATTTTTGTGAAGTGGGGGAGAGGAAAACGAGAGGAAAATGGTAAATAATGTAAATTGCGAGGAGATGAGCTTTGTGATTAGGAACCTGGTATATGTTGAAGATCCTCCCCGGCAACAGCGCTAGAAATTGGCACTTGGTCGGGAGACAATCTTGACTTGATCCTCCCCGGCAATGGCGCCAGAAATTCGTTTTGATGTCGCTTGAAGCTATGTCGGTATTTCCCCAAAGAGGAAGGGATGATGCAGCACATCGGCGGTAGGTATTTCCCTCAGATATGAAACCAAGGTTATTGAACTAGTAGGAGAACCAAGCAACACAACGTAAACATCCCCTGCACACTAATAACAACCACCCGCAACCCAACGTGTTAAAGGGGTTGTCAATCCCCTTTCAGATATGGCGCCGAGAAATGGCGTGTTGAGAGGGGAAAGTTGTAATAGATTGAATAAATAGATCGCAAATAAAATAAAGTGCAACAAAGTATTTTTTTGTACTTTTGGTTTAATAGATCTAAAAATAAATGAAAAGGAAAAATAGATCGCAAAGGCAAATATATGAGAAAGAGACCCGGGGGCCGTAGGTTTCACTAGTCGCTTCTCTCGAGAAAAATAGCAAACGGTGGGTGAACAAATTACTGTTGGGCAATTGATAGAACTTCAAATAATCATGGCGATATCCGAGGCAATGATCATTATATATAGGCATCACGTCCAAGATTAGTAGACCGAGCTCACACTGCATCTACTACTATTACTCCACACATCGACCGCTATCCAGCATGCATCTAGTGTATTAAGTGCATGGAAAAATGGAGTAATGCAATAAAAATGATGACATGATGTAGACAAGATCTAGCTATGTAGGGATAGACCCCATAGTTTTATCCTTAGTAGCAATGATACATACGTGTCGGTTCCCCTTACATCCTTGGGATCAAGCAATCGTAAAGATCGAACCCACTACAAAGCATCTCTTCCCATTGCAAGATAAATAGATCAAGTTGGCCAAACAAAACCCAAATATCGAAGAAGAAATACGAGGCTATAAGAGATCATGCATAAAAGAGATCAAAGAAACTCAAATACTTTCTTCTTTCCCTAATAATAAAGCGGCTATTGCTTCTGCCCGCCCGCTTACCGTCGTTATAGTATTTTTTAAATATGTGGTGGTACTAATTTGATGTTCTGCTAAAAAAACGATTCGAATCGCTGCTTTGTGCTGCGCCATCCCTCCTACTTCGTACCCCAGCCATACCGGGCCGATATGCTGATGGGCCCCTCCCAGGCTTCATTGGATTACGATACAAAAAATAGCAGCTCCGATAGGGATCGAACTCTCTGTCTGCACACCCGCTTTCTGTAGGAAGAGCCAACTAAGCCAGGTAACGATTGAGCAGAAAGAAAGGGTGCGATCAGATTGAAATAGCCCCACCTCGATTATTTATATCAATTTCCATCGGTTTATATATGTCCCGAATCATCGGAGAATCGGCAACCTGCGCCATGAAGAATAAACAAATTGAGGCTGAAATGTGGATCCTCCGATAATGAATGAATCAAAGCTGACTTTCACTGGCCAGTGACGCTAGCTGGCTGGTGCTCTTGCGTAGAGAGGCAAGGAGGCTGCTAGTGGCGAGCAGCGAGGGCAAGATGCATAGCCGGCGGCATGAGGGATGCCATGGCGGAGTAGGAGGTGGACGTTGACCCATAGCCAGTAGAAGGCGGCGGACGTCCACGCCGGACAAGAGAGAAGAGAGAAGAGGGGATCAGAGAGAGGTGAGAAAAGGGGGAAAAGGAAGGAGCCCGCCATGGCCGCTGGCGTATGGGGAATCCAGGCGACGCGAATGGGGGCGATCAGGGGATCCGGCGGCGTCTTTGGTGCGAGGATCTCCGGCGGTGATTGGGCGTGAAGCGTTAAGCGGCGTGGGGACTCCGGTCGTGGAATCTGGGTTGGGGAAGGTCGGGATGGAATCGTCTCAGCTAGCGTGCACCCATTGTTGTTGACTTTTTCTTGACTGAGATATTTATCTCCGTGCACATAGGTGTTTGTTCTCCAAATTATGCACACGTTAGATACTCTACTCTATATTATTCTTTTAAGGTTCAAACGGCTATGTACTGAAAAACAAAGAAAGAGAATTAGGCAATGTTGGATTAACTTGTACTCCCTCCCTCTATTCCAAAATATAAGTATTTTAAAGATTCTATAATATAGACTACGAAGCAAAATGAGTGAATCTATACTATAAAATACGTCTATATTCATCCATATGTAGTCCCTATTCAAATCTCTAAAAAGACTTACATTAGCACACACACCACAAAAACATATATGCTTGCACGTCTAATAAACATATACGCGGCGCCCAAGGCCACAGGCTGTTAGGGCCCGCGGCGCTTCGCACTTGCCCCTTCGCTTCTCACTCAGCCAAGCCCAGGCGCGCCTTGGGCTCGGGGCCTCTGTCGGCGTTAGGAGCAGGGTAACCCAGACTTGCACTGCCTGCGGCCTGCGGCATGGCTCAAGGGTGGCCCGGCCGCAGCCCATCTTCATCGGCACAAGCTCAAGACCCTCGCGAGGCCAAGCCTCATGGTAGACTGACGAGAAGCCTCCTCAGAGCCTGACCTCGTCAGTGGCTCATGAGGAGGCCGGAGAGATCAAGCGGGGTACCTCACGAAGTGCCCATGGCGCAAGCCATGGCGACCAAAGGCGCCGGTGAGGCGCCCGACCATGCTTGATGTCCTCATTTCCTCTTTGGTGCAAAGGAGGCAAGCGCGAGCAAGAGCATCAAGCAAAGGCAGCCATTTCGGTGCAACAAGACCAAGATCAACAACGGCGGGAAGGAGGTCATCGTGGAGCCCTAGCTTAAGGCGTCATCGTCGAAACCTTTGGCGAAGCGAGGACCAACTTTAGTCAGGATAAGTGTACTAGATGTTCCCCTTCAAAATGGCCAACTGTTGGCGCCCTTCCCGCTTAATATTTGGGAAGAGGCCCAGGGCCTCCGCCTATAAATAGGACTAGCCACCCAAAGGTTGAAGGGACCGACCGACCGACCGACCGGGGGAATCAAGACGGACACACACATGCCGTCGTAGAGGCATCTTGAATTCAGAGAGAGAGAGAGAGAGAGAGTGACCAAACTCCCCCTAGCAGTTCGTCGCACCGGCCAAGAACAGACCCACGCGAGGCTGTTCTTCCTTATCTTATTCATCATCGCCCCTGAGGCAATCCACCACACCACACTTTGGATTAGGGTATTACACCACAATGGTGGCCCGAACGATATAAACCTTGTGTCCCTTGTGTTTGCTCTTTGTGTAGTTTAGATTCTTGCAAAGGCGGCGAGGTGCGGGTTGGTAGGGGTGAGATCTCCAGCGCACCCTAGAGTTTGAACCTAGAAAGTGCGGAACCCGAGATCCGACATTTGGCGCGCGGTAAAGGATACACGGAATCCGCCTTCGCCGCCCTATTCTTACCGCCATCCATCGCATCCATATGGGGCCTTCGGGCCCGCGCCAGCATCAGACCGCTCTCGCTACTCGCGTCGCCCGAGCGGCCCCGTCGATGGCACGCCCGCCGTTCTCCATACGCTGCCGTCAATACCGCCCACACATTAGCGAAACGGCGAGCAGCGTCGTCGTCCAGCATCCATCCGTGAGGCAAAGGCGGCGCACCGCTACTCTCGCCGCTTCGCCCAGATTGGTTCTTCGTCTCGCGCGCTTCGTGCACCCATGGAGGCTCGAGCCACGCTCATCACGGCAAACGAGCTCCTGCGCTACCGCCCCGTCGATGACGTCTACGAGGAGTGGCTCGACCGCGTCCGCGCCGCAGGGGGCTCCCCCGCGCCGTCCTTCTCACTGCACCACGCCCCGCCTTGCGCAGGAGACGAAGCTCCGGGGGTGCCCCAGCCGCCTCCCCCTCAAGAGGGCGCCTTGGCCCCAAGGCGCGTGGCCCCTGAGCGGAACCCACTCCGTCCGGCACTAGCGCAGCAAGAGCAGAGCTGCCAAGAGGTTCCTCGCCCCGAGGAAGCTGCCCGAGTGCTCCACTGCACCAGCCCGTCATGACCGCGCTCCCTGCTCCGGCACGCCAAAGACCCAGCGCTGCTCGGCAGCAGCGTCGAGGACTCCCGCAAGACCAGCCGCCGTCGCCAAAAGGCCTCCCATAGCCCGCTGCGAGCTGCCGGCGCCTTCACCGCCCCGAGTTATGCAGCGTCGCGTGGCCGGCAAGTTCAAGCAGACCTGCCTCCTTGCTCTGACGGCACGGCCGACCACGTGGAGTTCCTCCAACTTCTGGCTGGGCATCGAAGCCGCCAGCGGTGACAGAGATGGTCATGGCGAATTGGTTTCCCATAGGCGCTCAAGGCGGTGCCCGCACTTTTGGCTCCTGAACACAGCTCACAGCACGATCTCCTCACAGGGACGAGATGCGCTGCGCTTCATCGCCAACTTCCAAGGCACTTTCGCGACCGGCCTCACTGCCATGAGCGACATGCGCCGCATCAAGCGGCAACCGGGAGAAACCCTGCGGTACATCCGGTAGCTTCAACAACGCGTGCCTCATGATTCCCAAGGTGACCGAGGAGGCCATCATCATCTCAGCCTTCTCCGGCCGGTGTGCGTGGCGTCAAGATGAAGGAGAGTATGGCGATGCATGAAGATCTGTGCACATCCTGGAGCTATTCAACTTGGCGACCAAGTGCGCCGAAGGCGGAGGAAGGGCGCCTTTCCTCCTCGAAGCTGCGTTGCTGACCCGTAAGAGAAGAAGCCCAAGGTCAAGGACGTGAAGCGCAAAGGGGGCTGCCGTGCTCGCCAGCGAGAACCATATACCAAGCAAGGCGTGGATCAGCCGAGTCTTCCAAGGCGCAGCCCGATGCTGTCTGTGTACCACGACCTCCACTCCCACAACACCAACGAATGTCAAGAGCTCAGAGTCAGGCGAGAAGGGCGAATCGGTCGATGCCCGACCGCAACGATCGACATGCTACGGCAGGAGGAGGAGGAAGAAGCGCAGGCAGCTGGGAAGACCGTGGCCCATGCCAAGGGTGGCGTGGCCGACCTCGCGAGGGCTGGCAGCGAGATCAGCCTCGCGAGGAGGCCGGAGGGATCAACCTCGCGAGGATCGCCTGCAAGGCAACGCAGGCCTCCCTCCACTGCCCATGACCAAGGAGGAGAAATGAAGACCATCATAAGGGCCCGAGGGGTTGGGGGGAGGCTTCTAGGAGCTGCTTGTGATCGCTTGCATCTGGGCGGAGCTCAAGCCCGACCTCTCGTGGCGTCTTCAAGCGATTCGCCCGAAGTGAATGCAGTCCTCCCCAAGCTCGAAGCCACGCGCCCTCTCGGGTGGTGGCGTGCACCATCACGCGTTCAGCTCAGCTGGATCAGCTCAAGTCTGTGACCACATTGTAGTCCTCCCGATGCTTTGCTCCCCAATCATCTGACAGCGTGCAAGTCACGGGACCCTCATCGATGGCGGAGCGGGGCTCAATGTCACATGCAGCCGAGACATTCAGCAATCTCCAAGTGTCGTCAGTCAGCTTGAGCCAACCAAGCCTTTCTCCGAGTCACCGATGGCTCCACGGTTCCAGTGGGCAGGTCCGCCTTCCTGTCACCTTTGGGCGCGACAACCTACGCATCGAGCTCATTGACTTGACGTCGCCCACATTACTTTGCCATACAATGCCATCCTCGGTATCCAGCTACGGCCAAATTCATGGCCATGACCCATCACGGCTACAATGTCCTCAAGATGCCGAGGAAGTAGCGGAGTCATCCACGGTGCCTTGTGAAGAGAGAGCGCGATGTGTTCCACAGGCGTGCTTTTCAAGCCGCATCACTTGAAAGATCCAGATCACAGGCGGGAGGCTCCCGAGGCCGCTCTCAAGAAGAAGAAGACATCGCTGGCCCGATCCCTCGGGAAGGCGGGCCCCTCGAAGTCGCGCTTTGTTCAAGGCGCCTCCTTGTCGCATAGGAAGGCGCGCGGCGCCCTCCTCGAGCAAGGCTCGGGGCTCTCTCTGGAGGGTCACCGACTTTGCTAAGATCACGAGGAGGCGCCTGGGCACCACGTGGAGGCGTGTTTCAAAAGCACGTTTCCCTCGGGAAGGAGGCCCGAGGCAAGGAGGGCCAAACCCTCGGGAGTTCGTCGGCCCGGATCATTGAGGCTACGAGGAGTCAAGAGTCATGAGTGGCGGCCGCCCAGCTTACCGCCGCAGCTCCCCATCCAGGCGAAGATGGTGGGCTGCGCGTGCGCATCGACATACCGAGCTCAAGCGAGCGCCTCTCGAGGCGCCTCGGCCCCTCGCGCGTGGGGCGTTGTGAGGTCCACCCACAGCTACGTTAGCATGCCTTACGGTTTGTTTAACGCTGGCTGCAAGGGGCCAGCGCCTCATGAGGAGCATCCCGGAGGCTCAGAGGCGAGCGTTCCGCGATCTGGCGGAGACGGAGATGGTCCGCAAGGAGCCACCAGCGCCTCGAGCCTCCGGAGGCTCTTGGGCTGAGGCTCGTGAGGATCGGCTTCCGCCAGCGCCAAGACGTCCGCGACTTCAAAGATCCCCTTCGTCTTCAACGTTATCGGTGACATCGCCGAGTTTCATTTTCAGTTGGGAGGCGCCCCAGGGCTGCATCATTTCCGAGTAGGCGCGTGGGTCCGTCCTGCGGCGTGTATCCCTTTACTTCATGTTCCTAGCTTACTTTGTTGGGGCGCCCTCGGGCTGCATCATCCCCAAAAGTCGCTCGGGCCTGACCGGCGATGTCCGCCTTCTCTGCACCTATCTAAAAATAGACTTGCTCCTTCGTGATTAACGTACTTGACCTAGTCGCCCGATGTCGATTGACACCAAGCGATGGAGCTGCTCCCTAACGGCACGGCGGCTTGCGCATGGGTCCCGTCCCTCGCAACGCCGACAAACCTGAATGGCTGAGCTCTGGCCGCGGCAGCCCCGCATAGCGCCACCTCGTCAAGCCTTCAGTGCCTCATCACCCCTCCAGATCAACCAACGGCTGACTGTCGATTGTCGTGCTGAACCCTTGTTCTTTTTGTGCTGAGCCTGCAGGATCTCTTCAAGGAGCAGCGTCGGGCGAGGCCCTCACGGCGTCTCCTTCACTCTCGTCCGCGCGAACCGCTTGCATGTTAAAGAAGTGCACCTGAGCATCGCGACTCATGGGCTCTTCTTGGCTCTCCAGCCCTCACCCTCTGGCCTTGTCCACTGGCATCGCGACACAGCATACCAGCGTGACCTTTGAGACCAGCTCGAGGACGGGACGGGGCAGTAAGCAGAAAGGGGAGTAAAGCGAGAGGGGAAGAGGCTTGAGGACCTCGCCGGAGCAATTCCTCATCTGCCGAGGCGTGGACCTAAAAGCCGCACCGAGAAGCGGTTCCCGACTCGAGATAAGTCATCCTCTGAAACACTAGCTATCGCAGCACCGAGCCTCGCACCTAAGGCAATCCCGTGTTAGCAACGTCGCTACCTTTCTCACCGAACGGCGGCTGTACTTGAGCGCTAAAGGGACCTCCTGAGCATCGCGACTCGGGGAGGCTCTTCTGGACCCGGGCGCTCACCTCCTCAGCCTTGACCACGGCATCACGACACAGCATACCGTGACAGCTGGGGCTGCTGCCCTTGGGACCCGGGACACTGTCGGTCTGCGGAGCACCAAGCCCTCGTGAGGTTGAAAGGAGGAACTAAGCTAAGATGGGATGAGCATCTCGCACCACATCATGCCAAGGATCATATTAACAAAGCGGAACCACGGGCACCTTACAAGCACCCACGGGCGCGTTTTCGATTCCTCGCGAGAGCGAGGCAGATTCTAAAACGCTAACTACTGCAGCGCCTCCGCAAAGCGCCATCATCAGCGATGGGCCGCTTTGGCACGGTGCCAACCCCATCGGTCGAGGCGGCGGCGGCTGGCCAGGCCCGCCTCGCTCCGAGAGCGGCCTTAGCTCGGGGGCTCGTGGCTGTCGTCGCTCGTCTCAATCGCGAAGAGCTCGGGCGGAGTCGCTGGATCCTCCGGACGCCTCTGCTGCTGAGGAGCTGCAGGGGAGGCGGTCGGCGAGCCTAGTCCCAGCTTGGCAGGGCCCGACCACCTCTCTCGAGGGCAGCCTCAGCGGCGTCCTTGCGTCAAAGACCTTGAAGAACATCACGTAGCGCCCGTTGTACTCCGGAAGGATCGCGAGGCACCCTCGCCTAAATCCTGCCAGACCAGGCGATCTACGCTGACCTCGAAGTCATGAAGACCTCGCCGGGGCGACGACCACGACCTCCGCCCGGTCGCAAAGGGAATTGCTGACCGGCGTCTTTGCAGCGAGCTCAGAGATCCCCTCTGCCCGGAATCGCGAAAGCGAAGGAGGAGGAAGGCGAATCCAAGGCCCGAGGAGGCATGGCGGCGTGGAGCACAAACTCTCGGGAGGAGCCCTCGGCGTGGACTCCAGGGGGAACAACGTGCACCGCCGTGACCCGCCGGCGCCGACGCCGGTGTCGTCCATGGCGCTCGGCGTCAACTCCGTCAGGGCCCTCAATGCGGGCGTACAAGGGCAGCGGGAACCCTGGTGGTGGCCGCTCATACCAGGGCCTCGACACCTCCTGCCGGGCGCCCTCATCTCGACGGCAGAGGTATAACCGTTTCTTTGGTGGAAGCGGGTCAGGACCCTTTCCTTTCTTCCGCGGAGAACCGGCGAATCAGAGTCATTGCCGCAACGTGGAGCACAGGAAAGGATGGAGAAGAAGGAGAAGCAAGAAGAGATGGACCAGAGGGGCTCTCGCCGTTCCATACATATAGCCGAAGGAGGCCAACCGTCGGCCCCCACGATCACAGGTAATCATGACCGGCTTTGCATGCAGGGACTTGTCAGTGCCTATGATCGCCAGCGTCGAGTGGGGAGACGCAGGGAGGGGCCATACGTCCAATCAACCACCTGTGGCGCCCAAAACCCCTTGGTACATTAGGGCCAAGGCGCTTGGCACTTGCCCTTAAGCTTCTCGCTAAGCCCATCCAGGCGCGCCTTAGGCCGGGGGGCTCTTGTCGGCGTTACGGGAATGGGGGTGCAGACTTGCCTGCGGCGGCTGTGGCGTGGCTTAGGGGTGGCCCATCATGGCCCATCTTCATCGGCACAAGCTCAAGACCCTCGCTGAGGCCAAGCCTCATGGGCGGACGGCAGAAAGCCTCCTCGAGAGCAACCTCGTCCCGAGCTGGCTCGCGAGGCCCGGAGAGATCAAGGCGGGGTACCTCACGAAGTGCACATGACACAAGACATGACGACCAAGAGGCGCTGGCCAGGCGCCCGACCAGCTAGCTTCTCGTTTCCTCTTTGGTGCAAAGGAGGCAAGCGCAGCGTAGAGCATCAAGCAAAGGCAGCCATTTCGGTGCAACAAGACCAAGACAAACACAACAGTGCGGGAAGGAGGTCATCGTGGATCCCAAGCCAGGCGTCATCGTGGAGAAACCTTTGGCGAGCCGGGGACCAACTTTGAAGTCGGGATAAGTGTACAAGATGTTCCCCTTCAAAATGGCCAACTGTTGGTGCCCTTCCGCTCAATATTTGGGAAGAGGCCCAAGGCCTCCGCCTATAAATAGGACTAGCCACCCACAGGTTGAAGGGACCGACCAACCAACCGACCGGGGGAATCAAGACGGACACACACATGCTGTCGTAGAGGCATCTTGAATCCAGAGAGAGAGAGAGAGAGTGAGAGAGAGAGAGAGAGAGAGAGAGCAACCGAACTCCCCCTAGCAGTTCGTCGCACCGGCCAAGAAGCAGGACCCTCATGAGGCTGTTCTTCCTTGTATCTGCTTCATCACATCACCCCTGAGGCAATCCACCACACCACACCTTTGGATTAGGGTATTACACCACAATGGTGGCCCGAACCAATATAAACCTTGTGTCCCTTGTGTGTTGCTCTTTGTGTAGTTTAGATTCTTGCGAGGCGACGAGGTGCAGGTTGGTAGGGGGTGAGATCTCCGCGCGCACCCCAGAGTTTGAACCTAGAGGGTCTGTCGGAACCAGAGATCCGACAATGGGGGAACAAAAACTATTGCATTCATGTGAAATTACTTTGGAAATACTGCATGCACATTATTTTCATTCTCTGATGGTAGTGCAATGATTAATCTGTCGATGTGGTACGTTTTTTCACTAGACATCAACGGTCTGATCTACAATGTCATAACATTTTTCTGCTTCCCAAATAAAAAATAGGGCATTAGCAACACATGCACCGAGATTAATTAACTCACATATGCTTATTTCAAAGCTATGTTTAGGATTACCACAATACAAAAATATTCTTTAAACAAAAGAATATAGTAAACAAAAAGTAAGCTACTTTAGTGAACTAGCTTACTTCCTTAAACAAAGGTATTAAAGATAAGTTCATTCACCGATTAGTTGATTAGGATTCACATGTCATATTTCAGACTAGCACCCCCAAAGAATCCTGTATTGACTAGTGCCTCAAAGAATCCTATTTTTAATTGATCCATCATTTTTGTTATGATAATTGACATTATCTTTGTTACGAAGCACGTCAACTTTTTTTCTCCCGTTGCAACGCATAGGCATGTTTGCTAGTGGATATAAAAAGATATAACTGATCATAAACTCAAAGTTCATCAGATACCAACAAACACACCGCCAAAGATTTACATCATATGGATCTCCAAGAGACCATTGTATTGAGAATTCAATGAGAGAGAGGAAGCCATCTAGCTACTAACTACGGACCCGAAGGCCTACAAAGAACTAATCACGCATCATCGGAGAGGCACCAATGGAGGTGGTGAACCCCATCCGAGATGGTGTCTAGATTAGATTTGGTGGTTTTGGACTCTGTGGCGGCTGGATCAATATTTAAATGCGACTCCCTAGGGTTTTGGAATATTGGGGTATTTATAGAGCAAAGAGGCGGTCCGGGAGGCACCCGAGGTGGGCACAACCCACCAGCCATCCCTCCTACTTCGTACCCCAGCCATACTGGGCCGATATGCTGATGGGCCCCTCCGAGGCTTCATTGGATTACGATACAAAAAATAGCAGCTCCGATAGGGATCGAACTCTCTGTCTGCACACCCGCTTTCTGTAGGAAGAGCCAACTAAGCCGAGTGCTAGCGATTGAGCGGAAAGAAGGTGCGATCAGATTGAAATAGCCCCACCTCGATTATTTATATCAATTTCCATCGGTTTATATATGTCCCGAATCATCGGAGAATCGGCAACCTGCGCCATGAAGAATAAACAAATTGAGGCTGAAATGTGGATCCTCCAGTAATGAATGAATCAAAGCTGACTTTCACCAGCAGGGCGGCCGCTAGCTGGTGCTCTTGCGTAGAGAGGCAAGGAGGCTGCTAGTGGCGAGCAGCGAGGGCAAGATGCATAGCCGGCGGCATGAGGGATGCCATGGCGGAGTAGGAGGTGGACGTTGACCCATAGCCAGTAGAAGGCGGCGGACGTCCACGCCGGACAAGAGAGAAGAGAGAAGAGGGGATCAGAGAGAGGTGAGAAAAGGGGGAAAAGGAAGGAGCCCGCCATGGCCGCTGGCGTATGGGGGATCCAAAGTGACGAGCGAAAGGGCGATCAGGGATCCGCGGCGTCAGTGCGTGGATCTCCCTGCGGTGGGCGTAGGCGTTAGCGCGTGGGGGACTCCGGTCGTGGAATCTGGGTTGGGGAAGGTCGGGATGGAATCGTCTCAGCTAGCGTGCACCCATTGTTGTTGACTTTTTCTTGACTGAGATATTTATCTCCGTGCACATAGGTGTTTGTTCTCCAAATTATGCACACGTTAGATACTCTACTCTATATTATTCTTTTAAGGTTCAAACAGCTATGTACTGAAAAACAAACAAAGAGAATTAGGCAATGTTGGATTAACTTGTACTCCCTCCCTCTATTCCAAAATATAAGTCTTTTAAAGATTCTATAATATAGACTACGAAGCAAAATGAGTGAATCTATACTATAAAATACGTCTATATTCATCCATATGTAGTCCCTATTCAAATCTCTAAAAATACTTACATTAGCACACACACCACAAAAACATATATGCTTGCACGTCTAATAAACATATCTGCCTAAGGCCCACAGCTGTTAGGGCCCATGGCGCTCAAGACTTGCCCTTCGCTTCTCCGCTAAGCCAGCGCGCCTTGGAAGCTTGAGGGGCCTCTGTCGGCGTTCTGGAATGGGGTACCCAGACTTGCCTATGACTCAAGGCTGCGCATGGCTCAAGGGGTGGCAGCCACGGCCCATCTTCATCGGCACAAGCTCAAGACCCTCGCGAGGGCAAGCCTCATGAAGGCGGGTGACGGCAGAAGCCTCCTCAGGCACGGCAGCCTCGTCGAGCCGGGCTCGCGAGGGAGGCAGAGAGATCAAGGCGGGTACCTCACGGAAGTGCCATGACGCAAAGCCACTTGGCGACCAAGGCCCAGTGAGGCGCCAGCCCGTGATTTCCTCGTTTCCTCTTTGGTGCAAAGGAGGCAAGCGCAGGCGAGAGCATCAAGCAAAGGCAGCCATTTCGGTGCAACAAGACCAAGACAAACACAACGGCGGGAAGGAGGTCATCGTGGATCCCAAGCCGGCGTCATCGTCAGAGCCTTTGGCAGGCGAGGACCAACTTTAGTCAGGATAAGTGTACAAGATGTTCCCCTTCAAAATGGCCAACTGTTGGTGCCCTTCCCGCTAAATATTTGGGAAGAGGCCCAAGGCCTCCGCCTATAAATAGGACTAGCCACCCACAGGTTGAACGGACCGACCAACCAACCGACCGGGGGAATCAAGACGGACACACACATGCTGTCATAGAGGCATCTTGAATCCAGAGAGATAGAGAGTGAGAGAGAGAGAGAGAGAGCAACCGAACTCCCCCTAGCAGTTCGTCGGACCGGCCAAGAACAGACCCTCATGAGCTGTTCTTCCTTATCTTTGTTCATCATCAGCCCACGAGGCAATCCACCACACCACACCTTTGGATTAGGGTATTACACCACAATGGTGGCCCGAACCAATATAAACCTTGTGTCCCTTGTGTTTGCTCTTTGTGTAGTTTAGATTCTTGCGAGGCGACGAGGTGCAAGGTTGGTAGGGGTGAGATCTCCAGCGCACCCCCAGAGTTCGAACTCTAGAGTGCAGCCAGACCCGAGATCCGACAATGGGGGAACAAAACTATTGCATTCATGTGAAATTACTTTGGAAATACTGCATGCACATTATTTTCATTCTCGATGGTAGTGCAATGATTAATCTCATGATGTGGTACGTTTTTCACTAGACATCAACGGGTCTGATCTACAATGTCATAACATTTTTCTGCTTCCCAAATAAAAAATAGGGCATTAGCAACACATGCACCGAGATTAATTAACTCACATATGCTTATTTCAAACTATGTTTAGGATACCACAATACAAAAATATTCTTTAAACAAAAGAATATAGTAAAAAAAAGTAAGCTACTTTAGTGAACTAGCTTACTTCCTTAAACAAAGGTATTAAAGATAAGTTCATTCACCTGATTAGTTGATTAGGATTCACATCGCATATTTCGAACTAGCACCCCAAAGAATCCTATTGACTAGTGCCTCAAAGAATCCTATTTTTAATTGATCCATCATTTTTGTTATGATAATTGACATTTTCTTTGTTACGAAGCACGTCAACTTTTTTTCTCCCGTTGCAACGCATAGGCATGTTTGCTAGTGGATATAAAAAGATATAACTGATCATAAACTCAAAGTTCATCAGATCCCAACAAACACACACGCCAAAGATTTATCATCATTGGATCTCAAGAGACCATTGTATTGAGAATTCAATGAATGAGAGAGAGAGAAGCCATCTAACTACTAACTACGGACCCGAGGCCTACAAAAGAAACTAATCACGCATCATCGGAGAGGCACCAATGGAGGTGGTGAACCCCACTCCAAGATGGTGTCTAGATTAGATTTGTGGTGGTTCCGGACTCACTGTAAGCGGCTGACAGATCAATATTTCGTCGACTCCCCTAGGGTTTTTGGAATATTGGGGTATTTATAGAGCAAAGAGGCGGTCCGGGAGGCACCCGAGGTGGGCACAACCCACCAGGGTTCGCTTATGAACCTCTGGGCGCCCTTTATACAGTGGGTTAATAGCCCTCCTGGGGCACCCAGCGCAGCCAGGCGCGGGCCATTATGTTCATTCGGTCAAAAAAATCTCCGTGAAGTTTCGTTGCGTTTTTGGACTCCGTCACGATATTGATTTCCTACGATGTATAAAAAATATGCAAAAAATATAGCAACCGCACTTGGCACTATGTCAATAGGTTAGTACCATAAAATCATATAAAATGACTATAAAATGATTATAAAACATCCAAGATTGATAATATAACAGCATGGAACAATCAAAAATTATAGATATGGTGGATACTTGAAAGTAAGATTTGGGTTTAAGGGTTTTTGGATGCACAAGTAGTATCTCTACTTGGTGCAGAATTTTTGGCCTTAGCAAAAGATAGGGGCAAGCATCACATATTAAAGGATCTATGACAATATGACTTCTATGTGAATATAAACAAACATAAACCATTAAGTTGTGTCTTCCTTGTCCAACATCAACAATTTTGGCATATAATATTTTGGTGAGGGCTCCACAATCACAAAAGATTTCTAGGATAGTATATTTATAATGTGAATCTTCTTTTCCTTATTAATTCTTTCATGAGTTACATCATTGACTAATGTTATGTTTGTCAATCTCTAATAAAATTTTCTACTTGTACTTTTCCTTATGTGGTGCTATCACCTACCATAGGTTTAGTATATGATCTTATTGATTTATTTCCTTTCTTTTATTTATTTCCTTTCTCTTTTTTCTTTCTTATTTCTTTTCTTTATTTGCAACATGAAAGTAAAGAAAGCAAAAATTCAAACTAAACTTTGTTATATAACTTGCACACGATTACAAGGATAGATCACTAAGCAAACTCTCAAAGAAGAAATGATCGAACTAAACTTTTATTCATCTAAAGAAAAAGATCGAACTAAAATAAGTAAAACCAAAAAGATAGTGGGATGATATGATACCGGGGCACCTCCCCCAAGCTTGGAGGACGCCAAGGGGAGTGCCCATACCCAATACTCAGTTCTCCTTTGGTGGTGAAGAAGATGGTGGTCGTGATGAAGCGATCCTGTCCTTAAGGATCAAGAGATTCTCCAACCGACGGATGACGCTCCGGAGATGGATGCTATGCTCTTGATGCAGAATATTTTCGCGAGTGAGATACTTATTTTTTATGCAAACTATTTCAATGACGCGAAAAGCTTCAATCTCGGCGGAGTAAGGTGAGTAAGGTAGGGCTTAAGGATATATTCTTCCTCCTCCTCGGCCAGCAGGTGCTTGTCTTTGCTACCGGGAAGGATATACGTAGCTTCCTTGCGCCTTGTCTCCCTTGGACAGCGTCCGAGGCTCCTCCCTCTTCATCTCGATCTTCATCAACCAAGAATATTCTTCCATGTTGTTGGAGGGAGCGGGAAGACATGATGCAGCTCGGTAAATGCCGTCTGACCCCGAAAACAACAGAGAAAAGAGAACGAGAGGATTTCTCCAGCGATACTGGTGATCAACAGAGTTAGGAAGTATATATAGATTTTTTATCTTGGAGGACAAGCATACGGAAGAAAAAGCGAGTCCGGAAGGTGTCCCGGTGGGCACCAGCACCCACTGAAGCGCTACTGATGTCTTGTGCCCATCGAGTGCACGCTTCCTGGAAGTTTCTTTATTTCCTAAATTTTTAAATATTCCAAAACTGACAAAAAATATTTTTGCGGATTTTTCGGAGTCCGTTTACTTACCGTATCACGTACCTCCTTATTTTCACGATTCTGGGGTGTTCCGGAAGCACTCTTTTATGTGTTCTTCCGGTGTCAAAGTTTGGATAATATTACTTTCAACATTAATGGGCATACCTGAGATATAATGTTTTATTCATTGCTCATTGACAACCTTCGGGTTAGTACCTTCGGAATTATTTATTTTGATAGCTCCAGACCGATAAACCTCCTCGATAACATAGGGGCCTTCCCATTTTGAGAGGAGTTTCCTGCAAAGAATCTAAAAAGAGAATTGTACAAAAGAACATATTCTCCGACTTTAAGCTCACGCTTTTGGATTCTTTTGTCATGCCATCTTTTAACTTTCTCTTTGAATAATTTTGCATTTTCATAAGCTTGGGTTCTTCTCCACATTCATCTAATGAGATAATATCAAATAACCTCTTTTTCACCAATGACAAGCTTTCTGAAATCATAGTTGAGCTCTTTATGATGACCCAAAATGCTTTATGTTCTAACTCAAAAGAGCCAAATGACAAGCTTTTCCATAAACCATCTTATAAGGGAGACATTATACCCATAGGATTTTTTATATATTGTTGTATAAGCCCAAAGTGCATCATTTAATTTCTTAGACCAATTCTTCACGGACCTATTGATACCAGTCTTTTGCAAAATTAATTTTATTTCTCTATTGGTAAGTTCAACTTGACCACTAGGATCGAGGATGATAGGGGTGATGCAATTCTATGGTTAACATCATACTTGGCAAAAGCATTTTACAGAAAGCACCATGAATAAAGTGTGAATCCACCATTAGTCATTAAATATCTAGGGACTCCAAACCTTGGGAAGAAATAACTTCCTTAAGCATTTTAATAGAGGTGTTGTGATCAACACTACTGGTTGGAATAGCTTCTACCCATTTAGTAAGATAATCAACAACAACCAAAATATGTGTATACCCATTAGAGGAAGGAAAAGGTCCCATGTAATCAAATCCCCAAACATCAAATGTAATCATAGGCATTTCTTGATGCTTACCAATATTACCTATTCTTTGACATTCATCACAAGATAAAGAGCGAATCTTCACGGGCATCCTTGGAAATTAATAGAGGTATTAGCACGATTATGCAGTAAAGGCTCTCCTTTGTGCCCCTTTACTTGTGCAGGCGGTCGAGAGCAATGTATCACGCCATCTCGACAAACACTTAGCCCGAGGCGCAAAGGAGGGAAAAGGCGAGGAAGTGCAAGACCACCCGAGCAAGGCCCTAATTCAGGCCGAGGCGCAAAAAGGCAGAAACAACGGATGGGCTTTCCCCGTAGCAAGACCCTTCTGCCGAGGCAGCCACACCCAACACCAACGTCGCCGCCACCCTTGAGCTACAGGGTTTCGGACGCCATTGGCGACAACGTTGGAACCCAGAGCTCGGGAGGCTTGCTGCTACGTCGATAGCATGCAGATCTTTGTGAAGACGAAGCGCCATACAAAGACTAGATGGTAACCAGAAGAGCGACTATCCCCTCGGCAAGATCCTTGCCGAGTATGCCATCAGCCCCCGGCAAAGACCCTTTGCAGCGGCTGACGCATGAAGATGTCAGCGGCAAGACCCCTTCTTAGGGAGCCCGGCTGAACTCTCGCCGAGGACATCACTGGCAGCGGGGTCGCAGCCCGGCCCGCGACTCCACTATAAGACTTTCCACCGCCGTTCCCATGCACGGCTGGCAGCCCCATCAACTAGGCGAAAGCACCTGCGATGGCGGCCAGCATCAGCGGCCTCCCTAAACCAACTCAGGCAAAAGCACCTGCAAGTGGTGGCATGCACATCTTCGTGAAGACCCTACCACCACGCCATTTCTGCGGCCTGCCCAACCCTACATGGCACTACATACCTCGTTGGCACGGATGATGCCGTGCCGGAGCAAGAAATCGGCCGAGCCCGGCTGACCAGGCACGGGGCCAGGCCTCACCACGCTCCGATAAAGCAAGTGGACACCTAAGTAAGCGGCATTTTAATGCACTTTACCTCGCATCTATACCTTTCCACCTCCTGGCCGTGTGCCAGCATTGCAGCCCCTTTGACTATAAAAAGGAGGCCCGAGGGTACCTAAAGGAAGATTCGGATCTTTTGGATGACCTTTGCACGCGCCGTAGCCCAAATACAATAACTCAAGAACACTCAAATACACATCATCAAAAGTAGTGGACTGAATTATTACGCATCCTACGCTGGCCCAAACACAGGTAAACGATTCTCGTTCTGGCTTCTAGACCCGCTCTTTCCACAACCTCGTGCATCCGCCATTAACCGTAGTGCAAAAAGGACCCTAAGTGATCCCATAAGGTGTCTACCGTTTCCCCGGCATCTTTGGCGCGCATTGGATGAGAAGCAGCAAGTTGTGAAAATCCGGTCTAGCCGGTTAGTTTAGCAGTTCTTCATCGCCATGGCTCCCAAAAAAGAAAGGCGTGTAACGGCGATCGCATTCATCCCAGGCAGAAGGTGCCCATGCCTGCAGGCGGGCGGGTGGGCGATGGGGTGGTCGCCGGTGAGCCCGAGGCTTGACGGCGACACGCGAACACCCACATTTCGCTGCGGCAGCCAAAGCTTGGCGGCCCGGCGCTGTCGTTCGTGCACAAGAACCAATGCAGTCGCCACGCCACCAAGGTCCAAAAGGCGGCAGTCGTTACCCCCCATGGTTTCGCAGGCAATGGTGCAGAGGCCCTCCAAAAAGCGGGCGCCGTGCCACCTACATAAAGCGGCATGGCGACCTCGAAGAAGGCTCTTGGCATGCCGCGCCATAACCACTGACGCTCCTCTTAGGGTTGAAGCCTTGTGCTTGTGACGAGTAAGCGCTAATGCGACTGAAGTAACCCCGGGCGCCTTGCCCAAGGAAAAGTCCTATATGCATCACTCACGGGACGTGAAGACCGGCCATGCACGCCGAAGGCCTTTGGCGAAAAAAGTATGCCGCAGCCTTGGCAAAGGTGTTACGATAGGGCTCCTTCTGCGTGTGGTTAGAAGTCGAGCGCGCGTCCACGGTCCCACGCAATTTCGCCACCACCTTCTGACCGGTGAAGAGCCATAGCGCCGGCAGTTGCCAGTCCTCGACTTCCTAGCATTGCCGAAAAAAGCTCGGCGAGTGGAGAAACCACCATCCGGAACCTTATTTCGCATCACCAACAAAAAAAGGCGTAGCCCGTGGCTGATAGGACCTCAAACCGGCGGCTACATCCGGTAAACCACCGCCTTGCCGATGGTGGAAGGCTGGACCGCGTATGCCGCAGCCATGGTGCATTCTCCTGCGTCCATGCCCGATTCTTTGCGGAGTGCCGGTCGCATCGGGACAACGACTTGTAATAACATTTTCCATAAAGGCGATCGTCCGGATCCACCCGGACCCACCGTGATCAATCGCGCCAAGATTCTTGAGGCGAGAGCCCATGAAGGCGCTGGGAACCAACTATCTAGCCGGGCGGTGCAAAAAGCGCCTCTACGCATCGGGATTCGGATAAGCGCAGCAGGGGCCCACTATGGACTACCCGGCGCTCCGGGGGCTCTCCGTGGCCTACCTTACGAGGTGGGTTGCCCAGCCTTTACTTACTCGTGACCTGCTTGAGTTCGATGGCCCCACTCACCGCGACGTTCAAGCAGCGACGTCGGCGATGGAAGTACAACGATGCAAAGACTCACCCGTCGAAAGTTCCTTAGCATCATACACCATCGGCGTGAAGTGCAAAACTGCTTGCCGGGCTTTCGACGGCGACAAGGTGCTTGGCCAATTACTTCGTCACCAGCGCTTAAAGCCAACATCATGTCATGGTTGATGCACTTGCCGGTGGATTCTATTTCTTCTTGGTGACGGATTTGTGCCATGGAGTTTGTTGTTGGCGCCCTTTACCGGAGAGCCACCAAGCTCATGGCCGGTAACCAGCGACTCTCTGCATATCATTCCCCCGGAAAGAAGGCGAGAACACCGCGCAGAAGTACATACGGAGAGTTTCGGCGGGTCGCGTTACAACATTCCGGACGTTCATCCTACCGCTATCATAAGCGCATTCCACATGCAGAGATGTGCGCGCCAACCGCCATAGATGCGTGAAGAAGCCGGGGCGATGAACAAGGTGAAGGATGTGGGCGAGAACTCCACGTTTCTAGCCGATAGGTGTGCTTTCGGGCTGAAGAGGGAAGGAAGTACCCGGCGAAGGCGGCCCGGTGTAAACCGATTCCTCGAACGATGACGCCTTTCTCTTGCATTGTCGGGCGTTGCAGGAGCAGAGGTCCCCAGACTTGCACACTCTGTCGACCTGCCTCTTGGCGTGTGGCTCAAGGGGAGGCCCAACAAGGCCCATCTTCATCAAGACTAAGCATCAAGACCCTCGCGAGGGGCCAAGCCTCATGAGGCGGATTTACGACGACGAAGCTTCCGCATGAGCCACGGCCTCGTCCCGGGCTGGCTCGCGCGAGGCGGAGAGAGATCAAGGCGGGGTACCTCACGAGGTGCCCATGGCGTCGCCAAGCCAATGGCTTGCACTTCAAAGGCGCCCAGAGGCGCCGGCCACTGCCAGTTGTCCTCCCTTTCCTCTTTGGTGCAAAGGGGAGCAAAAGCATGAGGCGAGAAGCATCAAGCAAAGGCATCCGCTTTGATCTGCAACAAGACCAAGACCGTCCCTTAGCCTTGACGGTGAAGGAAGTCATTGTGGAGCCTAAGCGGCTGTCACTACCGGGCAGCGCTTTGATGTGCGAGGCGGACCAACTTTAGTAAGGATAAGTGTACCAGATGTTCCCCTTCAAAATGGCCAATTGTTGGCGCCCTTCCCGCTCAAATATTTGGGGAGAGGCCCAGGGCCTTTGCCTATAAATAGGACTAGCCACCCACAGGAGAGAGGGGGGATGATGATCAGCATCATCTAGAAATCCAAAGAGGGAGCGACTCAACTCCCCCTAGCAGTTCATCGCTCCGGCCAAGAACAGACCCTCGCGAGGCTGTTCTTCCTTAATGATAATGCTCATCATCACTCAGCCCAAGAAGCAATCCCATTACCCACAAACTAGGAGTAGGGTATTACACCACCAATGGTGGCCCAGAACGCTAAATTATATAAACCACTGTGTCTCTTGCGTTGTTCCTTTTCGTAGCTTAGATCCTATCATGGCGAGTGCGGTGCGTAGGTAGAGAAGCGAAGATCTCCAGCGTGCACCCAAAGTGTTCGAACCTCAGAGGGTTCGGGCCGGAACCCGAAAATCCGACATTTGGCGCGCCCCGGTAAAGTGCGCCCGGAATCCTATTTTCTCGCCACTCTGCCAAGGCCCTTGCGTCCCGATCGCATGCCGTCATCATCATGTCCGGGCGACTTCAGGGCGGGCAACCACGATCCCTGGGCGGCCTGGCCCGCCCCACCTTGAGCTTCCGCTTTCGCCCGAAGGCGACGCCCAGCATACCCTGAGCAGCTCGCGGTCCCTCAGGCGGCTGCCGGGCGCGAAGCGTAGCAGACCAGCGGATGCAACATCAGCTCTCACGCCCGTGGCGGCAAGCTTGGTCAGTAGCGAGGCCTCCAACCATGCCAGCGACCACGACGCGCGTACACCCGGCAGGGAAGCCGAGGCGAACTCAAGGGCGGCATGGCTCATGGTGGTCAGGAGAGCTTCAACCGGGCAAGTGGCTGGATTGCGGCATGCGGCGCAGGTTGCTTGCTAGGCCGGGTTCTGCGAGCTCCTGAGCTTTCCGCCGCCTCGAGAGCTCACCCCTTCTGCACCCAACTCCCACCTCGAGGTCGGGGCGGCCCGCGGAGCTCCACGCATGACGCCCGGCGCAGCTCCAAGCGGAGCTCCAAAAAACCACCTTGTAGAGCCTTGACGGTACATCATTGTTGCCGGGCCATCAATGGCCTGGCTCCATCCCGGCCCGCTCGCCAACGAAGAAGGACTCGTCTCGCTGACCCACAGCCCAGAAGTGAATGGCCGTCAGCCTTACCACCCCAGTGTGGGCGCATGCTAAACAGCAGAGTCTACATGGCACGCTGGAGCACTATGAATGCAACCTTCTGGATGGCAGCCCCGGAAGAATGCGATGCTCCCACATGATGGACCAAGGGCACGCGCATGAGGAAAGGCTGTAACAAGGCTCGACTCCTCGGCCCAAAAGCTGGGGAGACGAGGCGCCTGAGCTTAGCTAGCTCTTCCCGGGGCCAGGAAGGCCCGTCGGCCCATCTTTGGGCAACGATTATAAGGTACCGCTAATTCCTCGGGGAAGCTTGGCATACGCCCTAACCATGGATCGCAGGGAGAGTGCAGTTAAGCCCGCTGCCCACTGCAGGCAGCTACCCGCTCCGGTGGTTTCTACCCCTCGAGAGGAGGAGGCGCCTGGGGCTGCAGGAGAAGGGCCGAGATCCAGCATCACCACACCCAGCATAGCGTTGAACAGAGGCGTCCTCAGAGAGTAGGCCCTGCTTTGAGGGGAGGTGCCTCGGGAGCCTGCCCACAGCGACGAGGAGGACCGTGGTCGTCCCGGGTGAACCACTTGGCGAGCCGCTTTCTACACCCCACTCCCCCAGGCCCGTCCTGGTTCAAACGGCCGTCAAGTCGATGGCACTAGAAATTAATAACACAAAGGCGGGGCCCTCGTCTCGGCGATATGAAGCAAGGCCGGTACACACTCAGTGAAGAAGGCCCAAGTGCACCTGTGAAGCTTCGCCGCCCGTGACACCTTGCTCACGTAATGTAATCGTGGGGCTGTACATGCCCGGAGTCTCAGAAGTGCCGGCCTGCGAGGCCACTGGGCTCCCTCCCACGCCCCCAGTGTGCCCACTTAGCTCCTTGTTGGTGAGAGAAGACGTCCAAAGACTAGAACTAGGTGCAGGCGCGAGGCCTTTGTTCTCGCTTTCATTGCTTTTTTCCCTTGGCCGTCAAGCTTTTCCCCCGTTGGATTTAAGTTGGATTTGAGCTTCCGAGATTTGCGTGTGTCCTGGGGGAAGGGGTGCTTAGTCTCGTTCAGAGCAATCTCTCAAAGCATTCTGGTTATCACTTTGCCTCCAGCTACCTCCCCTCGTGAGCCCTCCTCGTCGATGAGCTTGGGTCGAACCTGCTTGCGTGCAGCCAGGCTGTTGCAAATCGCCCGCGCCCTCTCGAGGAGAGTTTTGTATTACAGATCCTATGGGCTCGATCGGGAAGACACTTTCAGGGAGACACCGACGGCTCCTCGCGGGCTATCTCAGGGCCTGGCAGCGGTCTGAAGGTAAACCAGCCAGTCCAGCTCGTCGCCAAGCCAAATTTCCACTTGGCGCCGGGCAGTGCACCAGGTGATATAGCATCTACTAATACGCTGAACACAAGTTTTACATGACGGGCACCCCCTCCCAAAAATGCTCTTACAACCATCGAGGCAAAGCCTGAACTCTATTGCTTGGCGAGGTAAAGAAAGCAGGAATGACATGCGGTCGGTTCCGGATAAATCCCCCAACGCATCCTCGGGGGCACCTCCTGAATTGTCACCGCTACCGGGCGCGCTGGCCTACATCGGCCCCTCTGCCCAAGGATGCCCGTTTAGCGGCGTCCAGAGCCCGTTTCACCACGCCCGCCTTCATCGCCGGCAGCCCACGATCACGCCTGTCGTTATACGAAGCGAAGGCCACAGCGAGGAAGCATCCCGCGTTGTCTTACCCACCAAAGGTCGCCCGAGTGCGTCCCGGGATGGCCTGAAATGCTTTAGAGGCGATCAAGCTTGGCGATCAAAGTCGAAGTTAGGGGTCCATGTTTTGGAGATGGCTGAAGACACGAGAAAAGCGAAAGCGCCACGAGCAGAGCCGCGGCACGCCCTCTCCTCCACCAACTACGTTGGCTCGACCGACCGCACCTCCATTTGCTGCGTCCTGCGACTCCCGGTGAAAGCCCGGCGGTTGCCAGCGTAGTTATTTGTGTGGGCCTACGCCAGCGGCCGCCTAAAGATGTTACCCAAGGCCGTCGTTGGCTCTCTCCCGGAGCGTGGCATTGGCAGGCATGGGGAGCGTGCTCATGCTCCAGAGATCCGCCCGGCCTGGCGTATCTGCGTCCTCGATTACGCGGCGCCAGCAGCCTCAGCCTCGTCCACCCGTTGCGCGGAGGAGAAAGAAAGCGCCCTCAACACACGGGGAGGTAGTTAGCTCCTCTGCGCCACCTCAAGAGGCGGCACGGGAAGCTATCGGCCCGCCCGCGTCACTTCCTCCGGCTTGGCCCCTCAAGGCAGCGGTCCTACCTACCTTCATCCTCGGCTGGATCATCCCGGCCTCTCGCTTGAACTTCGTGCTCAAAGAGTTCCAAGCGCGCCCGTCGCCCTGCCCGGCGATCCGAGCCACCTCCGGGGCCAGCGGGCTTCCAGCGCAGCGACATCATCCTCCGCCTGCGTCACTGCGCGCTCCCTCGTCTCCAGATGCTCATGATGCAGCGTCACGCGTTCGGCGGCTTCCGGCGTCGGCGAGCGCCCTCCTCACGCTTCTCTGGAGCTCTACAGTCGACCCGAAGCCACCTTCATCGGCGCGCCAAAAAAAGAACCGTCTCGCGCAGCTCCACCTGCTACTCCGGTGAAGATGGCACGGGCACAGAGTTCCAGCATCCCGCTCCTCCGCGCCGCCTCTCACGGCGGTCGGTCTCTCGGGCCTCCTCGGCGGCGAAGCGGACCTCGAAGAGCCGCCCAGCGTCTCAGCACCTCATTGCCGAGTCACGTGGCGTCACAATAGCAACAACCGCCTTCAGCTCGGGCCTCTCTTCAGCGGCGCCAGGCCCTCGGCCTCAAAGGCGCCCGTCTTCGTCAGCGACTCTTCACCAAGCAGGCTTACCGCGTCGTACCCTCGAAAAACCCTTGGCGAAAAGCGCGGCCTTTCGAAGCCCGGCTCAAGCACGTCTTCCCACCATCGTCCGTCCCAAGTAGCGGCGGAGAATATGAAACAGCACTCCCGCCGGGGAGGGCTGGGAGCTGAATGCCCTACGCCGCGGCGGGCACGCCTGCGCCGACGGCACAGAGCCTTCATCCCAAATGAAGAAGCGAGGCCTCGGCCAATAAATCCACGACAGACCCGAAGCAGCCGCAGCGTGACACTGGCTATGCCCGCGAAGGCTCGCGGCTTCATGAGAAGCGAGAGGTCGGCGCGCGAAACGCTTGTGATCTCGCCTCAGGATGGCTCGTCTCAAGCCGACCGGCCTCACCACAAGGAGCTCACTGCTTTTCGGAGGCGCTCGAGGCGGTGGAAGGGCGGGAGGCCGAGAGACAGACTCCTCGGCCATCTCCATGGAAGGCTCGGCGGAAGGGCCCTCTTGCGAGGCGAAGGATCGGTATAAGCAAGAGAAGGATCGGGGGAGCTAGGAAGGGAAGCTTACTCATCAATGGCAGAGAAGCCACTTCTACCTCGCGCTTCAGCGGCCCAGGCGTACAAGGGTAATGTCATCCCAAGGCCTCGCTTCTCTTAGGAGAGCCTTTCGGGAAGTCCACAGCAGGCAAAGCTAACCCGGGAAGTTGGTCGGTCTAGCTGCGGCAGAAGAAGCATCAAAGGTGACCCGGCGTCAGGCGTCGACTGGTACCATCTGCCTTGGCCCGATCGCCTCACTTCAAGAGGATAAATGAGGGATATTTGAGCCCAGGAGGGCCTCAACCTGGCGCCAGCGGGCTCAGGCAGGCGTAAGGCCCGCCCTCACCGCACTTGCAATCACGAGCCTCGGGAGCTGCCCCTCGGGAGTCTTTGCTGGCACCGTCACCGTCTGGCCGTGGACCCCCAGCCTCAGCGGCCTCAACGGCCCATGCCTCCTGCTCCGCCACTCGAGGAAGAGGCGCAGTGGCCTCTTGGCTGAAAAACGGGCAGCCACCACTGCACGAGGGGTTCTCGCATGAGGCCCCGAGGAGGCCAGTGAGCGCGCCCCATTCGTCAGTGGGCATCCCCGATTCACAAAGTCGCCCCTGTTCGAGCGGAGGTGCGGTACATAAATGCGTGAGGCCCCACCTTCCGGATGCACTGCCCGAGGTGGGGTCCCAGTCAAGACCAAGAGCACCGCCCTCGGTAACCGAGGCGTCACAGGTCCTCCTCACGGAGCCTCATATCCCGATCCTCAAGCCCTTGAAAGAGTCCACATCCGTGCGAGTAATGACTGGAGAGAGGAAGCAATCACGACGGCATAACGAAACTCCCTTCACCACCTTAGGCGCGCGTCACGCGCCCGGCGCCCTCAAGAAAGCGAAAGCGGCACGAGCCCGGAAAATGGTAAAGCAGGAGCTCACTTAATGAGCGTCTCACGGCCCAGCCTTCGGAATTGGGAGACGACGAAGCTGACGATGGCTCAAACAGAGCAGGGGCTGAGCACCCCTACATCCGCGTCTGACCTCTGATGGCCTTTCGCGGAACCCGGTAGCGAGGCGGAGGAAGGCTGAAAATCAATCCACGAAGCTGCGATGTCTTTGTCCTGCTGGTGCAGCAATGAAGCTCCACGCGCACCACTGAGCATTGGGAGAAGTCGGTCAGCCTGAATGTGAAGAAGAAGTGGCGTGACAAGGCAGGCCCTCAGAAGGAGGGATGCCCATCATTGCCTACGCCAAACAAAGCGAAAAGGCGGCAAGAAAGGAAGTGATGGATTCGGGAACCAAATGCATCATATGGATACAGTGAGTGGGAGAGCACATCGATTAAAGAAATCGGAAAGAGGGGAACCCAGTCCGCCCATGCAGGCGTCGTCGGCAAAATACGGACCTCGGTGATTATCCTGTCGATGGAGAAGTGAGGTATGGGCCATGGCCGTCGTCCTCCGCACTTTACTCATTGAAGATGGTAGCCATGGTGACCTTTAAGCCTTCGGGTGGAAATTGAGTATGATCGACCCGATCGTGGCCGAACCTGGGAACCTCACCAGCCGAGCAGCCGCAAGGCCCGGAGGCGAGCATGGGTTTTCTTCACCTCTTCCCATCTTAAGCCATAAGACCATGGCGACCGGAAGGGGAAGAGTTAAGATTAGATTGGAAGCAAGCTGGGCTTTCGAGGAGGAGGGAAAGAAGCGGGGAGCGGTCGAGCGGCCCGAAAAAGAGGCACTACGTACAACCACGGGCCAGCCTAGCGAGTAGCGCCAAAATAAGGCGTGGGAGAAACGTTGCCGCCCACCGTCCAATCAACACGCTTCCCATACATAGCCCAAAACGCCCTTGAGCAATTGTTACAGGACGCCAGTAGCGCCGCGCCACTTGCTCGGCTTCTCCGCTCAGGCCAAGTCGAGGCGCGCCTTGGGCCGGGAGCTCTTTGTCGGCGTGCAGGAGCAGGGGTCCCAGACTTGCACACTGCGGCACTGGCGTGTGGCTCAAGGGGAGGCCAGCCGCCGCCCATCTTCATCAACACAAGCTCAAGACCCTCGCGAGGAGCCAAGCCTGCGCCCGAGGCCCAGGGCTGACAGGCGAGGCTTCCTCGAGGCCACGGCCTCGTCCCGGTGGCAGCTTCGCCGAGGCCCGGAGAGATCAAGGCGGTGGTACCTCACGAGGTGCCCATGGCCGTAAGCCATGGCGACCAAGAGGCGCTAAGCGGGCGCCCGGCCAGCATGATGTCCTCCTTTTCCTCTTTGGTGCAAAGGGTACAGCGTGACAGGCGAGAAGCATCAAGCAAAGGCATCCATTTTGGTGCAACAAGACCAAGACCCGTCCATAGCCAGTAGGAAGGGAAGTCATTATGGAGCCCAAGCCCGGGCGTCACCACGAGAGCCTTTGTGAGGCGAGGACCAACTTTAGTCGAGGATAAATGTATTGCGGATGTTTCCCCTTCAAAATGGCCAATTGTTGGCGCCCTTCCCGCTCAATATTTGGGAGAGGCCCAGGAGCCTTTGCCTATAAATAGGACTAGCCACCCGCGGGGTGGCGACAGCGACACAGAGGAGATGATGAAGCGAGGCTTCACCTAGAAATCCGAGGAGAAGGCGGCGGAACTCACCTAGCGAGTTCATCGCACCCAGCACCAAGCGAAAGCAGAGACCCTCGCCAGGCTGTTCTTCCTTGTATTATTCATCACCATCAGCCCAGAGGCAATCCACCACACCACAAACTAGGTGGTATTACACCACAATGGTGGCCCGAACTAAGTATAAACCATGTGTCTCTTGTGTTTATTCTTTTCATAGCTTAGATCCTAGCGGCGGCGAGGTCTTGAGAGTAAGGTAGAGGCGAAATGAAGTCTCGCCATGGCGCTTTCCCGGTGTTTGATTATTCGAACCCTAGAAAGTGCGCGGAACCGAAATCCGTCGAGATCTACTGCCCCACTTCTTTGTCAGGGCTCGGCCCAGGAAGTACCTTTGCCGCTTCCCTTGCACTTCACGATCCTTGGCCTTGGCTTTTCTTCTCTTCTGTGCCGCATGGTGGCAGCTTCGAGGAGGAGAGGCGCCCCTCCCTCGGCTCTTGCGCCCTTGGTAGCCGAGTTAGAACAGCTCTGACAGGATGTGCACAACGGCTCCCCTCATGAGATAGCGAGCGATACTTCCTTCATCTTAGCGTCGGGCGTGATAAAGAGCTAGGTCACAGGAATGCGAGAGATGATGGCGCTGATCCGTGACGCTATGGGGATCTTGAGGAGAGTGTTGTTGAAACGCTTTGGATGCCGTATACGGAGGGTTTCCCACGGCTGTTGCTTGATGCGGTATGGAGGTCCTGCTGACGGTGAGCGATCGCGGGTGCCACCAGAGATTAGCTGGCGAAGCGATGGTCGTATCTCATCGAGAGGCGAGCCGTGCACTTGTGGATTGAAGGCCGGAAGGCGGGCACCATCAGCCAAGAGCCGCATAGGGAACCAATTACATGCCGCGCCCAGCGCCTTCTAAATGTCGTAGTTGGCGCTTCGATGCTCAGCTCATAGAAATTGCCGCGACGGGAACTCTACTGAGATCCGGAGGAGAATCTTGCCGTCGTAGCCCGAGGCGAGGGTGAGATCAGCGAACTTGAACCTGGCGGCGGCCTTCACCAGCGGCTTCGGGGTGAAGCGCGGTAGCCGGCCAATCAGTAGTTCTGCGGAGCGGGGCCGCCTCGGAGGTGGAAGCTTAGGGCGACAATCTCCCGATAAAGGTCCATGTGGCTCCAGGCGCGAGCGGCGCTATTGTATGATCTTCTGAAAGCTTGACAGCGGTGGCCGAGTGCAGCTTTCCAGCCGGCGAGATTTCTTGGCAGCTTCTCTCTTGGCGGCGAACACGTAAGCGTGGCGAGATCACGCCCGTGGGCGGCAGCTGGCGCCTTAAGCGCGATCACAGAAGCGGCAGTGGCAGAAGCGCGCCACCGCCAAACCCGTCGCCTTGTGGTGGCGGAGGTATGAAAGCGAGAAGAGGGCGGCGTCGGGGGCGGCCCTGCTAACGGCGGCGGGCCAGGCTTCGCGGCGCCCGGCCGGTCGAAAACCACTTCACCGTAAGAAAATCGGCCGGCTAAGCGATAAGCGCAGGAGCTCATTCTACGCCCTTTCGCGAGGCCAGCAACTGCGCCCTCCATGGGGAGGCAAATGGCGTGCATAAAGATGAAAAGAACGGTAAAGTCCCGGTGCGAGTCGAGTGCGGTGGCGATGCGGCCATCACCTGCCGCACCAGATAAATGCAGCAAGGATGCATTGCTCGTTCCCCATGAGCCGGTGGCAGCGTGGCCCGGCGGAAATGAAACGATGGGGTGTGACCATAGCGGAAACCCCGGTCGTAAAACGGCAGCAGGCGATGAGGACGCAACCGCCAGTAGCTTGGCATCGGCGCGGTGGCGTCCGCCATGGAGATAGCCGGGCTGGGCCGACGGAAGCGACCGTCGGCGGAAGGAAACTCTGTAGCACCCCTACCCCTAGCGTGCCCAGCGCCAAATGTCGGATGTGGGGAGTTCACAGCAAAACGCCTTAAGGGGTTTCAAACTGCTGGGAATGTCGCCCTCCCTGCCAATCCACGCCCCTAGCTCCACTAGATCTCATGAGGCCGAACTTCGACAAACTACTTATACGCAACCTGCACACCAGGGGATTTATACTGGTTCAGTACCGTTGTGGTGTAATACCCTACTCCCGTGTGGTGGTGGTGGATTGCCTCTTGGGGGCTGATGATAGAAGCAGTACAAGGGAAGAACAGCCTCCCGAGGTTGAGGTGTTCTTGTGGCTAAGAGTAGGCTCGTCGATGGATCGAGATCAAGCTGAGATCCCCCCTCCCTACTGTGGTGGCTACGGTTCTCACTTATATAGGCCACTGGTCACTCCTCCCCAAATATTGAGGTAGGGAAGGGAGCCCCGTACATGCGGAAAGCGGAGCAAATTTGAAGGGGGACAGCTAGTACAAGCTATCTGACAAGAAGTGGTCGCCGCTGCAGAAAGGCTCTGTTGCGTAATGTACAGCGCCATCTTAGGCTCCCGCGATGACCTCAAATCCTGCCGTCCTTAGGTCTTGGTCTCGTTGCACCGATATGGCAACCTTTTCACGATGCCTTGGTACTCCTCGGCTCTGCGCTTGCCTCCTTAGCACCAAAGAGGAAACAAGGGCGTTACTGTATGTACCGTGTGGCCCCAGCACCTTTGGCGCACTTTGATCTCGTCTCGTCATGGCTCAACGATCCACGAGGAGCCTCATGAAGAGTTTGCCCGGCATTTGATATCTCTGCTCCTCGTGAGCCTGCACAGCTAAGAGCCTACCTCTGAGGGAGGTCTTGCGTCAAATCGTGGCCTACCGAGAACAGCCCCTACGGCAGTCTTGGATCTGCCTGTGTTGATGAAGATGGGAAGTAAAATACGGCCCATTGGCTCTTCCCTTGTGTAGCAAGGCCTATAGACGTGCATTAAGCGAGGCCAGTCTGGGGACCCAGGTTCTCGGCCTGTGACGGTACACCCTCTCCGGTGAAGCCCCCCCTCCCCACTTTATTGGGTGGTTCTTCCCTTAACTCCGGTGAGCCCCCCACGAAAATCGACTGACTAGCAAAGTCAATTGGATCAGTGGCCCAGAGTGTAGCTAAAATCCAGGAACTGAAGGCAACCGGCCACGGCCGAGGAATGTGACGGCAATGTTAACGGCCCATGGCCCGAGCTTGGGCTTGACCAGCGGAGTCTGCCAGTGGCTGGTGAGCGGAAGCCGGATAATGTGCCACGGCTTGACGAGTGAAACAATGGCAAGACATGACGATAGCGAAGATATTTCCGGGTATGGGCCGCCCGCCGCCAAAGGGGCCTACGCCTTTGAGGAGGCGCGCATCATGGAGATGTCGCCCGTGAAAGCAAACGAGGTAGCCACTCCATGGGAATTGCGGGATGGAAACATCTCGGCGCCGGGGAGGTCGAGTTAAGAGAGAAGAGTGCTATCACGCTGAGTGTACAACCTCTTTAATTAGTGGCTAGCGAGTAGGCCTCGGCTTAACCGTCCTAAAAGTCGGTGAGGATGTTACTGATTCCGGTGGAAGCAGAGTTAAAGAAAGCGGCGCTGTTGTGGGGATGGAGCAACAGCGATAAGGCGAAGCGGTCGTTGGAGCAACTCCTTAGAGGTGGAGGAGCGAAATGGTACGAGCTGAGCGGCCGGAGAATTTGATGAGATGAGCAACGAGATCCTCATCCGGGGAAGGTGGATGAGGATGTCAGTATTACTGATGTGGGCAACGTCGATAAATGGGGAAGAAGGCGCTCCGTGGCCAGGCAGTGCGGTGAAAGCGGATGGCGGATGGAGGAGGGTGGGAGTTTGGCGGCTGGGAGGCGGAGAAAGGTTATGGCAGCACAGGATTTCGAATGGCGAAAAGGAGGCGATGGGAGAGGAACCATATGACTTAGGGGCAGCTTGTCCAAAAATGTTGGGTGTGTTACAAAAAGTACCCCCACGGGTTGACTAAGCGGCTCTTTCGGCTCCCGAGGAGTTAGAGGGGGATCGCTTAAACATCGGGAGTTGGCGGTTGGAAGGAGTTTTCATAGCGTTGGCATTTTATAATTCGGGATAGCAAAGTAGCGGGTTGTGAAAAGCGCCGAGTTTTAGAACACGATATCTGAATTTTCGGGGATATAACAAAAGAAGCGTAGCGGAGTTGAATTTTAGGGACAAATTGTACTTGTACCTACCAAATCCAATTACGCACTTCCCTCGGCCAGAAAAAAAAACAAAAAAACTATTCTACCACACAAAGAGAGAGTCTTGTCCCATTTTACTATGTACAAATGCTATTCAAAGCTATGAATCCATGTTATATTATCCAATTAAATTTTAAGCTGGTACGTATTTGGTACATGTAATAGGCTACTCATAGTGGGAGTGGGGAGTATCATATAATAGTATCATGCATATGATACTAGTGTATGTCAATACTACCTCCATAGTCACATAGTATCATAAACTAGTATCATAGATGATCCCCATATTTATTGCACCATGCATGATCACGGGTATCTACCTATGTTACTCCTAATAATCCTGTCTCTCTTCTTCAATTATGTGCCACACTAAGCATGTTTTGCTAGTCCCACTAGTCCCATAGTTCTTGCATGTTACTGATTTATCTTACTCCCACTATGGCCCTAGCCTAATGCATGTAACCTACTCATACCAACATTTTAGTGCATTCCAGAAATGTCTATACTACCGCTTTTGCAATTCAGAACTAAAATTTGAATTTGTTTCTCCAATTTCAATAAGAATCTACAATCATGATTATTTGCCAACTTCAACCATCATTTGTGGCAGTATTACCTTCAACAACTTCCTTTTACATGATTACTATAGAGATGATAGATATGAACTATGTGTACTATATGAACTTCCGAATTCAATTTTTTTGAACACACTTGATGTTGATTCCAAATAATAAACACATTTGATGCACTACCTAGATATTCATAATCTAAACCATGTTCCATACGTACATCATGTTTATCACTACAAAAATGTATAGTGCCCCGCCCCCTACATTATGACAAATATTTGCTACTGAGGCTGCAAAGCCACACATTAGCCCAAATTATAATCAATATTCTACATTATGATATCTTCTTGAAGTATTCAGATGATCTCTGTTCATCTTTTACACCTTCATGGTCCTCTTCTCTTTGTAGCTAGCTAGCGCTAACTTTCTATCGTGCATGCACACGCCCGCCCCCCTCTCACCCTCCCTCAGTTGCGTCCCTCCTCCATCACGCGATGTTAAAATTATTTCCCTTTAGAGTGCGTTCACCAGCTTCGGTGTGTGCTTAGAGCCCCCGGCTCCTTCTTTCCAGCACACACGGTCGATATACTACTCTCTAGAGCAAGTGTGCCTACCACAAACATGTACTTCCCTCTTCTCTTCTCACCGCCCATGCCCCCTATGTCCAATACGGGTTCCCGTGAGGCGCACCTCCCGCCCCTCTTTTCATCGATCTCATACTACTTAGCTACACTCCTCCCCCCTCGACATAGTAGGCCTCTCGCACCACCTCCCTAGCCGCGACACCCCTCTCCCCCACAATAAATACTCTCTGGACCTTTATTTGCTTCTAACACATGCATGCATGTATCGCACTTGATCTCCTACATATAGCTAGGTTAGCTCATAATTCTTTTTCCCCACGACTTTGATAGACTTACGTCACTAAGTTATGTCTCTCCCATTCTCGAACACCCCTAGCAGTTGATCTTCCTATGTAGTTATGCGTATGTACCACAACCATATAATCGTCTCTCCTGGCCAAAGCATCCTTGCATACCTCCCGACCCGTCTCACACGCATACGTGCATAAGGCAGGCATGCACATCCCCGCCCTCTCTTATTGATATTGCACTCGTACCCTCCGTTTGTCTAGTAGGCCTCTCCCACCATTTGTGAAAACGCCACTCCACCACCAACCCTCAGGAAACCTCTACCTTTGTCTTTCTCCCAACCTTATTCCTCTTCTACACATATGCATGGATGCCCGATTGATATCCCTCAACACATAGCTAGGTCCCTCTACTTCTCCACCCATCTCCTAGTCAATCTACCTCTCTATAGTTAGGTCTCTGCCCCCTCCCCCCCCCCCCCTACACACCGATATTCAAACATTGTAGGTAGGTATCCATGCCATAGAGAAAAACTCCACCTCTGCCCTCTCAAATTCTAGTAGGCCAGCCGCCATGTATCTTTGATGTGGGCAAGCACAAATTTGATGGCACTCTTTATCGATCGCGCAGCCACACACTTCATCCCTGTTTTGATTCTATGTCGATATCTCACATGAGATGATCCCTCTCTACTCTCTTTCTGCGTGGATCGCTTCCTCTATATATGATATATCCATGACTACTGTTTTCACACACATTGCATATGTTACTTTTTTTTTTTGTATGAGATATCATCGCACATTGCCTTTGTTTTGCACAAACCATCTCTCTCACACCCACCCGCATGCGTACTGCACCTAAAGAAGAGGTGCATGCACGGACCTGCGTACTCATGTCTCATATCTTGGCCACACCCAGCATGGGTACACGGTGGAGTTCGCTGTTCTACTCTGAAAAGGCAGCCCACGTGATAATTTGACGTTGCGTGTAGCGGTTGTTTACTCGAAGGAGGGTCATGTACCACGCGTAGACGGAACAAAGTTTGACTTGACACGTTAGTATTAAATAAAGTTATATATTCCTCAATGGAACTTAGAGAATATAAAACGATTGTCGTGGGGAAAATGGAAAAATCCGCTCCACTATATACAACGGGCGTGTACACGCGGGGAGTTTTGTCTCTCATCACACCATCTCACACAAAGGCGGCGGTATTCTCCTCTCTCTCTCACCGTTGGTCGTTGATCCGGCGCGCATCGATCTGCGCGGTGAGAAAGGGAGGATGTGCATCATTTGTCCATTCGATGGCGTTGTTGAAGCAAGACGCGATCACTGATACTGTCATACCCGCTGCCGTTCTCTCGGCCAAGCTCCGGTCACGTAGCCAGAACGCCGCCCTTGCTCACGCTGCCCGGTATGGAAGGCAGATCTCCGGCCGCGGCGCCCTCCTAGCTTCATCCTAACTGAACCCTTAGGTATAGCTTCCTCCGGCCTTGCTCCACGCCCCATTCATCTTCAGCGTTGCTGCCGTGGAAAATCCTGCATGTGGATCTTCTTTAGTTGTTTGCTTAAAGCGGCGTATCTCGGTCGGCGTGACTTTCCATCTTGCAATCTAAGTCCTCAAACTATTTTGATAAACCACCAATATGCTGCTATCTTTCCCTTATTACATGGAATATGCTTCTCTTTGTAGACCGGTAGTATGTGTCTTCAACTTCGTGTTATTAGGCGGTAATTGTTTCCTTTCTACCTCCTTTTGCAAAAGCAGGGTTGTCCATTTTCACCTACGTTACCATTATGACCTTTTGGTGAACTCAAAGCACAAATCACTTTTTCTTAAAGAGTGTTTTTGTGTGGGGTTCACAACAAAATATCAACCATGGAACAACTTTTTACAGTGTTGTGGGACTACGAGAAAGGGAGATTGGTTTTGCTATCACTCCTCATCCAACTCTATATCTCCTAATCTTCTCCAACAAGTAGTTAGTCCTAAGAGACATTACATTGGCAGAGGTGATCGGCTTCTATTTGTGTGTGTTATGTTTCATCATCTAAGTTCCACTATTATTGTAATCACCTTGACTAGATATCTTTGCAAAGCGAGGGATGGTCTACTCGATTTTAGTGTGAGCTGCACAAAATGATCGGGATTGTGGTGTCCTCCATACACCTCTTTTTTTGACTCTGAGCTGCAGGTGAAACTAGCTGCCAACCAATGAACACGTGCCCGAGGAAATGGAGCCATGCCTCACTGAACAACATCGTATCAATTATATATTTTTCTTTATTTGTACACCTTCTCACAACTTTGTCTTAGGTTGTGATGTGAATATTAGCGCTGATACTGCTTGGACCATTGAGATGCATTAGCAGCCATGGTAGTTTCATTTGTATTTTATGGAATGTTGTATGTGAGAGATAATCTTGAGGCAAGAGGACACATGAATCTAAGTTGAAACCTTTTTTTCCTATGGGAACCAAAGTTGAAACCTTCATAGCATCACACTGCAGTACAATTTATTAAAATTATGCATACATATAAACAAATCACGAAGGATTGATAGCAATGCCGAAACAATTCAACTTACGTTTACGCCTGCGACATGTGGGACATCCTTCATCCGGCTCCCACCTGCCATGTAGCAATATTGAGTGCACACTGCAGGGAAAGATTCACCACAGTCGTATAAGGCCGCTATGGTAGTAATGATGACCCTAGTGTGAGCAAGCGAGTCAAATCCAGAGCCCCACCTTCTCCGACGTTAGAAATCGCTTTCGGACGCATAAAGCAACCATCATTTCTCTCTGCATTTGTTGAGTCCATTTGGTACTCCCATATTCCCGAGTAATAAGTTGCTCGGCCGAAGCAAACATCACTTCAAACTTTCCCACAGTAAGTACTAGTACCTCCTTTTTTTTACTCTAAAACAATCACACGCTTGGCGAATATTGGAGGGTAGCGGCATATGGCCCGAATCAAAATCGAAACCAACCAATGAAGCTTGCTACTAATGGTGAGCGTTTGCTAGTATCATATTACAAAATTGGCCCTACATCCCATGTATATAGGGCTTAAATGTGTTTTCCAAGACTAACTTTGGCCCTGTTTGGATCCATGGGTTAGAGTTAGTTCGAAGCTAGTTGGGGCTCAAATAGCCCTAAAGTATCCAAGCTATGAGGGTTAAATTGGAGCAAGTTGCATCGAACCCACCCTCAAAAACTATCCCACCCAAGAGAGGTGCTAATTTGGAGATAGTTCTCATTGGGCCCCTTCACCGAAAATCACTTTTCTCTCTCCATCATGTGTGCATTTATTGTCAATCTAACCACCATCACCCAAACACCTCTTTAGCTGGCTGAGTTAGTTGAGGGGTTAGTCATGAGTTAGTCTAACCTCTAGCTAAGTTAGAGTATCCAAAGCGAAGAAGCGGTATAGGACATGCAAGTTTCTCAAAAGCATCTGATCCGGAATTAAATGCGTGAAAGGATCTTTTTTTTAAAAGCGGGCGTGAAAGGGATCTTGAATGATATAATTTTCAAATTATATAAAATCTTATCAATAATCAAAGAGGTGCATCCTCGAAAGAATACATTAGGCCTATATAAAATCTTATCAATAGTCAAAACCAAGTGTTACTACTACACCAAAACAAGTTCAAAAGCAATGGACTCCACTCACGGCATGTACGCTTTGGCTACACGTTTGGTCGCGTCGATCGAAAGCGCTTCCTCTTCTTGGCATAACAATAGAGTAGCGTGAATTTTTTTTTAGAATGCGCAGCATATCCGGCTAACATGTGATGGAGTTAACCGACCTCAATAGGCAAAAGCCAGCCCACCGCGCACTTTGAGGAGAGAGAGGCGAGCGAAGTGATATGGGCTCTTTGGATTACTAGAGCTAGGTGTCCCACGGAGGCCAAGAAATATGGTGATCAAGCGTGGGTTGGCCATGCTAAGATGATTATGGTGTAACTTCTACTTTGGGCTGCCGTGTTTACGTACTCTTCCAGGTCTCTGTGGAGATGATTGGTTGATTTTATATCGCTGAATAATATAAATTATTATGAGTGCGTGGGCGGCTCCACCACGAGGTTCCTTGCTCCTTCTCGATTAGATTGGGCGTGCATGTAATGCTATTAATTAGCAAATAAACATTCTTGTTTCTTGACATATTAACCAATAAGAGATGTGGGCATGCATGTTTTTTCCAATGACTCGAGACTACCAAACACAACTTCGCGATGGTTAGTTCCATTGCATGCAATGCTATTAATTAGCAAATAAACATTAAGTTCTCTTGTTTTTCCTCCTTCTTGGTCACGGTGCACAACCAAAGATGACTTATTCACACAGACGGAGGAGTAATATAAAATAATGTAGTCTTGAGTCTGGGCAGCTCTACTGCTGAGGTTCCTTGCTCCCTTCTAAATCGGTCGCTGGAATCTATGAGGGAGGTAGTGTTTGGTTCAAGCCACACCTTAGTCCAAGCCTACACGGACCCCACATGGCATACACACAAAAATATAAGGCTGAGGATTCCCTTAGGCTTGCCAACTTGTGGCTCTCATTTTGATAGACTAACCTTAAACTGAAAGCTTGGCAAAATGTGTGCAAAAGTGCGTCGCAAATGCTAGGCCTAGAACCAAACAGCCCCTTTGCCACAGCTAACCTTAGGCAAGTGTGGCTGCCCACATAAGTAATGTGGCTATGGCCCCCCCACAAGTGTGTGGCAAGATTTGGCAGCAAAAATTGAGCCTATGACATGTGGACCATATAACTTGAGAAGTGTAGCAGCCACAAGTGTGGCAATGAACCAAACACATGTCTAAGATGTTGTGGCATGACTAAGGTTAGGCGTGGCAACCTTGGGCTGGGAACCAAACAGGCCCTATGTTCTTCCACTTTTTTTAACGTGAGCTTTGTTCATCCTTTTTTGCCAACACGCAGCAGGGACATCTAGCATCAAGGTTGCCAACGTGTCATGCAAGAAAATGGAGATAAGCCAAGGTGCGTAGAAGTGAGTTGTGCGCTTCGATGGCACCTAGTACTATACCTACGCAATATTTTTTTCTCCTCGATGCACGTGAATAGTGCATGTACTCAATAGCCAGACTTGGGATGGTAGCCATGGACATGAGTCGGCCCTTTTTGGAGAGACTAAATAACTTTGATGTGTCCCTGGTCAACTCCCGGAATTCCATTTGAGCTCCCTGCGCCAACCCGTGCCAGCAGGTGGCTCGTAACCTGAGGACAAACTTTTGCCTATGTGCGGTGGGCGTGCAAAGCCGATTCATTTGCAATTGTCGATTGCTATAAGTACTATTGTAGTACCATCATTATTGTTGGACTCCTAAGGAAGAGGAGAAGAGCCAAGCACAAAGTCACCTTACTAACCTAGTACTACTAAATGAACTGATGCACGGTTAATTAATATAGGCGGCTCTTGCAGCTGGCACATCAGTGCTAACACAAGTGCTCTTACGGCCAACCAAGTTAGTACTCTCTTTGTGAAGAAAAAGCATGTACAGGATTGGAGTGGCATGTCCACTTAGAATCCCATAGCATTGCCAACATAGTGTTCCCCTAAAAAAGCAGAGTGTTTGACCACAGGAAAAACAAAGGAAGTGAAAAAAAGTTGGAGTGGATGCTAGATTGCCCGAATTAACACATGATTACATGGGAAAAAAATCTTATAGCATTCATATCCTGTGAATCAAGCAGCAGCAATGTAGGTAGCACGGTGCTGCCTCATCAAAACTCCTCCTCTGCGCCCATGAGTTTTCTTCTAGTAGTGGTGGAGCTTAGGCTAAGGACACAATTGATTTTCAAGTAGGGCTTGATTAACTCAACTATATCTCCAAGCTTAGCAGACACCCACACTGCAAATGGAGTGCCACCGTGAGCTCTGTGACAATGATAGAGGCTCTGGGAGGACTAGAGGTAGGCGTGGGCGGCAGGCCGGCCAGGTATCCCGGCGCACCCCTTGAGCTTGAAAGGCACCCGCATGATCTCCTCTCCTCGTAGGGAAGGTCGGGGTCCATTGGGTACATCTTCGATGACATCTGCCCGGCTTCCAGGACAAGGTCGTTGCCATTTCCAACGGTGTAAATAATTAGTCAATTCCTAGTCGACAATCAAAAAACCGCTAAACTCTAACATGATGTAACACTAAAACCGCTCAAGGGGTGATATATACCGGTTTAGAGATTTGAGGAGTAAAATTGTACCAAAATTGACTTTGGGGGTTATTTGTAGATCAACTTACATTTTGAGGGTGAAAAATATACTTCTTTCAATGGTCCATTATTTTAGTATTCGTTTTAGATTTATAACATGTGGGACCGAGTGTGAGTGAACTGACCTCACTTTCGACAGCAAAATAAGCGCCTGTCTTGACGCACTTTAGAGAGAGGCGAGGAGCAAGTAGCGTCTACGGGCTGGTCATGTCATGCAAGAAAATGGTTGGTCTCATGTTTTAAAACTTGTTGTATTATATAGTAGATGTAGATGTAGATGTAGATGTAGTGTAGATGTAGATGCAGATGTAGATGTAGATGTACATGTTGAGATGTAGAGATAAGTGAAACTCACCAACGGACACCAGCGTAGGGGCTGAGTATATGTGTCGCAGATCACGCACTTAAAAAAGAATGCGTGCGAGGAGAAAAATTACGCACGCGACCGACGCACGCATGACTGCGTGCCTCATTCCTAATAACACATACGCGGCCATGTGGAATTTACACTTATGGAGCTCATTTCGGATGAAGAGGTAGCTCACGTGATAATTTGTGACGCGTTTGGTAGTTGTTCATAGTGGAGGGTCGAGAACCACGCGATGGAGACGAATCAAAGTTGGACCATGACAGCGGTGGAGTGTTTGTTTTATTTTTTTTCTTCAATGGAGCGTATGCAATTTTTTTTTCTTGAATGGCTTGCGTGAATACGTGTACACATACTCAATGAATGAACCACGAGATGGGATGGTAGCCATGCACATGGTCGGCCCTTTTTGAGAGAACTACTACACTGTTACTTTGATGTACATTTTGAGATAAAAACTACTACTTTGATGTGTCATGTCCAACTCGAGAGCCGGTGAGAAGCTTGCTTATCTCGCCCTCTACATAGCCCACACTTTGTAACGACTAGTTATAGTGGGAATAACTTAAGCAGCACTCCAAGAAAATTTTGCTTATGTGGGCAAGTAGTTAATGAGAAGTGGCAACATAATATGTTACTATAACATAGCGTTTCCCAAGACAAGATGAGTCCTACAAGCTAATAAATGAAGCCATCATAACATTAGTATGTTACTCCCTCCTTTCTCCGGTTTATAGGGTTTATCTCAAAATCTTAGTTTTCCATTTTATAAGAATCAATTTGGTTGTTCCTCATCACAAGTTTAGATTTCAAAAGGTGCATTAAATAATTGCATGCAAGTATTAAGAGAAAATTGACCAATGCATGTACTTTATGCATGCATGCATTGCAATTCAATACAATGGTAAACATAAATTTTGAGAGGAAAACAATAAAGCATTAATTGGGTGCTTTTGCAAATTACAAAAAGTATTCCACCACTCATCATCTACCTTGGTTGGTGAGATTTTCAAGTTGAGCACTATAAACCGGAAAGGTGGGAGTAATAACATAGACTAGTGTCATATGCATGAAACTAGTGAGTATTGGAGCACATGATATTTCCCCATCCGGACCGATCCCAAGTTGGCTTCACCTTCTTGGCCCACCAAAAACCCCTCCCTCCCCCTCCATGCGATAAGCTTCCCGCCTCAAGGCGCACTTGAGCCTGGCCGCCTCCACATTGATGGTGTCAGGTCGAGAGCCTTGACCTCTCACTTGCTTAGCCGTTGAAGCAAGCGTTGACTTGAGGAGCATAGCTGGCCACGACTACCATAACATTTCGAGACTACCTAGTGGAGAGTAACTTTAGAGCAAGTACTACAATTAGATGACATAAGCAGGCTATAAGGATTTAAATAGAGTATTTGTGCTTAGTTGAAGGAGAGAGAAGAGGAGAGAGAAGAGAAGCGGGTTGTAAACTTGTAGCCGATTGTAGCAGGAGCTCCAACATACTTTGTGAGACAAAAGGTGGGGACATTATTAATGATATAGTATTATACTAAAGGTACTAACTATTGTACTAGCAGGCTATTAAGTTGGTTCTAGATGATGTGTCAACTTCATATAGACGGATGTTCGCTATACTATTAACCATGCTCTAAGTGTGGTGTGAGTGGGACCAAAGTTTAGTCCCCATACTTTGCTAGAGTGAGTGTGAGATGCACCACTTTATAATGTGATCTATTCTAGCATTTGCATGAGCATGATAATAGGAAACCTACAGCGCTCTTGAGGAATGAGCCTGTCCAAGGACAAAAGCTATGCCACGTGGTCTATATTTGTGTTGGTGGAAAATTTATTAAGTCATTAATTAATAATTAACGGATGCCTTTAATTACTCGGCCCGTTTACGATTCTTTTGGATAGTGGGGCTATTATTGACTTGGACGTGGGGTTTGGGCCAAAGGCCCACTATTATACTTGGTCTTACTCGCACGACCGACCTAACAGGCTCTACCCTAACCGCCGTTGTATCATATGGTTTCGCACCATTCAAGATCTTAGCACCGCCACGCAATTCTTCTCCAGCTGTCGTGGGATATCCACGGCCACCTATGGGACCGGGTGGCCCCTTGCTGGTTCGGCGGGGGGACATCGCATTGACAACAAAAAGAGGTCAGTATCACGATCGCAAGACCAGTAGAGAGGACACAAGCAATTTACCCAGGTTCGGGCCGCCGCGAGGCGTAAGACCCTACTCCTACTTTGGTGGATTGATGGTGGAATGAATGTGGGGGTGTGTAGTACACTTGCCCGTAAAGGTTTTCCTCGGGGTTGTAGCGACTACGTGTGTATGGTGGCTTGGGTTCTTCAACTTTCCAACTTTCCAACCCTCTAGCCCCTCCTACGAGTGTCATGGTCCTTCCTTTTATAGATTAAGGGGTCACCACACTGGCAAAGTGGTCATTATCCACTGATATGATAGCAAATAGTGCTATCATGCCTAACTCTGCGGGCTAACATGGTGCACTAATGCCTGGCGGCAACACATCCCGTCAGCGCCTATCCCATAACTTGCATCCTTGGTGCTTGGATCTACTCAATGGCCTTGATCTTGGGCTAAGGGTTGGATTCGATCCCCGATGGGGACACGAAGAATCCAAGTAGCTTGCGGAGGGAACACGAATACACACTTCTCCTGGATTAAGCTTTAAGTTGATCTTGTGCTTGATTAGCAAATGTCTCCTCAAATCCTAGATAAAGGGTGGCCTTATCCTTGGTTTTGACCATGATATCATCCATATAGGCTTCTATATTTCTGTGCAACTGTGGCTCAAACCAATCTGGACTGCTCTTGCAAAAGTGGACCCGACACTCTTTAATCCGAAAGGCATGCGGACAAAGCAGTACGTACCACATGGAGTGATGAACGATGTCTTCTCTCGTCTTCTTTGGACATGAAGGTCTGGTGATATCCGGAGTATGCATCCAGAAAGGAGAGCAAATCACAACCTGAAGTTGAATCCACAATCTGGTCGATGCACCGGCAAGGAAATGGGTCCTTCAATAAAGCCTTGTTGAGATCTGTGAAATCAATACAGAGCCTCCATTTCCCATTCGCCTGGACCACCACTTGGGTTTGCCAACCACGTAGAGGTGCAAAGGTTCTCCTCGACCAAACCAGCTGCCTCTAGCTTCTTGATTTCCTCGGCAATGAACTGCTACGCCGCTCTAAGGCCTACTCGGACTTTACGCTTGGCCAGGTCGGGCATGTGGGGGAGAAAACAACAAGGTGGTGCTCGATTACCTCACAGGAACACCGGGATATCGGATGGTTGCCGAGCAAACACATCGATATTCGCCATGGGAAGGCAACGAGCGCACTTTCCTATTTGTCATCAAGGGTGGCATTGATAGTGAAAGTACCATCAACGCCCGACCAGCGGGACCTTCTTCACTTGGGGTGCAGCAACCTTGGATCTCTTGGCTGTTGGAACACTCGCACATCCTCAATGGGTGTCGTGCACTTTTCGGAGGGGGCACACTTCCTGGACTCCTTGCCGGAGGCCCTTCAATCCTTCTTCTTTCCTTTGCTTTCCTTGGCGAGAGCTGTGCCTGTGCAGATAATTGCATCCTTCTCATCCGATGGGATAGTGATGACTCCCAATGACCGAGCATCTTTAAAGAGTTATAAGCATAGTGAGGCGCTGCCATGAAATTAGCCGGCGGCGTCCCAAAATCCCATTGCTATTGGCAGGGGGAGATCGACCACATCAAACACAATCTTCTCAGTCCGATAGTTCAGTTCTCCCCCAAACGTCACCGGCAACATAATCTTCCCCTTGGGATGGCTCCTGCCGGGATTGACTCCTTGAAACGTGTCGGTAACCTCTAGCTCCTCTTCTCCTATCTGGAGCTTGTTGATGAATTGCCAAGAAATCAGATTCAACCTGGCCCGCCATCCACTAACATCTTTGTGACCTTGAGGTTGCGAATTGTTCTAGGAGACCAACAATGGCAAACACCCTACCGCAGCTGAAAGTGCGGCCCGAGGTGGTCCTCCTCATCAAAGATGATGGGCGTGCGGGACCATTTGAGCGGCTTTCGGGCCTCTGGCGCTGGTTCCACAGCATTGACCTCTCGTGCCATCGCTTGAGTTGGCGATGAGAGGTGTGCAAAGATGCACCTCCATCAATGCATAGGGCGTTAGTGGCCTTCTGAAATTCCTGCTCACTAGTTTCCTCTTCATTCCCTTCATCACCACATCATCACAGATTTCCTTCTCTTGGCCCCTGGCATGGTTTCCTTGGTTCGAAAAGGGTTTGCACAAGCGATTTGCTCCACCGCCTCGGCCCTTACCGCCAGCAGCATTCTGTCCTCTCTCCTTATCACGCTTATCATACTCTGCCCTCTGTTTCTTAACAAGCTGTTCAACTTGATAACACTCCTAAAGGTCGTGTCCTTTGGTTCGGTGGATCTTGCAGTACGGGCTGATACATCTCCAACGTATCTACAATTTTTTATTATTTCATGCTATTATATTATCCATCTTGGATGTTTTATATGCTGTTTTATATGATTTTTGGGACTAACCTATTAACCTAGAGCCTAGTGCCATTTTCTGTTTTTTCCTTGTTTTTGAGTTCTACAAAAAATGAATACCAAACAGAGTCCAATTGACGTGCCTATTTTTGATGATTTTATATGGACCAAAAGAAGCCCCTGGAGTAAAAGAGTTGGGCCAGAAGAGTCCCGAGCCATCCACGAGGGTGGAGGGCGTGCCCCTACCCACAGGCGCTACTCCCTATCTCGTGGATGACTCGAGACCCCCTAACGTGAGACCGGCGCCAAAAGTTCCTATAAATACGTAAACCCCCGTAAGAGAAACTCTAGATCGGGAGTTCACCGCCCGCAAGCCTTCAGAGCTACCAAAACCAATCGGGACCTGTTGTTCAAGCACCACGGAGGAGGGATCCATCATCGTGGCCATCTTCATCATCCGGCGCTCTCCATGACGAGGAGGGAGTAGTTCACCCTCGGGGCTGAGGGTATGTACCAGTAGCTATGTGTTTAATCTCTCTTTTTCGTGTTCTTGATAGGGCACGATCTTGATGTACCACGAGCTTTGCTATTATAGGATGATCTTATGATGTTTCTCCCCCTCTATCTTCTTGTAATGGATTGAGTTTTCCCTTTGAAGTCATCTTATCGGATTGAGTCTTTAAGGATTTGAGAACACTTGATGTATGTCTTGCGTGGGATACCCGTGGTGACAATGGGGTATTCTATTGATTCACTTGATGTATGTTTTGGTGATCAACTTGTGGGTTTCGTGACCTTGGGAATCTATGCATAGGGGTTGGCACACGTTTTCGTCTTGACTCTCCGGTAGAAACTTTGGGGCACTCTTTGAAGTTCATTTTGTTGGTTGAATAGATGAATCTGTGATTGTGTGATGCATATCGTATAATCATACCCACGGATACTTGTCGTGACATTGGAGTATCTAGGTGACATTAGGGTTTTGGTTGATTTGTGTCTTAAGGTGTTATTTTACTACAAACTCTAGGGCTGTTTGTGACACTTATAGGAATAGCCCAATGGATTGATCGGAAAAAGAATACCTTTGAAGAGGGTGGTTTCCTGTGACCCTACAATAATCTCTTCGTTTGTTCTACGCTATAAGTGACTTTGGAGTGACTCTTTTTTGAATGTTGATGGATTTTTATATGATCTAATTATGTTATTATTGTTGAGAGAACTTGCACTAGTGAAAGTATGAACCCTAGGCCTTGTTTGAAGCATTGCAATACCGTTTTTAACTCACTTTTATTACTTGTTACCTTGTTGTTTTTATAATTTCAGATTACAAAAAACCTATATCTACCATCCATATTGCACTTGTATCACCATCTCTTCGGCCGAACTAGTGCACCTATACAATTTACCACAGCATATTGGATGTGTTGGGGACACAAGAGACTCTTTTGTTATTTGGTTGCGGGGGGTTGTTTGAGAGAGACCATCTTCATCCAACGCCTCCCACGGATTGATAAACCTTAGGTCATCCACTTGAGGGAAATTTGCTACTGTCCTACAAACCTCTGCACTTGGAGGCCCGACAACGTCTATAAGAAGAAGGTTGTGTAGTAGAAATCAAGCTCTTTTCTGGCGCTGTTGCCGGGGAGGCTAGGTAAGCGGCACTAACACCCTTTCGACTAACCTCTTTTCTGGCGTTGTTGTCGGGGAGGTTAGTGCTTGAAGGTATATCTTTAGATCTTGCAATTGAATCTTTTAGTTTCTTGTTTTATCACTAGTTTGGTCTATAAAAGAAAACTACAAAAAAATGGAATTGAGGTTTCCACATATGATTCATCTTTTTAAGGTCTTTCGTGAGAATGGTGGAAAGGAAAATTGTGCCAAAGTGTTAGAAGAAGAATGCATTAAAATGTTTGGCACTAAATCTTTGAATGATGAGCATGATTGCAATGTTGTTAGTATGAATTCCTTGAATATCCATGATGCTAATGATATGTAAAGCCACAAGCTTGGGGATGCTATGTTTGATGAAGATGATATTTTTAGTCCCCCAAGTTTTGATGAGAATTTTTATTTTGATGATAGCATGCCTCCTATTTATGATGATTATATTGATGAAAGTGGGTTTGGGGATGCTATTTAGGAAGTAATGATCCCGCTATTTTGGAGGGTGTTGAATCTTATTGTGATAATTATGAAAGTGGATTTGGAGAGGTCATGACTTTATTTAGTGATGAATCACTATTTCGGAAGAGGTTCAATTGATTATGAGAAAAAAGTTGCTATCTATGATGATTATTGTGATGACTTGTATGCTATTAAGAATAATGATAACCATGAAACTTGTCATCATGATTTTAGTTTTCAATTGGATTATGCCTCACTTGATAATTATTTTTGTTGAGTTTGCTTCCCACTATTATTCATGAGAAGAAATTCGCTTTTATGCATGGAGAGTAATAAAATTTATATGCTTGGGGATCATGAAAAGAATGCTTTATGTGATGGTTATATTGTTTAATTCATTCATTATGCTACTTAAAATTATTATGAGGGAGGAATATATGCTTGTAGGATTTGCAATAATATCAAGTTTCCTCTCTATGTGCTTAAAGTTTTAAAGTTATGCTTGTTTTGCCTTCCTATGCTAGTTGATTATTGTTCCCATAAGTTGTTTGCTCACAAAATCCCTATTCATAGGAAGTGGGTTAGACTTAAATGTTCTAGTCATATTCATCATGATGCTCTCTTTATGTTTCAATTCTTATCTTTCATGTGAGCATCGTTGAAATCAGCATGCCTAGCTAAAAGGCATTAAAGAAAAGCACTAGTTGAGAGACAACCCAATATTTACCCTTACTGTTTTTGGGTGTTCACATGATTAAGCTACTGTAGTAATCATTTTTATAGCTTTTTGTTTCAATAAAGTGCCAAGTAGAACCTTTAGGAAGACTTGGGTGAAAGTTAATCTTGATCTTGCTGTAAAAAAACAGAAAACTTTGCACTCCACAAGAATAATTTTAATTTTTTAACAGAAGAGTGCTTTTGAGTTGAGATTCTTTTGAAGAAGATTAATAGACAAATTCCTCACGTTCAACAATTTATTTCCGAATTTTGGAGTTAAGGTAGTTATTCGAGAGTTACAGATTACTACAGACTGTTCTGTTTTGACAGATTACATTTTTCTATGTGTTGTTTGCTTATTTTGATGAATCTATGAGTAGTATCGGAGGTGTGAACCATAGAAGTTGGAATACAGTAGATATTACACCAATATAAATTTATAATGAGTTCACAACAGTACCTAAGTGGTGATTTATTTTCTTATACTAACGGAGCTTACGAGTTTTTATTAAGTTTTGTGTTGTGAAGTTTTCAAGTTTTGGGGTAAGATTCGATGGACTATGGAATAAGGAGTGGCAAGAGCCTAAGATTGGGGATGTCCAAGGCACCCCAAGGTAATATTCAAGGACAACCAAGAGCCTAAGCTTGGGGATGCCCTCGGATGGCATCCCTCTTTAAATCTTCGCTCATCCGGTAACCTTACTTGGAGCTGTATTTTGATTCACCACATGATATGTGTTTTGCTTGGAGCGTCATTTTATTTTATTTTGTTTTGCTTGTTGTTTGAAAAAATCCCAAGATCTGAAATTCTTAAATGTTAGAGAGTCTTCACATAGTTACATAATTATTCGACTACTCATTGATCTTTACTTATATCTTTTGGAGTATTTGTCATTTGCTCTAGTGCTTCACTTATATCTTTTTAGAGCACGACGGTGGTTTTATTTTGAAGAAATAGATGAACTATCATGCTGAAATTATATTATTTTGAGAGTCTTAAACAGGATGGTAATTTGCTTGGGTTATAAACTAGTCCTAATATGATGGGTATCCAAGAGGGATATAATAAAAACTTACATATAAAGTGCATTGAATACTATGAGAAGTTTGATTCCTTATGATTGTTTTGAGATATGAAGATGGTGATATTAGAGTCATGCTAGTTTAGTAGTTGCGAATTTGAGAGATACTTGTGTCAAAGTTTGTGATTCCCGTCGCATGCACGTATGGTGAACCGTTATGTGATGAAGTCGGAGCATGATTTATTTTTTTATTGTCTTCCTTATGAGTAGCGGTCGGGGACGAGCGATGGTCTTTTCCTACCAATCTATCCCCCTAGGAGCATGCGCGTAGTACTTTGTTTCGATAACTAATAGTTTTTTGCAATAAGTATGTGAGTTCTTTATGACTAATGTTGATTCCATGGATTATACGCAGTTTCACCCTTCCACCATTCCTAGCCTCTCTTGTGCCGCGCAACTTTCGCCGGTACCATACACCCACCATATACCTTCCTCAAAACAGCCACCATACCTACCTATTATGGCATTTCCATCGCCATTCCGAGATATATTGCCATGCAACTTTCCACCGTTCTGTTTATTATAACATGCTTCATCATTGTCATATTGCTTTGCATGATCATGTAGTTGACATCGTATTTGTGGCAAACCCACCTTAATAATTCTTCCATACATGTTACTCTTGATTCGTCGCACATCCCAGTACACCGGCGGAGGCATTCATATAGAGTCATATTTTGTTCTAAGTATCGAGTTGTAATTCTTGAGTTGTAAATAAATAAAAGTGTGATGGTCATCATTATTAGAGCATTGTCCCATGTGAGGAAAGGATGATGGAGACTATGTTTCCCCCACAAGTCGGGATGAGACTCCGGACGAAAAAAAAGAGTCAAAAAAAGAGAGGGCCAAAAAAAAGACAAAAAAAAGAGGAGAGAAAAATAGAGAAGGGGCAATGTTACTATACTTTTACCACACTTGTGCTTCAAAGTAGCACCATGATCTTCATGATAGAGAGTCTCCCTATGTTGTCACTTTCATATACTAGTGGGAATCTTTCATATAGAACTTGGCTTGTATATTCCAATGATGGGCTTCTCAAAATGCCCTAGGTCTTCGTGGAAACAAGCGAGTTGGATGCACACCCACTTAGTTTCTTTTGAGCTTTGAGACACTTATAGCTCTTGTGCATCCGCTGCACGGAAATCCCTACTCACTCACATTGATATCTAGTGATGGGCATCTCCATAGCCCGTTGATACGCCTAGTTGATGTGAGACTGTCTTCTCCTTTTTGTCTTCTCCACAACCACCATTCTATTCCACCTATAGTGCTATGTCCATGGCTCACGCTCATGTATTGAGTGAAGATTGAAAAAGTTTGAGAACATCAAAAGTATGAAACAATTGCTTGGCTTGTCATCGGGGTTGTGCATGATTTAAATATTTTGTGTGATGAAGATAGAGCATAGACATACTATATGATTTTGTACCGATAGCTTGCTTTGGCCATGTTATTTTGAGAAGACATGATTGCTTTGTTAGTATGCTTGAAGTATTATTGTTTTCATGTCAATATTAAACTTTTGTTTGGAATCTTATGGATCTGAATATTCCTGCCACAATAAAGAAGATTACATTGATAAATATATTAGGTAGCATTCCACATCAAAATTCTGTTTTTTATCATTTACCTACTCGAGGACCGAGCAGGAATTAAGCTTGGGGATGCTTGATACGTCTCCAACATATCTATAATTTTTTATTATGCCATGCTATTATATTATCCATCTTGGATGTTTTATATGCATTTATATGTAGTTTTATATGATTTTTGGGACTAACCTATTAACCTAGAGCCTAGTGCCAATTTTTGTTTTTTCCTTGTTTTTGAGTTTTACAGAAAAGGAATACCAAACAGGGTCCAATTGACGTGCCAATTTTTGATGATTTTTTATGGACCAAAAGAAGCCCCCGGAGTAAAAGAGTTGGGCGAGAAGAGTTCCGAGCCATCCACGAGGGTGGAGGCGCGCTACTACCCCTCGGCGCGCCCCTATCTCGTGGATGACTCTTGAGACCCCCCTAACATGAGACCCGGCGCCAAAAATTCCTATAAATACGTGAAACCCCGGAAAGAAACCTAGATTGGGAGTTCATGCCAAGAAGCTCTCTGTAGCCACCAAAACCAATGGGACCCTGTTAGACACCTCACTTGGGAGGATCGATCATCGGTGGCCATCTTCATCATCCCGGCGCTCTCCATGACGCAGGAGGGAGTAGTTCACCATCGGGCTGAGGGTATGTACTAGTAGCTATGTGTTTGATCTCTCTCTCTCTCTCTCTCTCTCTCTCGTGTTCTTGATATGGCACGATCTTGATGTACCATGATCTTTGCTATTATAGTTGGATCTTATGATGTTTCTCCCCTCTATCTTCTTGTAATGGATTGAGTTTCCCTTTGAAGTCATCTTATCGGATTGAGTCTTTAAGGATTTGAGAACACTTGATGTATGTCTTGCGTGGGATACCCGTGGTGACAATGGGGTATTCTATTGATTCACTTGATGTATGTTTTGGTGATCAACTTGCGGGTTCCGTGACCTTGGGAATCTATGCATAGGGGTTGGCTACGTTTTTCGTCTTGACTCTCCGGTAGAAACTTTGGGGCACTATTTGAAGTTCTTTGTGTTGGTTGAATAGATGAATCTGCGATTGTGTGATGCATATCATATAATCATACCCACGGATACTTGTGGTGACATTAGAGTATCTAGGTGACATTAGGGTTTTGGTTGATTTGTGTCTTAAGGTGTTATTTTACTACAAACTTTAGGGCTGTTTGTGACACTTATAGGAATAGCCCAATGGATTGATCGGAAAGAATAACTTTGAGGTAGTTTCGTACCCTACAATAATCTCTTCGTTTGTTCTCCGCTATAGTGACTTTGGAGTGACTCTTTGTTGCATGTTGAGGGATTGTTATATGATCTAATTATGTTATTATTGTTGAGAGAACTTGCACTAGTGAAAGTATGAACCCTAGGCCTTGTTTCGAAGCATTGCAATACCGTTTTCGCTCACTTTTAATACTCGTTACCTTGTTGTTTTTATAATTTCAGATTACAAAAACCTATGTCTACCATCCATATTGCACTTGTATCACCATCTCTTCGCCAAACTAGTGCACCTATACAATTTACCATTGTATTGGGTGTGTTAGGGACACAAGAGACTCTTTGTTATTTGGTTGCGGGGTTGTTTGAGAGAGACCATCTTCATCCCACGCCTCCCCACGGATTGATAAACCTTAGGTCATCCACTTGAGAGAAATTTGCTCTTGTCCTACAAACCTCTGCACTTGAGGCCCAACAACTTCTACAAGAAGGTTGTGTAGTAGACATCACGGGCCATCACCTTTCCAACTTTTTGTTGGCGGCTTCCCGGCAGGCAAGCGCACCACGGCAACTTCTCTTGCCGGGGCCTCGGCCTTGACCTTCTTGCTGCTACTAGGTGTGCCCCAACCTTCTCTGATCGTCACCACCTTATCTCTTGGCTTCTTACTACGCTTCTTGCCCTTTCTCTGACTGGTTGATTCATCATCATCATGTGAATCGACATTGATGCAATCCTCCCCTCTGGGAAACTTCCTTCCTTCCTCCATCCGAGCACACTTATCCACCAGTGTGTACAGCTCCTTCACAGTCTTAGGAAACCGCACATTTATCTTAGAACGAATGCGATGGTTGCGCACATTGGACTAGAAGGCTGCTACAACGGCTGTCGGATGGATATTTGGAATATTTCTTTGAACTTTACTGAATCTCTGTAAATACTTACAGAGGGTTTCTCCTTCCTTCTGCTGGAGAAGGCTGCGAATTAGTTGGGCTTGCGGGCTCTTGGTGGACACCGGTGAAGGCACCGGCGAACTCGTGTACCACAGATTCGCCCATGACGAAATGGAGTTCTCCGCAATTGCATCAGCCAAGACCTCACATTGGACTTGAGGGCCAAAGGGGAGTGGTTGGCGAACACCTTCTCGTCTCTTCCCCCGGCAGCCCGAAGAGCGATGGTGTAGATGCTCAGGAACTCTACTGGGTTCAGCCTTCCGTCGTACTTCCTAGGTATCTCTGGCTTGAACGTCTTGAGCAGAACGACTTAACGGACTTGCCGCAGCTCTCGTGTAAAGGCAGGGCAACCGACCTCGAAAGGTAGGCACCTACTAACACCGAGCGCAGGCTCGTCGACGTTGAGGCCGCCGCACCCGTCGGTCCGGCGGAGGTCATCGAGGCGTCGATCCATGACGACGCACGCGTCTCCCCACCGCCTATCCTCCGGGGCTTGATGTTGGCCTGGACGTGCTCGAGGGTCGGAAGAGACCATCGAGACGTCATTGGGGGCTTGATTCTGCTGCACCCACGTCAGCTGCCGTGGTGGGGACTGCATGTGGGGACAGCCCCGTCCGTTCGGCCAGCAGTGCGGGCGGTTGCCATCGCTTGGGGAGTTCGTGGCGGGCCGGCTCGTCGCGAGCCCCCAGCCTCAGCGAAACCGAGCAGGCTGCCGGCGGAAACCTCAGTAGTAGCTGAGCTGGCGCCATGGCCTCCGTGGTCGTGCTTGACATAGATGTTGATGATGTCAACTGTACCATCGCCTGGCTCCTAACGGTGCCAGCGGCGGTAGTGCCGCGCCCATGTAGCTATGGAATGTCCACTTGGGCAGCGGGGTCGCGCGGCGGTGGTGCTCGAGGGTTAGTGGCTCCGTTGGGCGCAGCGGTCTGGTCGGCTCGCCCGGGAGGAGGCACATGCGCCATGACCGTCCCCGTGGTGGGGGCGGCTGGTGGGCGATGGCTCGCCCCGGACTGAGCGTCGTTGTTGTGGCTGTGCCCGCTGGTGGGAGGAGGGCGAGTGAGCAGAGTGACCCCCTCGTCCACACCTTGTGGAGCGTTACCGTCGAGACGCTGCTGACGTTGTTCTCCTCCGACATTTCCAGCTCCCGTGTCGGCCAGGGGCGATGGTAAGCGCCACCTGCTCGGCCATGCCCCTAGCAAAGCACTCATGTCCTCGCTTGTCTCTCGCATCCCCGCAGCATTAGAGGCTGGGGCGGAGGAGCTTCGAGGTGGATGGATGGGCGAAGGGCGGACTTTATTCTTCTTGGCGCCATGGTGCGATGGCATCATCGAAGGTGAAGATGGCGACGAAGATGATGCGTTATGACGCCAGGTTCAAGCGCAAGTGCACCCGCCTACACCGGGCGGCGCCAAAGATGTCGCGGGATATCCGCCGCCACCTATGGGACCGGGTGTCCCCTTGCTGGTTTGGCGGGGGGACATCGCGTTGCACAAAGAGCAGATTGGCGCATGGCAGCACGGCAGAGAGCACACAAGCAATTTACCCAGGTATGGGCCGCCGCGAGGCGTAAGACCCTACTCCTGCTTTGGTGGATTGATGGTGGAATGAGTGTGGAGGTGCGTAGTACACTTGCCCGGCAAGGTTTTCCTCGGGGTCGTAGCGACTACGTGCATATGGTGGCTTGGATTCTTCAACTTTTGTTAGGACCCCGATTCCAAGTCACATCGATCTAGCTGGTAACACCTCATATCACTTTGCGGCCTCACGCACGGTATTCCCACGGGTGTCGCCTTACCAGGGCCCGGGACCGCTTTAAGCCTTTTGGCTCACGTATATGATAGTGTCGCTAGCATCCATATGATGTAGAACCGGGCCGACATGGCTAATCGTGAACCCAAAGCGGCACTAACTCCATGGGGACAGGCATACATGAATCAACCGAGCATGTTTGGCCGCCAGCAGGTGAATCCGGCTACCGTAGCAGGCTAACAGGACTCGGGAACCCGGCTGTAGCGAGCTAGGCAGACTCGGATGTCACCGCGTGACATTTCCCGAAGAACCGTGAACGGCAAGTGAAACACATACTTAGGCGATCAAGCGTCACGGCGATAGTGCTGAGCTAGCGAGTGACTCATTGAAGCCGTGTAGCGGACTACTATGGCTCAAGGAAGCACTAGACTACATTTCCCATAAGAGAGGCTGCCAAGGATAAACAAATAGATTGTCGGATCCCACACATACCAAGCATTTCAAACATACACACAATATGCTCGATATGTGTAACTACAACATGGCATCACAACATAACTCTATGACTCAAATATTTATTCATTAGGCTCCGAGGAGCGAGATATTACAAACATGGGTCTCATGACCCAACATACGTAGCATACAAGCAACAAGCACAAGCGGAAGCTTAACATGTCTCGAAAGTACGTACATCTACAAATGAAAAAGGTCGAGAAGCCCGACTATCTACCGAGATCTGCTTGGGGCACAAGATCGTAGCCGAGGTAACAAGCTAAACGTCAAGTCCACGCGGAACTACTAGCGACGAAGTCTCTCTGCAAAAAACATAAAATAGGCAAACGTGAGTACAAATGTACTCAACAAGACTTACATCGAACTAACTACATATGCATCATTATCAACAAAGGGGTGGTGGAGTTTGACTGCAGTCAGCTTTGACTCGATGGCTATCCTGAACTACGATTTAATCGCAAGTAACTCTTTTGAGGTGGCGCTACGAGTCCACATATTCACCATATCAATACACCACTATGGATCCGCTCCGTCTCCTCTGAGAACGCCATCCATAGCACTCACACTTATCTTGCGCATTTTAGAGTATCCACTTTCACTTGTCTATGAACTGCAGACAGCAACCCAGAAGTCCTTTACATGCGGACACGGCTATTCGAATAGATGATGTTAACCCTGCAGGGTGTACTTCTTCACACACGCTCCTCGCCACTTCACCGCCATGTACACGCCATGTATCTCGGCAACCTTCAAGCGGAAGCTTTGGCGAGGAGTCGCCACGACCCGACTAACCACACAAGTCTCTAGTCCAGGTTTATCGCCTATTCGGGTTCCATCCGCAAGGAGATCCGTGGGGTGTCGCTCACGTGCCCCAAACGATGTGTGCAGGGTTCCCAAGCCCACCTCGACGGGTGGTTCTACGCTTCGCATAACCGTGCCACGGTGCGTTTGGTCTGGCCCCAAGCCCACTGCACGGGTGCCACTTGGTAGACTACTAACACTACCTACAAACACCAGAAACTAGTTGCAACTCACAGGACAGAGATCAGGTTGATTAATAAGTCGAGAGGGGCACTTAAGCATTCCAATGCGTGGTAGTAACTGCTCATGGATCACAAACACGTAACTCAGTTCTGAGGATGGCTGCAATAAGACAACCCACAATGTACTCCTACATGGCCTCCTCGACCGCTACCTTTACCAAATCGTGTTCACACACTTAGCTCTCAACAAAAGAGGACATGTTCAAACACCTCCGATTCATCCCGATGAATCGGGACCGACTCAACTCTAAGCGATGGCGGGCATGACAAACAAGCATGAATGAGTAGGCTGTACAGGGCTCAAACAACTCCTACTCATGCTAGTGGGTTTCATCTATTCTTTGTGTGGAATGAGAGGTCATGCAGAGGATAAAGGGTTCAGCTACCGCAGCAAGTAATGTATGAATTGTTGTTGTCCTAATGCGATAAAAAGAGAGCAAGGCGAGAGAGTGGGATTGTATCGGAATGAACAAGGGGTTTTGCTTGCCCGCACTTCAAGATAATATAGTTCTTCATCGGTGTCATTGATCACATCGTCGGTACATCGTCTACCGAGAGGGGACAAACACCGACAAACAAGGAAGAACACAATCAATGCAATGCAACAATATGATGCATGAATGTGGCATGGCAATATGATGTGATTTGGCCTAATGCAACTAGCAACACAATTAAGTGTAGTTGGTTTGAACCCAAGGTTCAAATTCAAACTCCACATATGGTTATTTAAATGCCATTCATTTGATTTGTCCTAAACAGTAGCTATAAGTTGTTCTAACATGCATGAAACCAGTACAGATGGATAGATTGGATTTTTCTGATCATTTTTCATATATAATTTATTTCATTTGGAGTTACGGTTGAATTACTATGATTTTCAGAAGTTTAAATCATTTTTCCTGGAATTTCTGGATAAGAATAAATCCAGAAACCTATTATCGCATCAAGATTAAGGCCGTCGCTTGCATCAACCAGAGTCAACCGTGGCTGGCGAGTCAAACTCGACGCACGGGTCCCACATGTCATTGGCTAACTGCTAACTGGGAGTTAACCCGTGTTGACTGGGATTTGACCAGCTACGGGGCCCGCCTGTCTGTGTCTGTTAGGGAGAGATTAGTGGTGATTAGCGCCCAACTAAGCGACCACGTCAGCCCGCCAGAGTTTGGCCGTGGCGACCTCGAGCATCACAAGTGGCTTCGCTGGAAAACCTCTCCCCACGGGCCTTTGCTGGCGTGGTTTTGCGCCTACGGGTTCTGGCGCTGCAGCTTCTAGTGGTGGTGGCGGGCGCGTCGGTGGCGGAAAAGTGGCCGCGATGAGGTACGGCAGCAAGAGCAGCCCGGCATTCTCGGGAGGTGCTACAGAGCATGGAAGGAGGCGCTGCGGGTGTCTACAGGCTCGGGGGATCGTGCTGAGCACGATGGTGTGCTCCGGCTCGAGTTGCGGTGGCTGTCAGCCACGGGCGGCGTAGAAGCCATGGCGGCACAACAGATCGGTTCCCGGAACGACGGCGGAGCATGAAAACGACGCGCAGAGGAGGGGGGTGGGGAAGAAGCTCACGGAGAGTGCGAGCGTCGAAGAGGGCTCGGGAAGGCTTCCGGAGAGCAGTGGCGAAGCGGCCGTGGCGATCTCGGCTTCCCGAGGAGGAAGACGACGACGGGGAGAGTGTTTGGGGCGTCCGGCGTCGAGTGAGTCAACGGGGAGGACGAGGACGTCGAGGCGGAGGCCATGGACAGATTGGCGAGGCGACGGAGGGCCCGTGGGCGTGACTACGGCGAAGGGTGGCGATGGCAGCGCTCGGGTGTGTTCGGGAGAGAGGCTAGAGGTCGAGGGAGAGAGCAGAGAGCGAGGGGAGAGGCAGAGGGGCTGCGGGCGTCTCCAGACGCTGCCGGGGCGCTCTTAGTGGCAAGCAGGAGGTGGCCGTGGCTCTGCACGCGCGCTGCCAGCGCGATGCCAAGGCATGGGGAAGACGACGCCATGAGGAGGTGGGCTGGGCCAACCGGGCCGGGCAAGGTGGCTTTGGTGGGTGCTGTGTAAGTTCGGGTGAGCCACCGTCTTTTCCTATATTTATTTCTCTTTTCTATTTTCTATAATTGTGTTTGGCTTTATTAAAAATACTTAGGCACACTCAAAAATCACCAAACTACTCATGGCCAATGCTTGGAATATATCCAACATGGAACATTTCAGTTTAGGATTATTTGGACATTTTAAATATTTTATAGTATTTAAGTGCCCAAATTCAAATAGAGTATGGTTTAATTCAGAGCCCAAATATGCCATGGAAAAATGTGCATTACCTCTGGATACTGTTTACATTACTCTCCAAAAATGATGAACATTTTTGATAGCCATTTGGATTTACTGAAAATATTTTAGGTGAACCTAGTGAATTCCTTTGATGCTAGGGGTTTAGGCAATCCCCATTTCAAGTTTCTTTCAAGATTAAACATGATGCACACATGAGGCTAGCCTAGTGCATTACCGTGGCTAGGGATGTGACAACTCACCCCTTACTAAACAAGAATCTCGTCCCAGAGATTCAAGACGTGAGGTAAGAAGACTCAGGGGGCCTTAAAGCTATCACGATCTTCATGATCCAACTACCCTCATCGCTGATATTGATTCATTGCTCCAAATTGATCTTGCCATCTTTGCTTTCTAGAGATCTTCATCTAACACGGCATTTAATGAGAAAGAAACTCTATCGAAAAGGATTGTTGAAGCTCTTCATACCAAAGCTAAGGCAATTCTAGCGATCGCTTGAAAGGGGTTCGGGAAATGGCATACTCGGTTAGGAAAGGAAACTATGGTTATAGAACAACTCGACAGCAGGAGGCACATTCCAATTGATACCGAGGATATAACCTAGTGACTGAGTGTGCTCTCAAGAACTTGAGCATTTCCATAGTCATCAAGGTTTTACCAACATCCGTCTTGAGGATCCCTGCAACACATCTTACTACCATGATGAATAGTGATGGATCATGCGGATACAAAGGAAGATAACACCTTCTCGCACTTCCCTTAAGCGAGGCCAAGAGAACGTAAATCTGGATGATCGCATCGAGACATTTAGCACTCCGCTTCAAATGTTCTCCTTTTGATGTGCTAGCGTAACCCATTCATTGAAATGGTTTGGTATCTAGAACATCAAGCAACAGGTCGGACTTCGGGAGCTCAAGAATCCATAAGGAACAACTTGTGGAATAAGTCATACCAAATCCTCATGGAGAGGGTTGAATTGCTTGTTCAAGATACTACAATAATAGATCTTCCTACTAGGTGCGTCCACTTCTTTGGAACCTACATCATAGTTCTTGGAAGAAGTTCCAACCATCACGTCTTTTCGAGATGCATCTGGTTGGTGTCGTAATATTCCGTGACTCATCAAGTCTAGAAGAAAAATTAAAGTTTGCAACACAAATCGGATTTAGATGACGTTGCAAGATTCTCGAAATGAACTGCGATAGCAAGCTCCAAAACATGAGCTGGTTACGCTACACATGTGAACATGTTGTCCAAGACAAGCATGATCACATGGTAGTCTTATAATGAAACACTACCAAGTTCGTGGGGAACCATCACCGAGGATATCGAAGTCCTAACATAAGTCATGATTAGCTCTTATGAAGGAACTCCTTCTCCTTGAACAAATCAATCGCTGGCTTGGTGTGCTAGGGATACATATAAAATGAAGGTTGCAAGTCTCCAAACCATAGAATACTTTGCACGATGCATGACCCGACTTGGGATGGTTCTAGAGGAAACAAAAACAATCTTTCTCGAACTCACGGCGCAACTTGCACCAAATGCACGTGAATCAGAGAAACTGACTTCTTTCATCCAACATATTCTTCACGAATGGGACATGAAGATAATGCTTATAAAAGTTTCCAACACTAGGTTGATGTTCAACATGAATCATGGGGGAGACAAAATGTTGCTGATGGGCTCAACAACAACTCATCAGAATTTCCATATCACTGGACTTCCGCCATCATGTGAACACGGTGATAGTATTGGTCAGACCAAAAGATGTAATGTTGTATGCTCGAGGGATCAACCACGAGTAAGACAACATCACGAATATCGTTGGTTCTGATTTGACTTGACGATGGCCCATACTCAAGTCAAGGTTTTGACAAGGCAATAGATCCAACAACTGATCACGAGGACCAGTCGATGAAGATATCATCTTTCTTCAACACACACTCAAAAGGATATCCCTTAAAATGAACTAAGTCGGACAAGCTTTCATCTTCCAACTCTCCAAGTTGTTGTTTAAGCTTAACCAACTAGATCAGGGTTATCCAACACGGATTCTTGGAGAAGGGTGGTTTACAAGAAACCAACTTGATCACTTAACTTAACATAGCGGTCAGCGACAAATCGTAGCACTTCCAAGAAGATATTTGGAAAAGTCATTTAACCACCGATATGTTATTAAGCTCGAGAACAATCTTGCTTTTCGTAGGGTAAGACGATATGATCAATAAGCAAGGGATTGAATAATCCTAACTCATTGATCGAAGGTGCACCAGTAAATAAGGACTAGGTAGCACGATCAATCTTAGTATGATGATTTAATAACCAACACGCTAAGAATGAGAATATTGTCCATTAACTACCAAGCAACGAGGTTGCTAGGAGTATCGGTTTCACACATCACAATTCACTTGTCGGCATTAGGTTACATCAACACGGGACCGAGGAATGAATAATGATAGCGAGAAGTATCACTACGTCAAGAATTCATAAGAGAAGGTGCAATTCTCATGACGTTCCGACATAAAGTGGGTAATACTTGGTAGAAATGAACAAAAGCTGAATTGGCATTTTGATCTGCGGAATACAACTGCTTTGACCCAATCCTGGATATGGATGAGGTCTTTGGAGTTTGTTTCTCCTAGTCATTCCGGAATAGAATGGCTTGACGACCACATGAGTAATAGGCATCGATAACATGAATGCACAACTACTCGACTACCAACCGATAGACGGGATCGGAATACAACCGTAATGGAAACAACTCAAAGGATCATATATCTTTACGAGTTGTGGATGCATAGATTAGTATGTCGAACCAAGTTCAACATGTTTCTTCCGGATAACCCATGCAAAGAGGTAGGACTGGCGGTAGTCACAATTATGAATGGAGAACTCCTCAAGAGTACTTTCGATTGTGATCTTTTGGTTCAAATAACTTCTGCCTTAAATAGTTTATGGTATTTGGAAGAAGGAAATGCCACGGACCACGAGGACTATCGCGAAGTTACTAATATCCTAAAGGAACTAGCAAACACTATCAATAGGAGGTAAGTAGGGTGAATCTCGGGTTCAAGGACCCAGAAATAGAATACCTACTAACTAAGTGGCATCACGGAATGCTTTCGAGAATGATGGCCAAAATCATCACACCGGAACACAAAAACATGGCCATATTACCAGGTGATCCTCTAAGATGCCTAGGGTCATAATACTAGTTCCAACATATATGCCAAGGCAAGGAGTACCTCAACAGACGATTAATGTGCTTATTATGACCAAAATGACACCATGAGCATGGGAAGGAAGAATTTGCAAATGCATCGAGATAGTTTAGAAACACAGGATGACTCGGGACAAAGATAATGGCTGTAAATGCTCAAAATGATTTGAGACATCCTGCAAAAATGGTGGCATGACCACTCAACATCACAATATCAAGGTTCAAACCATCTATGAACACACGGAAGTAGTAGAAACCGAAGCTGGGGCATAAAACCAACAATCTTAAAAGTATATGGATTAGTAACACGTCATCCCGATAGATAGATGAGAAGGCCTAGTTCTTAATCCCGTGAAAAAGAAGAGGATGACTCGGATCGAAGGCCATGAGGTATAAGAAGTAAAAAGAGCCTTACGTTCCTTCACAATCAATTCCCTTACATAACTAAAGCATTTCTAGACTCAACTTCACCCGGTTTGGCTTGGTAATCCCTAGGGCAACAAGGCTCACGATACCAAAGTTGTACTGACCCCGATTCCAAGTCACGTCGATCTAGTGGTAACACCTCATATCACTTTGCAGCCTCACGCATACGGTATTCCCACGGGTGTCGCCTTACCGGGGCCGGGACCCGTTTTGCGCCTTTTGGATCACGTATATGATAGTGTCGCTAGCATCCATATGACAGAGAACCCGGGCCGACATGGCTAGTCGTGAACCCAAAGCGGCACTAACCCATGGGAACAGGCATACATTAATCAACTTCGAGCATGTCGGTCAAAGCGTGTGAATCCGGGCTGTAGCACTAGGCTAATGGGACTCGAGAACACAGGCTGTAGCATGGCTGGCGCAGACTCGGATGTCATCACGCGTGACATTTCCTGAAGGGACGGAACCACGGGAACAAAGTGAAACACATGCCGGCCACCAAGCGTCACGAGTAGTAGTGCTTTGGGCTAGCAGGAGTCCGGTGAACTTTGGCTGTAGCGTATCACTATGGCTCAAGGAAGCACTAGACTACATTTCCCCATAAGAGGCTGCCAGGATAAACAACTAGATTGTCGGATCCCACACATACCAAGCATTTCAAACATACACACAATATGCCTGATATGTGTAAATACAAGATGGCATCACAACATAACTCTATGACTCAAATATTTATTCATTAGGCTCCAGGAGCGAGATATTACAAACATGGGTCTCATGACCCAACATACAGAAACATACAAGCAACAAACCACAAGCGGAAGCTTAACATGTCCGAAAGTACGCACATCTCCAAATGAAAAGGTGAGAAGCACGACTATCTACCAGATCTCACGAGGGCACAAGATCGTAGCCGAGGTAACAAGCTAAACGTCAAGTCCACGCGGAACTACTAGCTAGACGGAAGTCTCTCTCGCAAAAACATAAAATAGGCAAACGTGAGTACAAATGTACTCAAGAAGACTTACATCGGAACTAACTACATATGCATCATTATCAACAAAGGGGTGGTGGAGTTTGACCGCAAAGCAAGCCAGCTTTTGACTCGATGGCTATCCTGAACTACGCATCGCAAGTAACTCTTTTGAGGTGGCGCACACGAGTCCACATATTCACCATATCAATACACCACTATGGATCCGCCTCCGCCTCCCTCACGAGAACGCCATCCATAGCACTCACGCTTATCTTGCGCATTTTAGAGTATCCACTTTCACTTGTCTATGAACCGCATGTGCAACCTGTAAGTCCTTTACATGGACACGGCTATTCGAATAGATGATGTTAACCCTCTTTGGGGTGTACTTCTTCACACACGCCTCGCCACTTACCGCCATGTACACGCCATGTATCTCGGCAACCTTCAAGCGGAAGCTTTGGCGAGGAGTCGGCCACGACACGACTAACCACACAAGTCTCTAGTCCAGTTTATCGCCTATTCGGGTTCCATCCGCGAAGAGATCCGCCGGGGTGTCACTCCACGGCCCCAAACGATGTGTGCAGGGTTCCCAAGCCCACCTCAACGGGTGGTTCTACGCTTGGTACATCGTACACGGTGCCTAGTCTCATCCCAAGCCCACCTGCATCGGGTGCCACTTGGTAGACTACTAACACTACCTACAAACACCGTAAACTAGTTGCAACTCCCGGACAGAGATCGGGTTGATTAATAAGTCGAGAGGGCACTTAAGCATTCCAATGCGTGGTAATGCTTGTTCATGGATCACAAACACGTAACTCGGTTCGAGGATGGCTGCAATGAGACAAACCCACCATGTACTCCTACATGGCCTCTCACCGCTACCTTTACCAAATCGTGTTCACACACTTAGCTCTCAACAAGAGGACATGTTCAAACACCTCCCATTCATCCTCGATGAATCGACACGACTCAACTCTAAGCAAAGAGTGCATGACAAACAAGCATGAATGAGTAGGCTAACAGGCTCAAACAACTCCTACTCATGCTAGTGGGTTTCATCTATTTCTTGTGGAATGACAGGTCATCACGAGAGGATAAAGGGGTTCAGCTACCGCAGCAAGTAACAGATGAATCGTTGTTGTCCTAATGCAGTAAAAGAGAGCAGGAGCGAGAGAGTGGGATTGTATTGGAATGAACAAGGAGTTTTGCTTGCACAGCACTTCAAGATAATATAGTTCTTCATCTAATTGTCATTGATCACGTCGTCGATGCGACGTCAAGCTCACCGAGCTGGGACAAACACCGACAAACAAGGAAGAACACAATCAATGCAATGCAACAATATGATGCATGAATATGACATGGCAATATGATGTGATTTGGCCTAATGCAACTAGCAACACAATTAAGTGTAGTTGGTTTGAACCCAAGGTTCAAATTCAAACTCCACATATGATTATTTAAATGCCATTCATTTGATTTGTCCTAAATAGAGCTATAAGTTGTTCTAACATGCATGAAACCAGTACAGATGGATAGATTGGATTTTTCTGATCATTTTTCATATATAATTTATTTCATTTGGAGTTACGGTTGAATTACTATGATTTTTAGAAGTTTAAACTGTTTTCTGGAATTTCCTGGATAAGAATAAATCCAGAAAACCTATTCTTCTAACGTCGAAGCATTCGTATTGCGTCGGCCCGAGTCAGCGTATTGGATGACCAGGTCAAATCGTACGACCGGGTTCCACATGTCATTGGTTAACTGCTAATTGGGAGTTAACCCGTGTTGACTGGGATTTGACCCGCTGCGGGGCCCGCCTGTCTGTGTCTGTTAGGGAGGGATTAGTGGTGATTAGCGCCCAACTAAGCGACCCGCCACCCGCCGGAGTTTGGCAGCGGCAACCTCGGCATCAGCGGCGAAGCTTCGCCGGAAAACCGCTCTGAGGCTCGGTTTTGCGGCGTGGTTTGCGCTCTGAGTTCCTGGCGTTGCAGCGCTTCTAGTGGTGGTGGCGGTGGGCGTCGGGTGGCCGGGAAAGTGGCCGGCGGCGAGTCACGACGGCAGCGGAGCTCGGGCATTCTCGGGAGGTGCTCTGAGCCACGGAGGAGGCGCCCGCGGTGTCTACAGGCTCGGGGGATCGTGCTGAGCACGATGGTGTGCTCGGGCTCGAGTTGCGGTGGTTGTGGCCACGGCGGCGAAGCTCGGCGGCAAGGCGTCGGTCTCCGTGAACGACGGCTCCGGCATGAAAATGACGCGCAGAGGCGGGGGGCTGGGGGAAGAATCTCACGAAGAGTGCAGGGGGCGTCGAAGAGGGCTCAGGGAAGGCTCGGAGCAGACGGCGAGGCCGTGGCGATCTCGGCTTCCCGAGGTTGAAGACAACGACGGGGAGAGCGTTTGGGGGCATCCGACGTCGAGTGAGTTCATGGAGGCCATGGACAGATCGGCGAGGCGAGGGAGGGCCCGCGTATGCATACAGCGAAGAATTGGCGACGGCAAGGCTTCGGGTGTGTTCGGGAGAGAGGCTAGAGGTCGAGGAGAGAGCAGAGCGAGGGAGAGGCAGAGGGGGCTGCAGGCGTCTCCAGCACGTCGGGGCGCCTCGGTGGCAAGCAGGAGGTGGCCGCTGCCTCTTGTCTGTAGGCCACGCCACGATGCAGAAAGGCATGGGGAAGACGACGCCATGAGGAGGTGGGCTGGCTGGCCAGCCGGGCCGGCCAGGTGGCTTTGGTGGGCGCCGAGTAAGTTCCGTGTGAGCCTGTCTTTTCCTATATTTATTTCTCTTTCTATTTTCTCAGTAATTGTGTTTGGCTTTATTAAAAATACTTAGGCACACTCAAAAATCACCAAACTGCTCATGGCGATTGCTTGGAATATATCCAACATGGAACATTTCAGTTTAGGATTATTTGGACATTTTAAATATTTTATAGTATTTAAGTGCCCAAATTGAAATAGAGTATGGTTTAATTCGTGAGCCCAAATATGCCATGGAAAATGTGCATCACCTGCAGCTACATTTCTGATGCTCTCCAAAATGATGAACATTTTGATAGCCATTTGATTTATCAAAATATTTTAGGTGAACCTAGTGAATTCCTTTGATGCTAGGGGTTTAGGCAATCCCCATTTCAAGTTTCTTGCAAGATTAAACATGATGCACACATGAGGCTAGCCTAGTGCATTACCAGAAGCTAGGGATGTGATAACTTTCCAACCCTCTAGTCCCTCCTACGAGTGCCATGGGCCTCCTTTTATAGCTTAAGGGGTCACCACAGTGGCAAAGTGGTCATCATCCACTGATGTGATAGCAAATAGTGCTATCATACCTAAGTCTGCGGGCTGACAGGGTGCATTAAATGCGCCGCTTAGTGTCACATCATTGGCTGCCCGGCAAAAACTGCCGGGCTATCCTACCAGCTCTGCGCCTGTTCCCTTGACACGTCGCAGGACGGGTGTCACCTGTATGTTTCTCCTGTAGGAAATGGCTGCCATGTGGCGAATGGCTGCCACTTAACCATCTTGCGGCTTGACACCACACTGATTGATGACGTGGGTCGTGCCTGAGTGGTTGGCGGAGTGGTTCAACCTCCCTTGAGCCCCGGCAGCTCTGCCGGGAGTCTTGGTTGCTTGCTTCGGTGGTGGCCTTGCCCTTGCCGGGCTGCCTTTCGCCGGCAAGGGAGGCCTTCTCGTCGATATCTTGCTCCTCCGGCTTGATCTTGGTCCCTCTGAGCTGCGTGTTAGTTCTTCAAATATCTTGGTTCTTCAATCTCTGTCTTGAGCTGGTGCTTCAATCTTGATCTTGTGCCTGTGCACAGTTGGGAAACAGACCCAGGGTTTGTTGCACCGAAACCAGCCCTCCTTCTGGCGTGCACCGCGAGAAGGGACTGTAGTCCTCCAAACCCCGGCTTTCGTGATCCTGTACGGGAGAGGGACGATCAGGTTTTTGGGGAGCACACTCATGTGACTGCTGCCAGCGACGACTTCCTCAATGATAGCCTTCTTCCCCGACCTCGATAACCTCTTCATCAACGACATGAGTGACAACATCAACCACAGCGGTTCTGCTCCCGTTGTATAGTATGTGATTCTATCCTCCTGGTTTAGTCGGCATCATTACTTTGAACTTTGCAATTGTCGTCCTGATCTATTTACTGTTGATTCAGATTAAATCTCATAGTAAATTGCTCATATATTCAACAATCCAATCCAAAAACCTGATTATAGGCAATTTACTCTGAGTGGTTTTGCTGCGCTTTTGAAGCCGCCTACTTTTAAGGGGGTGCAATATAAAAGGTGGCGCACAAGAGCAGTATATTGGTCTCAGATCATGTACTGCTATGACGCCACTAAGGGTAAGCTTGAGGGCAATCTTAATCCTACACAGTAGGAAGCTTTTGAGAACATGGATACCTTCTTCAAAGCCGCCCTGCTGAGTGTTCTTGACGATTCCATTTTGGATTCATATATGTCATTTGACAGCGGCAAAGACATGTGGGCTGCGCTCGAGGCCACGTTTGGGGCCTCGGGCGCTGGTAACGAGTTGTACGTCATGGAGTAATTCTGTGACTACAAGATGAGCCTGGCCTTTCTGTTGTTCAGCAGACTCATGAGATACAGTCACTCGCTAAGGAACTTGAGTACTTTAAGTGTGTGTTGCCAGACAAATTTGTTGCTAGGACCATATTGCCAAGATTGCACCTTCGTGGAACAATTTTTCTACTTCTCTGAAAAACAAGAGACATGAGTTTTCCGTTTCGGGTCTCATTAGCACTCTTGATTTTGAAGAGAAGGCGAGAGCAAAAGACACACGTGCTCGGGTCGCTGAGAGAGCTTCTAGTGCGCACATGGTACACGAGAAGAACTTCTAGCCCAACCAGCCCCAAAACAACAATAACAAATCTTAGGGGAAAGGCAAGTTTGATGCAAAGAACAAGCCGTCACATTCTACCAACTTCAAGAAGAATTCTCATAACGGGAAGGGATACAAACCTCAATTTTGGTAACACCGCACAAAATTATATGGTTGCATCTACCTGCTGTTAGCTAACCTCATGGTGCCCCAGGTATTCTTACATTCGTAACTAGGTACAATGACCACCGCAAGATGAAATAAGCTTATTCGTACGTTGACTTGATGATTGCAGTGCGGAACAATCCTGTCATGTGTGGAGGAGCAAACAAGCGGTCTGTTAAATTAAGGTGAAAATCAACTAAGGACTTATGAAATTATATATAATCTTCCTCGTGCAGGTCAAGATCCCCTTCGTCCCGATGATCGTGTTTTGTCATGCCGAGCTATTGATATGTGCTACTCTTGTTTTTGCAACACCGTTTTAAGTATAGCTATTGTTTTCCTATCTTTTCGCAGTTCGAATCGCACAATATGGACTCATGTTGAGTCATCTCTATGGACTCATGTGTTTGCCGCAAATGTGTCAAGATCAATTGCAAGATGAGGCAGCTAGCTAGTTGTGGAGTTGCCAACATGCTCAAAGTGCTTGCAACATTGAGAAGAAACAAGCATGCCCAGGAAATTAATGCGTGAGCAGGGAGGCCCTTTGCTCAGAGAAGCATCGACCGATTTCCTTTATTTCCACACCTTCTCACGGCTTTGTATTGGTTATAGAATGGTGAATCATTGAGATGCATAAACATGCTGAACTTTTGTTCTTCTGAATGTTAGTGTGCATACCATATCTCCTGAAGCTTAGTTTAATGTGAATGTTGACTAGCCTGTGAACCTTCACAATCTAGTAAGTATATTGTAGGCCTGTTATTTGACACCTCACTTTGCCGCGACCACGCCGTCAAAGGTGAGTGTCTCCAGATCCAAAGACTGCATCCTCTAATTTGGTGGAGGCCAAGTTGAAAAAGGTTATCGATGAGTAGCCATAAGCTAGAGGTGTCTCTTTTTTTATTTCAAATGGGCAATAAGCTGGAGAGTGTCTCGGGCTGCCTCTAGCACAAGGCCCTACAGTACGAAACATGGGCAGCCGACTGGACCGATACAAAAGCCTATCCATCTTAAAGCCCATTTTTCTTTTATTTTTTGCGAGGAGAAGCCCATATTTCTTGAAGAGGGGGCGATCCCAGAAAAACCCTCCTTCCTCCTCACTTCCACTTATTGATAAGGATCAAGTAGAGATCCTAAGGTTTTTGGCCCAATCTTTCATGGCGAATGATAGAACCAGCAGATAATTTTGATTGTTGAGCAAATTAGATCTACTCCACAAACAACAAAACAGATTCTTGCGAATCAGCAAGCAAAACAAGCGATATTGATGTCCCCAACATGGGACCTTTTTCCTGTCTATTCTTAACTCGAAAATTCAACTCCCTATTACAATAGTCGGCGGCTAACTTATATAAGTAAACCCTAAAACAAAAAAAACTTATGGATTGGACAGGCCCAACCGAATTAAAATACCAGAACTCAAAAATAAAGCTCTATGGCCCATGACATGGCCTAGATATAAAGCCACTACTATTTGGCCTTGCCGAAACACATTGGTAGTGTTCTAAAATTGGGTTTCACCTCATTCGTAGGAGGAATTGCAAAGCAAAAGGTTCCAAGCTTCAGAATATCATGGTGAAATAATAGGAGTAATAGATATCCTCCCCTCGTCATCCCCCCCCCCCCCCCAACTTGAGAGGAAACCGTCCCCGGTTTCTCCTTAATGTGTTGGACCTTGTTCTTCATGTAACTGTATCCACTTTGATATCCTTGTCAAGCATAGGTCAGTATAACATGGCGCTTCCCTTTATGCCACAAGGAATAAAGGTTGGATCTGCCTTCATGAGTGGAACGCCTATCAAATTGCCATGGTCGGCCTAGCAGCACATGACATGCATCCATAGGCAAAACATCGCAGACGACCGTGTCCTCATAAGTACCTACAGAAAATGTAAGACGCACCTTATGTGTGACCTTCAGCTTCCCAGGATTATACAACCACTGAACGCAATGGGGCTGCGGGTGTTTCCATGTAGGTAATGAGAGAGAATCCACCAAACTCTTGCTGATAATGTTGGTGTAGCTGCCACCATCAATAATCAGCTTGCATGTAGTGTCTTGGACTATGCATTGGGTCTGAAAAATATTCCAGCGCTGCCCTTGTCCTTCTATGCGATCCGCGGGCACACGGTGCACCATCAAGTTAGTGCAATTTGGAGCAGCGTTCTCTGGATACACATCCACGTGTTCAAGTTCCTCAGACTCCTCACTCGATGGATCAGCAGCCTTGTCATCATCACTAGCAGACACATATCCATCTTGTGTGAGCATCACCCTTTTTGTATTAGGGCAATCACGCCTCATGTGTCCTCGGCCTCCACAAGTAAAGCACTCTATACCAGTGGTGGACTGAGCGGATGCAGCTTCGGACACTCCTGATTTTGGCGCTTCACCATGAGAAAAATTGTTGGAGCGCGTAGAAGGTGCCGGCTTAGCACTAGAACCAGCAACCTCGGTGGGGTAATGACGCCATGTGTTCGTGGGTGAAACTTGGTGCCGTTTGAGTTGTTGCTCGGCACGCTCTGCTTGGTGCACAAGATCTTGGATGTTGTAGTAGACTACAATCTCCACACGATCCTGCACCTCAACATTCAGCCCATGAAAGAACCGAGACATAGTGGCCTCCGAGTCCTCGGTTGTTCTTGTACGTATCATCAACAACTCCATCTCTTTATAATAGTCATCCACCGATTTATTACCTTGAGTGAGTCGCTGCAATTTGTGGTACATAGCACGCTCGTAATGTTCAGGAACAAAACGATGTCGCATGAGGTCTTTCATACCTCTCCATGACACTAGACAATTCGGCATACGCAGAATTTGACTCCACCAAATCAGCACATAACCGGTGAATTCAACTGCAGCAAGTTGAAGTCTCTTCTCCTCACTATAATGATGTGTAGAAAAAATTTGATCCATGCGCATCTCCCACTCCAAATAATCATCAGGTCCACGGTCACCAGAGAACGGAGGGATGGACAGTTTTACACGGCCAATGCCACCATCATCCATAGGAACACGAACAGCCTGACCAACACTATTACGATCATGTGGCAAAGCACGATGAGCACCTGCAAAACGGGCATCAAACGGTCGCCGTTGTGGTGCATAATCACCGTCATCCGCAAGTTCGTCATCAGCAGCATGTGCATGAACCCCTTGTTGACGATCATGAGCATCAACATGGCGGCGTGGTAGTACGACGGAAGGTTGTACAGCAGGCGGTGGTTGAACACTTGCACGTGCAGCAATATCTCCCAATGCATCAATCTGAGTAGTTAAGCCTGCAATTAGCGCGGCCAAAGAATCATGGCTTTGCTTAATGTACTCACACGTACTATCAAAACCAGCCCGGACATTAGGAGCTAAATCATCAGCAAAGGTGGGAATCACAGGCTCCTTCGGTTGGACTCCAGCAGCTACTGAATTCTCGCCATTAACCGATTTCACCATCGCCGACGAAAAAAATTGTGGTGTTGTAGACGTCCACGGCAAGAGAGCGATATCGTACAACAGAAATTGTTGAGCAGCCAGTAACACGAAGCGGCAATCAGCAGGAGGACAAGAGCCTCGCGGTGACAATCACGGCAAGAAATTGACGCGAGACAAACAAACACGGATTCCTTTATAGAAGGTCTCCAAGCTGCTCACGACTCGGAACAAGACAAGGATGCTCACGTCCCCAATAAACAAATCTTAGTGATGCGAAAACAGAATTGAAGTGTACTCACGGTAGGACTCCAACCAAATCACGTTTTCTCTTTCCTGGTTTGATGTGCTTCCCGTACGCAATCGAAAACTTTACTGATCTAATTCGACCTCGAAGTAACTAGCATTGCAGTAACTAGATATCACAGCGGCGGCAGGATTACACGCCTCCAGTAGAACAAAAACACTAGATCAACACCGGTGTCTTGGCTTGATGCCTCCGGCAGCAAAACTCCAGCAGATAAATCTTAGCAAAGAAAACGCCATGAGAAACCCTTGAATCGATACCAAGATGATAAGGATCAAGTAGAGATCCTAAGGTTTTTGGCCCAATCTTTCATGGCGAACGATAGAACCAGCAGATAATTTTGATTGTTGAGAAAATTATATCTACTCCACAAACAACAAAACAGATTCTTGCGAATCAGCAAGCAAAACAAGCGATATTGGTGTCCCCAACATGGACCTTTTTCCTGTCTATTCTTAACTCAAAAGTTCAACTCCCTATTACAATAGCCGGCGACTAACTTATATAGGTAAACCCTAAAACGAAAAAAAGAACTTATGGATTGGACAGGCCCAACCGAATTAAAATACCATAACTCAAAAATAAAGCTCTATGGCCCATGACATGGCCTGGATATAAAGCCACTACTATTTGGCCTTGCCGAAACACATTGGTGTTGTTCTAAAATTGGGCTTCACCTCATTCGTAGGAGGAATTGCAAAGCAAAAGGATCCAAGCTTCAGAATATCATGACGTGATGAAATAATAGGAGTAATAGATATCCTCCCCTCGTCACTTATACTGCAGCTCGCTCTCCCGCTTCCGTCTCCCCCCAATTCCCCCTACTCCCATCTTCCTCACTCGTCCAGAAAACCCCCATTCGCCTTCTTCCTCACTCGTACAGAAAATGCTTGCTCCTCTGCTTCCACTCATATAGAATACCTCAGCCCTCCTTCTTCCCCACTCGCACTGCCACTAGGCTCATCTCTAGCTACTCTGCTCAAACCCGTGAGCTCGGTGCGACGCCCGCAAAGAAAATGGAGTCGGCTGGCCCTAGAGCCAAGAAGATGAGGCTCCCGCCTGCGGCGACACCGGTTGTAGATCCTGCACCCGGCAGCATGGGGAGAAGCGGTGAGCCCCCCCCCGATCTAAGGAACCGGTAGAATCTCCGGTGGACTGCATCAGCGATCTCCCAGACATCATCCTCGAGGAGATCATCTCGCTTCTCCCCACCAAGGATTGCTGCCGCACACAAGTCCTCTCAACTCGGTGGCGCCCGATAAGGCGCACTGCCGCCTCAATCTCGATCGTCGTATTTACATCCTTCCTGAATTTGATCTCCTCAGAGCCATCGTCTCCTCTCACCAGGGCCTGCTCAATGCCTCTCAGATCCCGATACGCTACCTGCTGTCCATACCCTGCACAATGGACGCTTGGCTGACATCCCCTGAATTCGGAAAACTCCAGCAGTTTGAGTTCTACCATTACCACGAAAATTTTGTACCACGAACACACCAACAATTTGTGCCCACACCACCGTTGTCCATCTCGCGGTTTTCCTCCTCTATTCACACCGCCACCTTCGCCTGGTGCCATCTACCACACGATCTGGTACAAATGCTTCGACTCCCACTGCTAAAAAAACTTTCGCTTGTGGTGGTTTATCTGTCCGAGGCCTCACTACACAGCATCATCCACTCTAGTTGCCCTACCCTGGAGCGCTTGTTGATTGCTTTGGGAATAGAAATCCCTATCAGTTGTCTCCAAATAAAGTAGCCTCACCTTAAAAGCATTGGAATTTGTTTTGAAGGACAGCAGCTCATCATCGAAGATGCCCCTTCACTTCAAAGGTTGCTCCTTGATGATTGTTATAAACCTTCGCAAATAACTGTTGTCTCTGCGCCCAAACTGGAGACCTTGGGTGTAATTCGTGATCCGTTTAATGATCACAGGAAGTTGGTGTTTCGCTCCTCACATTTTCAGGTACCGTATATTATCATATACACATTTTTAATCATAAGCTGCATTTTTCATTTGTGCGCATAAGTTTTATATCATCTTGGAGTACACTTTGGGTACTAATATTATGTTATATGCTCAATGAAGAGTTCGTCCATGGATAGCCTATCAATGCTTCTGGATTCTGTCAAGATCTTATATATCGGAATGTTTAGTTTTGATCTGAACATAATTATTGGCTTGATGCGATGCTTTCGATCTCTGGAGAATTTATATATAGATGTGATGATTTCATGCACATTGAAAGCCCATATATATTGTACTAGAATTAACCATTCAGCTATCGCTCTTTCGACATACTCTTTTTTCAGACCTTAACTGTTTTCAATCTTCATGCCTACTTAGGCACTGCTAACACATGGAGAAAAACATATAACCAATCAGTGGCGTAATAAGCACCAGGATTTTCTCAGTTCTCATGACATTCGTTTGAGAACAATAACGATGGGTGGCTATGCATGCAACCAGGCAAACAGAAGCGTTGTCACATTCTTCCAGTTGAATGCGAGGTTACTATTGTCCATGAGGCTTAAATTTTTTGTAAAGAGATTTCTCACGGACGGACATGTTGAACAGCAAAAAAAGAAGTTTCAGGTGGACAAATGGGCTTCTGAACATGCTTGGCTTCTATTTACAACAACTTGTATTCTTCCTCCAATAATTTATTTTTGCATAGGATGTTTATTTTATGGATCAGACCGATCCATTTGTTTGTGATTGCGAAAAAGAGTGGTTTGGTTAGATGTTTTGCCATGTTCAATCTGTGTCTTGTCTAAATTTGATGAACAATTAATCCTTGGGCTTTTTGTACTGTTTGTAAGCTTCAGTTACATGTTGTTGCCCTCGTACTACCCTCCGCCTGCCACTACACTGTCGCACCTTCCACTGCTCAGGTTTGTTCCCGTCCGAGGCCTCGCCGTCATTCCTCGCCTTGGTTCGCTCGCTGTGCCCGCCACCGTCTGGCGTTGTCAACATGGTAAACAACCGAGAGGAATCATGAGATGACTGTAGGTGGAGAGGCTGACAGTAGGGACCCACTAGGGTCATTGCATTACGCAAGCAGGTGCCTCGTTATTACTCCTACAAGCCAAAAAAAATACTTCCTCCTAATTTTTTAACAACTACAGTAGGTCCCACGCCATTGTCAATGTAGTCAATAAATGAGAAAATTACACAACGAGCGGATAACACCAGGGACGCAGCAGCTCACCCAGTTGTTTTTTAGTTTTAGAGACGGAGCTCAACCGCGCGATGTGCGGGGGCTGTGGTCCGTCTAGCCCATGCTTACGCCTTTATTTAAGCACATGACTGAAGGAAATATGCCCTAGAGGCAATAATAAAGTTGTTATTTATATTTCCTTATATCATGATAAATGTTTATTATTCATGCTAGAATTTTATTAACCGGAAACTTAGTACATGTGTGAATACATAGACAAACAGTGTCCCTAGTATGCCTCTACTTGACTAGCTCGTTAATCAAAGATGGTTAAGTTTCCTAGCCATAGACATGTGTTGTCATTTGATGAATGGGATCACATCATTAGAGAATGATGTGATGGACAAGACCCAACCGTTAGCTTAGCACTATGATCGTTTAGTTTATTGCTATTGCTTTCTTCATGACTTATACATGTTCCTATGACTATGAGATTATGCAACTCCCGAACACCGGAGGAACACTTAGTGTGCTATCAAATGTCACAACGTAACTGGGTGATTATAAAGATGCTCTACAGGTGTCTCCGATGGTGTTTGTTGAGTTGGCATAGATCGAGATTAGGATTTGTCACTCCGATTGTCGGAGAGGTATCTCTGGGCCCTCTCGGTAATGCACATCACTATAAGCCTTGCACGCAATGTGACTAATAAGTTAGTTGCGGGATGATGCATTACGAAATGAGTAAAGAGACTTGCGATAGCGAGATTGAACTAGGTATGATGATACCGACGATCGAATCTCTAGTGAGTAACATACCGATGACAAAGGGAACAACGTATGTTGTTATGCGGTTTCACCGATAAAGATCTTAAATGAGAATATGTAGGAACCAATATGAGCATCCAGGTTCCGCTATTGGTTATTGATCGGAGATGAGTCTCGGTCATGTCTACCTAGTTCTCGAACCCGTAGGGTCCCCACGCTTAACTTTCGATGACGATATGTATTGTGAGTTATGTGATTTGATGTACCGAAGGATGTTCGGAGCCCCGGATGTGATCACGGACATGATGAGGAGTCTTGAAATAGTCGAGACATGAAGATTGATATACTGGAAGGTTATGTTTGGACACCGGAAAAGTTTCGGATAGGTTCGGGCATTTTCCGGAGTACCGGGGGGTTATCGGAACCCCCCGGGGGGTTAATGGACATTCATGGGCTTTAGTGGAAGAGAGGAGGAGGTAGCCAAGTGGACGGGCGTGAATTGGGGAGGGGGCCGGCCCCCCTTTCCTTCTCTCCCTCTTCCCTTTCCTTCCCATCCTAGTTGGACTAGGAAAGGGGGGAACCTACTCCTAGTAGGAGTAGGATTCCCCCCCTTGGGGCGCACCCTATGAGGCCGGCCGGCCCCCTCCTCCACTCCTTTATATACAGGGGAGGGGGCACCCCATAGACACACAAGTTGATTTCTTAACCGTGTGTGGTGCTCCCCTCCACAGATTTCCACATCGGTCATATTGTCGTAGTGCTTAGGCGAAGCCCTGCGTCGATAACTTCATCATCACCGTCACCACGCTGTCGTCTGATACGTCTCCAACATATATATAATTTTTTATTGTTCCATGCTGTTTTATTATCAATCTTGGATGTTTTATATTCATTTTATATCATTTTTTGTTACTAACCTATTGACATAGTGCTGCCGCCCGATTGCTGTTTTTTCCATGTTTTTTACATCGCAGGAAATCAATATCAGACAGAGTCCAAATGCCACGAAACTCCATGATGATTTTTTATGGGCCAGAAGGAAGAAGTTGGGCCCTGGTTGCACCTCGGGGGAGTCCCAAGGGGGGGACAACCCACCAGGGCGTTCCAGGAGGCCCAGGCGCGTCCTGGTGGGTTGTGCCCACCTCGGGTGCGCCTCGGACCGCCTCTTTGCTCTATAAATACCCCAAAAATACCAGAACCCTGGAAGCATCGACGAAATATTCATCCAGCCGCCCCTTGAGAGCCAGAACCACCAGATCCAATCTAGACACCATCTCGGATGGGGTTCACCACCTCCATTGGTGCCTCTCCGATGATGCGTGAGTAGTTCTTTGTAGACCTTCGGGTCTGTAGTTAGTAGCTAGATGGCTCTCTCGCTGAATTCTCGAACAATGGTCTCTTGGAGATCCATATGATGTAACTCTTTTGCTTGTGTTTGTTGGGATCTAATGAACTTTGAGTTTATGATCAGTCATATCTTTTTATATCCATGAAAGTTATTTGAGTTTCTTTGATCTCTTATAGCCTAGTATTTCTTCTCTGATATTTGGGTTTTGTTTGGCCAACTTAATCTATTTATCTTGCAATGGGAAGAGGTGCCCGGTAGTGGGTTCGATCTTACGGTGCTTCATCCCAGTGACACAAAGAGAACTGACACGTATGTATCGTTGCTACTAAGGATAAAAAGATGGGATCTATATCTACCGCCATAGATAAACGGATCTTGTCTACATCATGTCATCGTTCTTATTGCATTACTCCATTTTTCCATGAACTTAATACACTAGATGCATGCTGGATAGCGGTCGATGTGTGGGGTAATAGTAGTAGATGCAGGCAGGAGTCGGTCTACTAATCTTGGACGTGATGCCTATGTAATGATCATTGTTTGGATATCATCATAATTATTTGAGGTTCTATCAATTGCACAACAGTAATTTGTTTACCCACCGTTTGCTATCTTTCTCGAGAGAAGCCACTAGTGAAACCTACGGCCCCCGGGTCTTCTTTCTCATATGTTTGCTTTGCGATCTATTTTATTTGCACTTTTTATTCAGATCTATTAAACCAAAAATACAAAAATACTTTGCTGCACTTTATTTTATTTGTGATCTATTTATTCAATATATTGCAACTTTCTCCCGTCCATGCACCATTTCTGGTGTCGTTACCCGAAAGGGATTGACAACCCCTTTAACACGTCGGGTTGCGAGGTGTTGTTATTTGTGTGCAGGGACCTGTCACGTTCTGTGTTGCTTGGTTCTCCCATCTGGTTCGATAACCTTGGTTTCATATCTGAGGGAAATACCTACCGCCGTTGTGCTGCATCATCCCTTCCTCTTTGGGGAAATACCGACGTAGCTTCAAGCGACATCATCAGCCCATGACGAAATGGAGTTCTCCGGCAGGTGCATCAGCCAAGACTTCACATTGGGCTTGAGTTCCAAAGGGAATTAGTTGGCAAACACCTTCTCTTCTCTTCCCCATGCAGGTTGAATAGCGGACGTGTAGATGCTCAGAAACTCTGCCGGGTTTAGCCCCCCATCATACTTCTCAGGTATCTCTAGCTTGAACGTGCGAACGGACGGCCAACGGACTTGCCACAGCTCACGAGTTAAGGCAGGGCACCCAACCTCAAAAGGTAGGCACCCTCCAACCTCGAGCGTAGGCTCGTCAATGTCGGGACCATCGCACCCATTGGTCTGATGGTGGTTGTCGCGGCGTCACTCAATGACGATGCGCGCGTATCCCCTCCGCCTGTCCCCCGAGCTTGCCGTTGGCCTGTACGTGCTCGAGGGTCAGAAGAGGCCATCGAGACGTCATCAGGTTCTTGATTCTACCGCACTTGTGCTGGTTGCTGTGGTGAGGACTGTACCATGGAGGTGGCCCCTTCCGTACGACCAGCAGCGCGAGCCGTCGTCGTTACTTGGGGAGGCCGTGACGGGCCAGCTCGCTGTGAGCCCCCAAACTCGGCGAGCAAGCAAAGTTCGATGGTGGCATGCCACTCGTCCATCTGCTCGGCCGCCGGCGGAAACATCAGTAGCAGCTGAGCCTGCTCCATGGCCTCCGTAGCAGTGCTTGGCATGGGTGACGATGACGTGGACCGCACCGTCACTCGGCTTCTGAAGATGCCAGCAGCGACAGGACCACATCCTCCCTATTGCGAGGCGGCCATTTGGATGGCATGGTTATGTGGCGAAGGCGCTTGAGGGCCAGCGGCTCCGTTGGACATAGCGACCTGGTCGACTCACTCCGGGGGAGGTGCACGTGCTGCGGTCGCTCCCATGGCGGGGGCGGCTGGAGGGTGGCAATTCGGCCCGGACCAAGCGCCATCACTTTGGTTGTGCCCATCAGCGAGAGGAAGGGGCGCGGACGGGATAACCCCTTCATCAGTACCTCGCGGAGCATGGCCACCAGGATGTTGCCGATCTTGCTCTCCTCACGGTGTCTCATGCTCCTGCTTCGGCCTCGGGGGAGGTGGTGGCAGTGTCGCCTTCTCTGACCACATCCCCAGCAGTGTCCATATCCTCGCGCGCCTTCGCATCCCCCGTAGCATTTGGTGGCTGCGGGCGGCGGAGCCTTCGAGGTGGACGGGTGAGCTGAAGCACCGGGTTTCTTCTTGGGCACCATGGTCGATGGCGCCATCGAAGATGAAGATGATCCACTGCTCACGCTTTCAGGTTCGTGCAAGTGATCCCCCTACCTGGCGCGCCAAAGATGTCGCGGGAAACCATGGCCACCTATGGGACCAAGGGTCCCTTGCTGGTTTGACGGGGGGATGGCACATTGCACAAAGAGATGAGGAGCGTGGGGTAGCATGGCAGAGATCACACGGGCAGTTTTTACCCAGGTTCGGGCCGCCATGAGGCATAAAACCCTACTCCTGCTTTGGTGGATTGATGGTGGAAAAATGGTGGTGGTCGAAGCGCGTTTGCCCGGCAGGGTTGCCTCAGGGCGAAATGGCTACGGACGTATGAAATGTCAGGGGGTGGATTCAGTAACATAGGGTCCAACCCTTTCTAAGGTTGCCTTGGGCCTCCTTTTATAGACTAAGGGGTCACCACAGTGGCAAATTAGTCATTATGCACTGATAAGATAGCAAATAGTGCTATCGTACCTAACTCTGCAGGCTGATAGAGCGCATTAAATGCGCCACTCAACAACACATCGATAAACACCCGGCAAAGCCTTGCGACTGTTTTGCCGACTTTCCTGCTAAACGACACGTCGCGGGGCCGGGTGTAAATGCTCAGGTATTTCTTGTAGAAAGTGGCTGCCATGTGGCAAATGGCTGCCACTTAATCACTTTTGTGGCTCGACATCGCACTAATCAACGACATGCGTCGTGGTGAAGTGGCTTGGTGAGGTGGCTCCATGCCGGCGAGTCCCGGCAGGCCTGCCGGGTGACTTGAGGTTTTCTTCCCGAGGGTGACCCGTCCTCGCTTAAGCTTCCTTTGCCCGCCCGCAAGGGAGGCTTTCCTCCTAGTGGTTTCTTACTTCTATGGCTTGGTCTTGGTCCCCTTGATTGGTCCTTTGAAGATCTTGATCTCTCGTACTTTGACCTGATCTTGGTGTTGTAATCTTGCTCCCGTGCATGTGCATAGTTTGGGCAACGAACCCAGGGTTTGTTGCACCGACAAAGGGAAAACAGCGCACATTCATCAAACATGATAAACAATAGATATTCATTTGGGGGCGCCCGATAACATTTCTTAACATTACCCCAGAGGGTTTACATCGAGCGCGATGCAGCGGAAAAGGAGCGCCTAGGTGTAGGATCGAAAGTATGTCTAGAGGGGGTGATTAGACTACTTGACCAAATAAAAATTAACATTGTCCCAATTTTAGTTGTGGGCAAATTTTTAGCAATTAGCACAAGTCAAGCAGAACCTACACATGCAATTCTAAGAGTATAGCAGCGGAAAGTAAAACATTCCATATGAAGGTAAAGGGAAGGGTTTGGAGAAGGAAAACGCAATGATGACACGAAGATTTTTAGCGTGGTTCCGATAGGTGGTGCTATCGTGCGTCCATGTTGATGGAGACTTCAACACACGAAGAGTAACGGATGCGCGAGTCCACGGAGGGCTCCACTCACGAAGGGTCCACAAAGAAGCAACCTTGTCTATCCCACCATGACCATCGCCCACGAAGGACTTGCCTCACTTGGGTAGATCTTCTTGCCCTTACAAACTTCTTGGTTCAACTCCACATCTTGACGGAGGCTCCCAAGCAACACCTAACCAATCTAGGAGACACCACTCTCCAAAAGGTAATAGATGGTGTGTTGATGATGAACTCCTTGCTCGTATGCTTCAAATGATAGTCTTCCCAACACTCAACTCTCTCTCACATATTTGGATATGGTGGAAAGATGATTTGAGTGGAAAGCAACTTGGGGAAGGATAGAAATCAAGATTCTTGTGGTAGGATTGGAATATCTTGATCTCAACACATGAGTAGGTGGTTCTCTCTTAGAAAATGTATGGTGGAAGTGTAGGCACATTCTGATGGCTCTCTCGCATATGGAGAAGGGGGTGGAGGGGTATATATAGCCTCCACACAAAATCCAACCTTACACACATTTGACCCATCTCGGTGAGACCGAATAATTAAACTCGGTGGCACCGATTAGTTCAAAAATGTGAATGTTAGGAATCTCGGTGGGACTTACTGGAACAACTCAGTGAGACTGATGTGCTAGGGCTTAGGGCAAGCATCATCTCAGTGGCACCGATTGCATCAACTCGGTGAGACTGAAGTGATGAAATAAGGCAATAGAGAATTTGTCAAGCCAACTCGGTGAGACCGAAATAAATGCAACAAGTCACAGAGCGTTGGCGGGGCCATCTCGGTGAGACCGAACTGTTAGGGTTTCTGGTTGTGGCTATGTCATATGAACTCAGTGGCGCCAGATAGAAAGAATCGGCGGGGCCGAGTTGGAGTTTAGGATTTTGACATATTTGGATGGAGAAAGTGGTTGAGGGTTTTGGAGCAATATCACTAAGAATTTGAGCAAGCAAGCCATTAAGCAACACCTCATCCCCTTTTAGTATTATTGGCTTTCCTATGGACTCAATGTGATCTTGGGTCACTAAAATAAAGATGGAGAGTCTTGAGATTTTGCCAATATATGTCCTTAGCATTTTGAGGGGTCCATATCTCTAGTCAATGCCATGCCATTCATTGAACTTCCTGAAATATTTTTCTTGAATGGATATTAGTTCAATGAGCTATATGTTGTTATGAATTACCAAACCACTGGGATTAGTTGCACTTTCACTAGGCGAAGCTTGACTCGCTCCTGGAAGACCAGATGATGGTGTTGCCAGTGTTCAGCTGGAGTCGGGGTCGTCGTCCTCAATCTTGACGCTTGGGGAATCGTCGTCATCGTCCTCGTCGTTGCTCTCGCTAGAGGAAGCGGTGTCGCTCCTGCTTGAGCTCTCCTTGTGACACTCCAGCGGCGCTGAAGCCCGAAGAACTTCACGCGAGCGTGTCGATCCGACCAGCCTAAAGTGAAGGAGGTGCCCCTGCCCCAAAGCTGCGGCGTGGGCCGAAGGATTTCCATCCACGCGTGAAGTACATGATGTCGTTGGTGGAGGTCGTGGCATACCACCTGCACGGGACCGTTGCAGCAACCGTCCACCCGCAGCCACAGGCCGCACAGATGGTTGTCCTCCATCACCCTGGCGCGAGGGTGGGTAAGGTGCAACCAGCTACGCGGCTGATGACACAGTTCCATGATGAACTCATGCGCCGTGTCCTCCGTATGGCCCTCCACCTGAGGCGGAGTGGCTGGGGATGAGTTGACGAGTGCTCCGCCATGTCGGCCCCGCCCTCGGACGCCGCGCTTCCCACAACCGCGGGCAGCAGCCCTTCCTCGAGCATTGGAGCCAGCCTCCATGGCCGGGGCGTGGGCGTGTGCCGAGTAGAGGCTCTCGCTACAACGACGGATGCACGAGCTTGACCTTTTCCCCTTGCCATTGTGGCAACAGATTCGGGGGAGAAGGTAGAAGAAAGAGGCGAGAATGGCTGAGAGATTGGAATGGGAAGAGGTGAATGAGCATTGTTCTCCGCTGCCCCCTCTTTATAAGGAAGGCGCGAGGGCTGGCTCTTCACTATTTTGGAGCGACTGCCTAGTTTCGCCAATCCCATGCGTTGTAGTCTTTGCAAGGCGCACTACTCCAGCGACTGCCCAATTTCACAAATCCCGTGCCTTGCAGTCCTTGCCAGGTGCACTACTCCAGCGACCGCCCAGATTCAGCAATCTGCGCTGCGGCGCCTCGTGAGGCACAATAAAAGAGAAAATTATGACAGAGTTGGCAGTTATCTTCTGCCACGTGTGCCTGTGCATTGTTTGGGCCTAGCCCAACGACGCCTCGCATGCGTATGCGGCCCAGGCCCGAGGGCTAGTTTCGGTGTATTAAGAATGGGGTCCTTAATACCCCAGACTTATGCATAGGCAGTAGTAGCCTTCCTGATGACAAGGCTTGACGGAGGTTAACCAAAGACAAACACCAGATTAATGAAGAAGCAAAGTAGATCTCAAGAAAGAGGGATCAGAAATATTGAAGATACGGCTCGAGAGCCCGGCAAGATCCTTGCCGAGGAAAGCTGCCAAGACTCAAGCCCGCCAAGCTCTGAGCCCGGCAACGTTCCCACTACATTGCCACCGCTCCCCCTCATTGATCAGGTTGTCACTTGTCGATTAGGTGTCAAGCGGGCAGGTAGTTAGCTGAAACTTGTCTAGGCATGTGGCGGCTCACATCTGAAGATACAGCTTTAATGACACCCGTCCAAGTGAGGTGTCGAAGGAATATAAGGTAGATGGACGAACGACATAGAAGGAGAGACCAACCATGCCGGGGAGTTCCATTCACAAGACACCTCATGGTGCATTTAATGCATTTGTCCTAACTCGTCAGAGTTAGGTATTTGGCATTGTACCCACTATTTACATTGTAGATTTACCATTATGCCACTGTGGTGACTCCTTAATCTACAAAAGGAGGCCCATGGCTACCTTAACAAAGGTCGAAACCCTGTCCATTCTACGCGCGTAGCTGCACCCCCCGAGCACCTTGTCGGACGTGCACACGTTGTAGCTGGACTCATATACACAATCAATACACAAAGGTGAGCAGAAGTTTTACGCTCAGAAGCGCCCGAACCTGGATAAACACCGGGTGTTCTCCGCTGATCGTGCTCTCTGTGCCTTTCCATTCCTCCAGTCGAACCGCAAAGTGATCACCATGATCCCATAGATGGTCGTACCCACGACATGTTCATATATACTAGAGTGAAAACAATTGAGTGTGATAGCTCTAGGGTATATGACTACATATTAAGGTCAACATATTAACCATTCTTAGATCAACAGAAGGTTGGGCATAACTCACAATTTTGTACACGCGACCGTTCTAAATTGAATGAATTAAGTTGCAGAATAGGCATAAAAATAGTGTCACGGATTAATTCCCATGTACATGGGTGAACTTGGATCATTAGGTTGACCCCGTATGAACTTAGGGTTTTGATGATTTTAAGCCTCTTTGTATGATTGGTGCGTGATCCCTTGGCTGGCAACTCAGCAAATTCATCGTCCTCGTCCTCATCAGCAACATCCCCGACACCCAGTGTCACTCCCAAGATGCGACCCTATCCGAAAGGAACTCGAAGGTCCCACCAAGGATAGAAGCGCATCTTGAAGACGCTTTTGCAAGGTGGATATCATTACATCAACATTACATAATAGATGGGGATACATACAAGGCATACAAATGCCGCAAGAATACATCAATACATCATACATGAGAACAACATCCGACTACGGATGAAACATAAACAGAAACTCAAACAATATCCACCCTGCTAGCCCAGGCTGCCCGACAGAACCTATCCCACGATCAAGAAGAAGCGAAGAAGAACTCCAAAACAAGCAAACATCGCTCTTGCGTCCCCGATCATCGCATAACCTGTACACAAGAATCGGTGGTGTAGTAATCTGTGAGCCACGAGGACTCAAAGAATCCAATTACCATGGGTATCAAGACTAGCAAAGCTTAATGGGTAAGGAAGGGGTAAGGTGGTGAGGTTGCAGCAGCGACTAAGCATATATGGTGGCTAACATACGTAAATAAGAGCGAGAAGAGAAGCAAATGGAACGGTCGTGAAGCTAGCAATGATCAAGAAGTGATCCTGAACTCCTACTTACATCAGACATAACCCAGAAACCGTGTTCTGCTCTCGATCAACCCCGAAAAAAAAGACACTCCATGATTACGCACACGGTTGGTGTATTTTAGAAGAGTTTACTTCAAGTTTACTACAACCGGACATTAACAAATTCCCATCTCGCCACATAACCGCATGACACGGCTTTCGAATATTCAAACCCTGCAGGTGTGTCCAATATTATCCCATGATAAGCTCTAGCGATCAACGAATGATATTCCTTCTCCCAGGAAGACCCGATCTGTCTCGGAATCCCGGTTTACAAGACATTTCGACAATGGTAAAACAAGACCAGCAAAGCCGCCGATGCCTAGCAATCCCGATAGGAGCTGCACATATCTCGTTCTCGTGGCAACACCGGATGAGACAGTTACTGAGTAAAACCAAGCCTCGAAGTTTCCCGTGGTAGGCCCCAATAGCGTTCGGTTCGAACCGGCACTTAGAGAAGCAACCGCCCGGGAGGCTAAAATAAAGATGACCCTCGGGCTGGCCGACCCAAGGGAAAGGTATAGGTGGTGGTGAGGCAAATGGTAAAACCAAGGTTGGGCCTTGCTGGAGGAGTTTTATTCAAAGCGAACTGTCAAGGGGTCCCATAAATCACCCAACCGCGTTAGGGACGCAAAATCCGGGAACATAATACCGATATGACGGAAACTAGGGCGGCAAGAGTGGAACAAAACACCAGGCATAAGGCCAAACTTCCACCCTTTACCAAGTATATAGATGCATTAATTAAATAAGAGATATTGTGATATCCCAACATAATCATAAACCAACATGGAGAAATCTTCATCTTCACCTGCAACTAGCAACGCTATAAGAGGGCTGAGCAAAAGCGGTAACATAGCCAAACAACGGTTTGCTTGGAAAGGGTGACAAAGGTTAGGGGTTCATGGCAATTTGGGAGGCTTGAGCAGCAAGTGGTAGGTAACGCATCATAGCGATAGAACGAAGCAACTAGCATAGCAATGATAGTAATGAGATCCAAGGTGACGGTCATCTTGCCTGAAATCCCGCAAGGAAGAAGAACGAGTCCATGAAGAAGATGAACGGGAGTAGTCGAGCGTGATCCTCACAATCGCAACATTACCGGAACTAAGAAGCAACACCGGAAAGAAACAAACAACATGGTAAACACATAACACATGAACAAGGCATGATGCACAATCAAGTATGATGCATGTCTGGTTTAAAGAGGCATGGCATGGCAAAGTGCAACAAACAATACTACAAATTAAGTGGAGCTCAATATGCAACGAATTGCATATTGACAAAACACCACATCAATTATTTAGTTCACTTCCGATTAGGTACTCAACAATATTAAATGTTATTAAACATGGCAAGGGGTGAAGCATATGAAAACTACCTATCTAGGCAAGTTTAAATGAGGCCGGAACAACAAACAACAATTCCGGAAAATCCTCATGTGCAATTTATGAATTTGCTACTGTTCTGCCCTATACACAATTTTAGAGTTGTTAAACAGTAATACAAAGTGCACCAAGTTAATCTAAGCATTTTTCCACCCCATTTACATATAAAGTTTATTTAAAACCGAGCTACGGTTATTTAGTTATGAAATAAATCATTTTAACATGGCATTTAGCAAATTAAATGCAAACAGCATTTTAAACATTTTAAACAGGGATGAAAGTGGCATATTATGAAACTAGACAAAATTCTAAGCATTTTACATATATAAAACATTTTAAACCGATGCACGGTTGTGGAGTTATTACATGCATGAACATGAGGGTCTATTCTGTAAAACTGCAGTCTCGGATAATAGACAAAATTGCAGATGGTAAAAACATAACAGGCCGAATCTGGAGGGCGGATCGGGCTGCTCACCATGGGCTCTTGGCCCGGCTGGTGAGGAGGAGGCCAGCAGGCGGATCCTGCTGCAGCCTTGGGCTTGGCGATGTGGGCGGGTCTGAGGGAGCCTCGTGGCGAGAAGTCAACGCGGGCGCCTGGCTCGCCTCGAAGCAGAGGAAGAAGGCGCGACAGCCAGGAGGAAGGAAGCGGCGGCGCTGGAGGGTCCTGGAGGCCGAGCAGGAGAGGCGCCCATGGCGGCGGCGGACTTGACGGGCGCGGATCCCGTGGCACGGGCCGGAGCTAGCCGAATCCGGCAATGGGCGATGAACGGCCATGCGTCATGGGGGTTCCCTGAATGCGTGAGAGAGAGAGAGAGATGTTAGAGAGAGGGAAGCACGGGAAGGACGGGAGTGACATGGGAGGAGAGGAGCGGGACGAGGCCGGTCCTTGCTGGTCGCTCAAGCAGGTCGCCGAGGGCGCTTGGGGAAGGCGATCGCCTTGGCGGCTAACGGGTGCTCGAGCAGACGTGCAGCGAAAGCTCTGCCGTTGTAGAGGAAGCAGTGGTGACGCTGGTTGGGGACGAGGAGGCCCTCGAGGCGAGGCGCATGGGACTCGGGCAGCAGCGGTGAGCTTGGAGCTTGGCTCCCATGGCGGTGGTGAAGAACAGAGAGAGAGAGATTAGAGAAAAGAGAGAGCAACGGGAGGGAGGAAGGAGAGATGGGCGGCGTCGGGCTCATCTGGCTGGTGGCGCCTAACGTCGAAGGGGGCTCCGGCCGCCTGCTGAAGGTTGGGTGAGGCATGATCTGGAGGACAGGGAGATCCAGGAGAGGAGTGGCGGCTGCGGGTTGGCTTGGGATGGATCCCGAGGGGAACCAGAGGCGGCGGGGAGGAGGATCCCTAGAAATTAGGGATTTGTCTGATGATTGCAATCGCTATTTATACTAGGTGGTGGTTAGGCAAACGGACCCTCCGATAATGATCGATTGTTCGAGAAAAATAGACTAGGAGAGTCCAAATAAGAAAACGGAGATGTTTTATAGATGTTTGGGGATGATCCGGATCCATCGGGTAACGATGCAGACCGGTTCGGGTTCGAGAAGTTTACGGACGCTGGCGAGGGGCTGCGAAATGGCAAGAGAGGTTAGGTGGTCACGGTCAAGAGGGAAGCGAAAACCCGATTGGACTTGAAACGGTCTCTGAAGGCAAGGGAAGCAGCGCCAACTACTTAACGGATGCAATCTTTATGAAAACATGCAAATGCAATGCGCATGATGCCATGAGATGAAATGCATGACGTGAACAAAATGCAAAACAAAGACAAAAACCCAACCAAGAAGGAAATATCAGATCGCATCTCCGGAAAAGGCAATAGTTGGAGTTACGAATATGGAAAGTTGTATCCGGGGCGTTACAACACTCCACCACTATGAGAGGATCTCGTCCCGAGATCTAGAATGGCACCGGAGGGAAAAGGAAGAGGAGAGGTAAAACAAAGTTGCTTCTTTGACGAACGAGTGAAACCACGAACCATGAGAGGTTGAGCAATTTAAAAGAAAGAGTACAACAGAGATGAACGAGATTGCAAATAATCCGTTAGAAAAGAGGAACAAGGAGTATTACGAGAACTTGAAGGTTGAAAGACATGGAAATAAGAGCTTCACGAATGAAAAGAATATGACCACCTCGGTATAATGAGATAGCCAAGGAACAAGAATGATGAAATTTGGACGCACTCCAGAGAAAAGAGAAGAAAACTTGATGAGATGAAAAGATATTGAAGAGATGATACAACACTCCGGTTAAATGGATAAGACAGGAAAGAAGACGATCCTCACCAAACGAGGTGATGGGTGAAGAGCACAACATCACAATGCCTCCATAACGAAAGAATAGAAATTAGAACGTTGGGATAAAGGGATGGAGAAGAAAATGACAACTTTTGCCACAAGTGAACTTGGAAAGCATCCTTGCAAAGAAGAATCGAACGGAGTTGTTGGAAAATCAACAACGAGAAGCACAAGCTTGTAGTGGGCTTATGGAAAACATCTCAAGACTATGAGGTGACAACCGGCCACTAATGGAAACCATTGCTTTGATTGAGAGCACCAAAGAGATGAAAACTTCTTCCACCAAGAGGATAAAGAGCAAGCTTGGGTCATGCATAATCACCACAAATAGCAACAACCCTTAAGGAAGAGCTTTAGGTGAAATCGACACAAGATAACTCCAACGAAGAAGTTGATTGGTCGAAAAGATCTCTTGAACGAAGAGAAAATGATGGATTTAAAATGCCTCATTCTTGAGAACATATGAATCATGAAACATGAAGGAAATTGTCAGAGTGACATAACACCACCTCAAAGATAAGGTAGAAAGAATTGCACTTCAAATGCAAGAAGAAGAATATCAACGCCTCAAAACAAAACATGTGTTGAGAACCATGTTTAATTTTGAGTATAGCTTGGTGGGTCATAACTTCGAGAGAAATCTTGAAGAACCATTGAAGAATGAAAAGAATCCTTGATGAACCACCATGTAGAGTCTCCATGAAGAACTCCGGTAATAAAAGGATGATAAAAAGAAAGAGAACTTGAAAACACAAGGTGAACGATGATTTAGAAGGAGATTCGTGACGAGATAATGCGGAAAACTAGAAACTCCGGAAAAGAAAAGATGAAGCATCTCGAACCAAGAAATGTGACATGATGAACAACGATGGAAAGAAGAAACTAGATCACTTGGATGAAACAATAATAAGAATTACGTTATGCGTATCCTTCACCAATTTAAATTGATGACAAGCAATGATTTGGCATACTACTTATTCTTCTTGAGGGATTGAAAAGAGATATAGTGCCAACTTGAGAAGGTATTGATGGAACCACCGGTGGGATTGAAACAACGAAAGAATGAATGAATTGATACGATAACGAAGGAAGAGAAATCTTGAATGAACCACCGTAAGAATTGAGAATGAAAGTAGCAAAGGCACAATTCACCGGGAAGAATTGGAAAACGAATGAAGATACTTCAGGGGATTTAGATACATGAGAACGAAGAGATCATGGACTGGTTAGAGGATATTTGAACGATTCACCGGTAAGATTTGGAGAAGGTAGCTACACGCTGAGGATGAAGAATTATGACATGATGGGCTCCGGAGAATCAAACTGAAAAGACTCTTGAATTGCTCTGGATGAGTGAAAAGAATTCTCAATTTCAAAAACAATTATGAGAGGATGGCATCAAGCTAGAACCATGAATCTTCGAGAGAAGTGACAATATTTAAAGGAAACACTTCTTCGGTCTCCAAATGACGACGAGAAACACCACCAAAATTACTGAGATACTCCGGGAGAATGAAAAGCGAAGAGGTTGAGCCAAAGATGAAAAAAAATTGAAAGATCTTGGAGAAGGACATATGACCCATGATAATTCATTCTTACGTCAAGCTTCGAAAAGAATTTGGGAATAGCTCCGAGAAAATTAGAAGAGTCAGGTAAGATCCTGGGAAAAGACCTGTGGGTTAGGGCCCACTCAAAAGAAAACACCATTGAACAATTTTAAAGAGAGGTTGCACCGGTTGAATTAAATGGCTTGAATGAGATAACAACCTCGAAATATCTTGAACGGATTGAGAATGGAAACATCAATCTTGTGAGATATCTTCAGCACTCCGGAACAAATGGAAAGCGAGAGGTGAACGATTAAGAGATGCACCGACATGGAAAAACATTTGAAACGAGGAAAGGGATATGATCAACACCGAAAGCTTTAATTGGATCCACCAGAAAAGAATACGAGAATGAAGAATGATGAACTTGAAACTGTTGAGCATCTTCATGGGAAATCACCGGATAAGAACATTGACAGAAAAGAATGGAGAGACTTCCCACAAATAAAAGGATACATGATTAAGAAATCTGAGTCCTTGAAGAAAAAGGGTGGGAGGGCGGGAAAACAAAGACAACTTGGGACGGATGAAACAAACACCGTTGAGAGAACTTAGAATTGATATTGCGAATGGGAAAAATGATAGTATTAGCCTGGAGAGAAGCACGCCGGTTAGAGAAGAATTAACATGACGACCTCGAAGATCAAGAAGGATTAGTATTCACATAGCAATATGAGAATACGGTTTAGAAAAGATATGGATCAACACTTGACATCGAAGCAACTCGAATACCACAATTAAAAACAAAACCAAGGATTTGGCTTGCAAAATGAGCCGGAACAAACACATGATAGAGATTTACCCAATCCCATATCATGCATATGTCGGAAAGATATTCTAGGAGCTACTTGAATTCCCACCTATAAACTCCCGAAACTTTCTGGTTATGCAATCTGGTGTTGGGGATACAGGGGAAGCAATATATCTCACCCAAACTAACAATCCCTACATCCATTGTATCCATCCGTCAACACATAACCAAGAAAACTCCGTAAATCGTGGTACCTCAACCTTCAAAAGCATCCGTTATAATGAGCTATGGCAATACTCCCGAACTCCCCAAGATCGGTGGCGTCGAGGTTATCTCACCAACAACTGCATAAAAGAGATTTTCGATGTCGGCAAAACTCGTGTATTCCGTAATTGCAACGATAAAATTGTGACGACAACACCTCGGAGCTCAACTCCCCGGGACACTGCCACAACCCCTAAATGTCAGGAGGCACCAAGAACAATGTTCTCGTCACAAGACTATCGGAACGATCCCAAGATACCCGTGTGATCCTAAAAAAAATTCGTGAAATTTGAGGAGAGGAAAGACAAAACATCTACGTCAGGAGGCCTCACCAGAGCGACGGAGGAGGCTGAGGAGTAAAACGAATCCTACTCTCCGATATATATAATCCTAAGACTCAAAACATTTTTTTAGACTCAACAGCGGCCAACAAACAAGGGGGCTCCTATGGTCGGTCGAGGCTCTGATACCAACTTGTCACGCCCAAGATGCGACCCTATCCGAAAGGAACTCGAAGGTCCCACCAAGGATAGAAGCGCATCTTGAAGACGCTTTTGCAAGGTGGATATCATTACATCAACATTACATAATTGATGGGGATACATACAAGGCATACAAATGCCGCAAGAATACATCAATACATCATACATGAGAACAACATCCGACTACGGATGAAACATAAATGTAAACTCAAACAATATCCACCTTCGCTAGCCCAGTGCCGACTGGAACCTATCCCTGATCGAGAAGAAGTAGAAGAAGAACTCCAAAACAAGCAAACATCGCTCTCGGCCATGATCATCGTGACAACCTGTACCTTCAACTGGTGGTGTAGTAATCTGTGAGCCACGAGGACTCGAGAATCCCATTACCATGGGTATCAAGACTAGCAAAGCTAAATGGGAAAGGAAGGGGTAAAGTGGTGAGGTTGCAGCAGCGACTAAGCATATATGGTGGCTAACATACGCAAATAAGAGCGAGAAGAGAAGCAAATGGAATGGTCGTGAAGCTAGCAATGATCAAGAAGTGATCCTGAACTCCTACTTACGTCAAACATAACCCAGAAACCGTGTTCTCCTCTCGATCAACCCCGAAAAGAGACACTCACGGTTATGCACACGGTTGGTGTATTTTAGAAGAGTTTACTTCAAGTTTACTACAACCGGACATTAACAAATTCCCATCTGCCAAATAACCGCGGGCACGGCTTTCGAAAGTTCAAACCCCGCAGGGGTGTCCCAACTTATCCCATTATAAGCTCTCGCGATCAATCGAAGGATGTTCCTTCTCTCAGAAGACCCGATCAGTCTCGGAATCCCGGTTTACAAGACATTTCGACAATGGTAAAACAAGACCAGCAAAAGTCACGATGCGCCGAGCAATCCCGATAGGAGCTGCACATATCTCGTTCTCGTGTCACATCCCTAGTTCTAGTATGCACCGAGCTAGCTAGTCATGTGTTGCGTCATGTTTAAATTCTTTTGAATTTGAAATGGGGATTGTTTCAAACCCTAGCATCAAAGGAAATCAATAGGTTCAACCAAGATATTTTTAGTGAACCCAAAGTGGCTTTCAAAAATGTTCATCATTTTTGGAAAATGCTGGAAACAGTAACCAGAGATGATGCACATTTTTCCATGACATTTTGGATCTTTGAACTAATACATATTGTATTTGAGTTGGAGCAAATATATGTTATAAATATATTTAATGCTTCAATAATTCTGTTATTTTGTGAGGGGCTCTAGAATATTCCTTTTAGTCCCTCGCAAAATTATCGAAGCACAAAATGATTTAGTGCTGGAACTAAATCAAAACAGATTGAAACAAATAGAAAACAATAATTAAAATAGAAACAGAAAGGTGAGGGAGTACCAGAACTTACTCCTGGCCTCACTTTGAAGCCCACCGAGAGGCCAACCCACCCACGCTGCTCTTTCATCAGGCAGCCCAATGCCGATCCATCTTCTCCATCAAGGCCAGAGGACGCGCAAGGCGTGCCCGACGCCACGCTGCCACCTCCTGCCCGCCGCATGCCCCCCATGACGCTCTGGACGACTCGCGATGCCACGACGCCCCTGGAACCCCCTCGCGCTCTCCCTCGCTCCTCCCCCTCCTCTGCTCTCTCTCCCTTGCGACGCTGCCGAAGGAGCTCGCTGTCATGACGCTGTTTGCCACGGCCACCGTGCTCCCCTCGCCTCGCCGACGCGCCAAGAAGCTCCGCTGTCGACCTCTATGCCATCTCCGTCGAGCCACGCGAGCAGATGCGGCCTGCAGCAGCTTCCCCGACCTTTCTTCCCCGCCCACGGCCACCGGATGCCGCCGTCCGATTCGCCGTCTCCGCCGCCTCCCCGAGGCCACTGAGCTGCTCTACGACCTCCCTGTGAGCTCCCGGTCACCTTCCCTTACCCGTGGTCTATCTCTCTCCGTGAGACGCCGTTTGAAGACGATCAAACTTCGCCGCCGCCATGCCTCATCGCCGTCGTGGGCTGACCGCGAACCACCCGCTGTGCACTCAAACGTGCTCATGGTGCCCCCAGGAGGCCAACGCAGCCGCTAGTCGGTCCCCTAGTGCATCGCAGCCTCGAGCCCGCATGATCCCGAACTCCGGCCGCCGCGAAACTTGCCGCCGCCATCGTTTTAGTCAACCCCGGCGCGAGGTGTTGCCACCGCTGGACGCGCGGGAGCACGGGCTTCCTCCTGGTGCCCTCAGCGCGACCAGCCGCGGCTTGTAGCGCCGCCCCGACAAACTCCGACGAGCCACCGCCGTAGCTTTGGTCGCCGTCGGCGATACTCCGGCGACTGCCGATGTGGCACGCTTAATTAGTGCTAATGATCCAACTAATCAACCCTAGAGCCACTGACTAGTGGGCCCCATGCCTTAACTAACCCCAGAATTATTTTCTGTTTAGTTTAGATTAACACGGCCGGCCCCACACATCAGTTGACCATGCCACGTCAACGTTGACCTGGCCCCACAGGTCAGCCTCTATTCCTGCCCCGTTACACTGACACGCGGGTCCCACTGGTCAGTTTGACCTGGGCTGCCCCGTTGACTCGCTTATGTCATGCTGACGTAGTGCTGACGCAGTAATGCATTTTCTGGATTTAATTTAATTCACGAAATTCCAGAAAATGTCCTAAACTTCTAAAAATCATAGAAACTCAACCGTAACTCCAAATCAAACAAATTATATATGAAAAATGATCAGAAAAATCCAACCTATCCATCTGTATCATTTTCATGCATGTTTGAGAAAGTTAACCTCACTGTTTAGGATGAAACATGATTAGGACAAATTTGATAATAGTTTTGGAGTTGGAATTTGATCTAGTTTTGAATTCCACTTCAATCAAGATGACTTTCTGTTGCATTAGCTCAAATCACATCATATTGCCATGTCACATTCATGCATCATATTGTCGCATTGCATTGATTGTGTTCTTCCTTGTTTGCCGGTGTTTGTCCCCTCTCAGTAGACGACGCATCACGATGAATTCGATGACACCGATGAAGAACTATATTATCTTCAAGTGCCAGTGCAAGCAAAAACCCCTTGTTCATTCCGATACAATCCCACTCTCTCGCCTGCTCTCTTTTTACTGCATTAGGACAACAACGATTCATCTGCGGTAGCTGAACCCCTTTATCCTCTGCATGACCTGTCATTCCACAGTAAATAGATGAAACCCACTAGCATGAGTAGGAGTTGTTTGAGCCCTGATGTGCCTACTCATTCATGCTTGTTTGTCATGCCTGCTACTGCTTAGAGTTGAGTCAGGTCTGATTCATCGAGGATGAATTGGAGGTGTGTGAACATGTCCTACTGTGTGTGAGCTAAGTGTGTGAACACGATTTGGTAAAGGTAGCGGTGAGAGGCCATGTAGGAGTACATGGTGGGTTGTCTCATTGCAGCCGCCCTCGTGAACTGAGTTCTGTGTTTGTGATCCATGAACAGTTACTACCACGCATTGGAATGCTTAAGTGCCCTCTCGACTTATTAATCAACCCGATCTGGCCCGTGAGTTGCCACTAGTTTCCGGTGTTTGTAGGATATGTGTTGGAGGCCGTATGTAGCGCCGACCCTAGGGGTGGGCTATGATGCGGTAGATACACCGTGGCCCGGTGTACCGAGCCTCCGTTTGGTGTCTCGGGAACCCTGCACACATCGTTTGGGGCCGTGAGCGACACCCCGGCCGGATCTACTTGCGGATGGAACCCGAATAGGCGATAAACCTGGACTAGAGACTTGTGTGATTAGTCAGATCGTGGCCGACTCCCTCGCCAGGCTTCCGCTTGAAGGTTGCCGAGATACACGATGTGTACATGGTGGTAAGTGGCGAGAGCGTGTGTGAAGAAGTACACCCATGTAGGGTTATAGATGATCTATTCGAATAGTCGTGTCCGCGGTAAAGGACTTCTGGGTTGCACTGCATACCATAGACAAGTGAAAGTGGATACTCTAAAATGCGCAAGATAAGCGTGAGTGCTATGGATGGCGTTCTCGTAGGGAGACGGGAGCGGATCCAAAGTGGTGTATTGATATGGTGAATATGTGGACTCGTGTGCACCACCTCAAAAGAGTTACTTGCAGACGTAGTTCAGGATAGCCACCGAGTCAAAGCTGGCTTGCTGCAGTTAAACTCCACTACCCCTTTGTTGATACTGATGCATATGTAGTTAGTTCTGATGTAAGTCTTGTTGAGTACATTTGTACTCACGTTTGCTTATTTTTATGTTTTGCAGAGAGACGTCAGTCTCGCTAGTAGTTCCGCGTGGACTTCGACGTTTAGCTTGTTACCTCAGCTATGATCTTGTGCCCTCGGCAGGATCTGGTAGATAGTCAGGCTTCTCAGCCTTTTTCATTTGTAGATGTCTGTAGTCAGACATGTTAAGCTTCCGCTTGTGCTTTGATTTGTATGCTCTGTATGTTGGGTCATGAGACCCATGTTTGTAATATCTCGCTCCTCGGAGCCTAATGAATAAATATTTGAGTCGTAGAGTTATGTTGTGATGCCATGTTGTATTTACACATATTGAGCATATTGTGTGTATGTTTGAAATGCTTGGTATGTGTGGGATCCGACAATCTAGTTGTTTATCCTTGGCAGCCTCTCTTATGGGGAAATGTAGTCTAATGCTTCCGAGCGATAGTAGTCCGCCATGGCCTCGGTTCACCGGAGTCCTGCTAGCCCAAAGACTACCGCTCTGGACACTTGATCGGCCGGGCATGTGATTCACTTCGTTCGTGGTTCTGTCCCTTCGGGAAATGTCACGCGGTGACATCCGGAGTCCTCGCCTAGCTCACATAAACCCGGGTTCCCTGAGTCCTGTTAGCCCAGTGCTTCTGGCCGGATTCACACGCCGACATGCTCGATGTGATTCATGTATGCCTGTCCCCATGGGTTAGTCCCGCTTTGGGTTCACAACTAGCCATGTCGGCCCGGGTTCTCTGTCATATGGATGCTGGCGACACTATCATATACGTGAGCCAAAAGGCACAAACGGTCCCGGGCCATGGTAAGGCGACACCCGTGGGAATACCGTGCGTGAGGCCGCAAAGTGATATGAGGTGTTACCGGCTAGATCGATGTGACTTGGAATCGGGGTCCTGACAGCTTTGGTATCAGAGCTTTGATTGTCAGAGGATCACCAAGCCAAACTGGTCGAAGTTGTGTCTAGAAATGCTTTAGTTATGTAAGGAATTGATTGTGGAAGGAACGTAAGGCTCTTTTTACTCCTTATATCTCATGGCCTTCTCGATCTCGAGTCATCCTCTTCTCTTCTACGGGGTTTAAGAACTAGGCCTTCTCATCTATCTATCGTGATGATGTGTTACTAATCCATAGACTTTTAAGATTGTTGGTTTTAAGCCCCGATTCAGTTTCTACTACTTCCGTGTGTTCATAGTTGGTCTCGGAACCTTGATTTTGTGCTTCGAAAGTGGTTATACCACCATTTTTGCGAGATGTCTCAAATCATTTTGAGCATTTACAGCCGTTATGTCGTCTCGAGTCATCCTGTGTTTCTAAACTATCCGATGCATTTGCAAATTCTTCCTTCCTGCTCACGGTGTCCTTTTGGTCGCAATAAGCACACTAATCGTCTGCTGAGGTACTCCTTGCCTTGACATATATGTTGGAACTAGTATTATGACCCTAGGCATCTTAGAGGATCACCGGAGTAATATGGCCATGTTTTTGTGTTCCCGGTGTGATGATTCTGGCCGTCATTCTCGAAAGCATTCTGTGATGCCATTTAGTAGTAGGTATTCTATTCCTGGGTTCTTGAACCCGAGATCCACCCTACCTACCTCATGATGATAGTGTTGCTAGTTCCTTTAGGATATTAGTAATTTTGTGATAGTCCTCGAGGTTTGTGGTATATCGTTTTTCCAATACCATTAATCAATATGGCAGAAGTTCCTTTGAACCAAAAGATCACAACCAGAGTGCTCTTGATGAATCTTCCATTCTATGTTGTGATTCTGCCAGCTCAACCTTTAGGCATGGGTTATCCGGAAGAAATATGTTGAACTTGGTTTGACATACTAAACTATGCATCCACAACTCAGAAAATCATATGTTCCTTTGAGTTGTCTCTCTTTAGTAGTTATCTGACCTTGGCCTATCAGTTGATAGTCAAGAGTATGTGTGCATCCGTGTTCATTGATGCCTTTTACTCTTGTGGTCCGTCAAGCCGTTCTAGTTCAGAATGACTAGGAGAAACAAACTTTGGTACCTCATCCATATCTAGGATTGGGTCAAAGTAGTTGTACTCCGCAGATCAAAATGCTAATCCAGCTTTTGTACTGTTCTACCCTGAAGTATTACCATCTTTATATTAGGAATATCATGGGAATTGCACACCATCCTATGAACTCTTGACACAGTGATACTTCTCTCCATCATTATTCATTCCTCGGTTCCGTGTTATCGTAACCGGAACACCAACAAGTGAATCGTGATGTGTGAAATCTATACTCCTAGCAACTCTGTTGCTTGGTAGTTAAATGGACAATAACCTCATTCTTAGCGTGTTGATTATTGAATCATCGCCCTAAGGTTGATCGTGCTACCTAGTCCTTATTTCCGGTGCACTCTTCGATCAATGAGTTAGGATTGTGCCAATCCCTCGCTCTTTTGATCATATCGTCTTGCCCTGAAAAGCAAGATTTTTCTCGAGCTTAGTAGCATATTGGTGGTTCGTGATTTTCTGAATATCTTCTTGGAAGTATCACCAGGTTGTCACCTGACCGCTATGTTGAGTTCGTGATCAAGATGGTTTCTCGCAAACCACCCTTTCTCCAAGAATCCGTGTTGGATACCCCTAGGCTAGTTGGTTGAGCTAAACAACAACTTGGAGAGTTGGAAGATGAAAGCTTGTCCCACTTAGTTCATTTTGAAGGGATATCCTTGTGTTTGTGTGTTTGTTGAAGAAAGATGATATCTTCATCGACTGATCCTCGTGATCAGTTGCTGGATTTATTGCCTTGTCAAAAACTTGATTTGAGTGTGCGCTATCGTCAAATCAAATCAGAACCAACGATGTTCGTAATGTTGTCTTACTCGTGGTTGATCCCTCGAGCATACACCATTACATCTTTTGGTCTGACCAATACTAACACATTGTTCACATAATGGTGGAAGTCCAGTAATATGGAAATTCTGATGAGTTGTTGTTGAGCCCAACAGCAGCATCTTGTCTCCTCCATTATTCATGTTGAACATTGAGCTAGTGTTGAAAACTTTGTAAGCAATTCCTTCGTGTTTCGTTCATGAAGCATATGCTTGGATGGAAGAAGTGACCTTCTCCAAGTTCAGGTGCATTAGGTGTAAGTTGCCGTCGTGACTTTGAGAAAGTTTGTTTTGCTTCCTATGGAATCATCCCAAGTCAGTCATGTATGCGCGAAGTATTCTATGGTTTGATAGGTTTGGCCACCTCCATTCCATACGTAATTCCTAGCACACCAAGCCACTGATTGATTTGTTCAAGGAGAAGAAGTTCCTTCTTAAGACCGCGGCTTATACAAGGACTTCGATATCCTCGATGATGGTTCCCCACCTAAACTCGGTAGTGTTTCATTATAAGACTACTACGTGGGCTTGATTGTCTGGGACATCGTGTTCACATGTTAGTAGCAGAACCAGCTCATGTTTTGGAGCTTGCTATCGTAGTTCATTCCCGAGAATCTCGCAACGTCTTCTCGTCGATTTGTGTTGCAAACTTTCATTTATCTTCTAGACTCGATGAGTCTGGACTATTCTGAAACCAATCTGATCTGAATCTCAGGCAGATATGATGGTTGGAACATTCCCAATAGTTGCATGTTGTTCCCAGCTCGCACCGCCATTGCGCCAACTCCCATGAGCTGCCCTCTCAGTAATTGTTGTTTAGGATCATATTCAAAAGTGGTCCTACCATGGGTCCCATCCATTTCCGATGATAAGCAAATCATCCATCGCGTTGTCTTCAACAAGGTAGTCCACATCATCCATTTTAGTCGTGATATGCCATTCTTCCGAGCTCCTTCTAGTAGTCGATTGCATATTTCCCTTGGCTGGTATGAAGATTTTCAATGATCCCTGTATCAAAAGTAATTCTTTTTGCTACTTAAGGCATAATTCTACGAGTCACCTTCTCTGAGGTGCCCCGTTATAGGTCATGGCAATTTTTCCTCGCTACCTTGTCACCTCGTCAAATTGTTTATTCTGTCCCTCCTAATGCATGTTTTGCCTCTCAGCTCCAGAGATGTTTCTATGTCTCATTCCGTGAGTTGATCTTGTGATCCTTGTGATGATCCTAAGTTGCTCGAACCTCAAGAAGATCAATTCTTCTAAAATTCTCCCTTTCCTCTCGTTGTCATATTGGATGAAGTTCTCAAAGCTAGATGTCAAGATCAAGATGATGATCGAATCGACGTTCTTACAAAATGCAAGTTGGATCATGAAGATCAAGTTAGCTTTGTATCCCCTCTGTCTCCTTACCTCACGTGTTGAATCTCGGGACGAGATTCTTGTTTAGTAGGGGTGAGTTGTCACATCCCTAGTTCTAGTATGCACTGAGCTAGCTAGTCATGTGTTGCATCATGTTTAAATTCTTTTGAATTTGAAATGGGGATTGTTTCAAACCCTAGCATCAAAGGAAATCAATAGGTTCAACCAAGATACTTCTAGTGAACCCAAAGTGGCTTTCAAAAATGTTCATCATTTTTGGAAAATGCCGAAACAAGAACTTAGAGATGATGCACATTTTTCCATGACATTTTGGATCTTTGAACTAATACATATTGTATTTGAGTTGGAGCAAATATATGTTATAAATATATTTAATGCTTCAATAATTACATTATTTTGTGAGGGGCTCTAGAATATTCCTTTTAGTCCCTGCAAAAATTATCAGAAAGCACAAAAATGATTTAGTGCTGGAACTAAATCAAAACAGATTGAAACAAATAGAAAACAATAATTAAAATAGAAACAGAGCAGGAGGGAGTACCTGTAACTTACCTGGCCTCACTTGTGAAGCCCACCAGAGAGGCCAACCCACCCACGCGGCCCGCTACTGTGCAGCCCAGCTGCCAGTCATCTTCTCCACCGCGCCAGGAGGACGCGGGCGTGTGCCCGACGCGCGCCGGCCACCTCCTGCCTGCCTGCGTGCCCCCCCCCCCCCCGACGCTCTGGACGATTCTCGCGACGCCACGACGCCCCTGGAACCCCTCGCGCTCTCCCTCGCTCCTCCCCCTCCTCTGCTCTCTCTCAAGACGCGCCTCGAAGCGGAGCTCGTCGTCAGCCGACGCTGTTTGCCACGCCACCGTGCACCCCTCGCCGCCGACGCGCCAAGAAGCTCCGGCCGTCGACCTCTATGCCGTCTCCGCCGAGCCACGCGAAAGATGTAACTGCAGCAGCTTCCCGACCTTTTCCCCGCCCACGGCCACCGGATGCCGCCGTCCGATTCGCCGTCTCCGCCGCCTCCCCGAGGCCACTGAGCTGCTCTACGACCTCCCTGTGAGCTCCCGGTCACCTTCCCCCTTACCCCGTGGTCTATCTCTCTCCGTAGACGCCGTTTCGAAGACGACCGAAACTCGCCGCCGCCATGCCTCATCGTCGTCGTGGGCTGACCGCGAACAACCCGCGCCTGTGCACTCAAACATGCTCATGGTGCCCCCAGGAGGCCAACGCAGCTGCTAGTCGGTCCCCTAGTGCATCGCAGCCTCGAGCCCGCATGATCCCGAACTCCGGCCGCCGCGAAACTTGCCGCCGGCATCGTTTTAGTCAACCCCGGCGCGAGGTGTTGCCACCGCTGGACACGCGGGAGCACGGGCTTCCTCCTGGTGCCCTCAGCGCGACCAGCCGCGGCTTGTAGCGTCGCCCCGACAAACTCCGACGAGCCACCGCTGTAGCTTTGGTCGCCGCCGGCGATACTCCGGCGACTGCCGATGTGGCACGCTTAATTAGTGCTAATGATCCAACTAATCAACCCTAGAGCCACTGACTAGTGGGCCCCATGCCTTAACTAACCCCAGAATTATTTTCTGTTTAGTTTAGATTAACACGGCCGGCCCCACACATCAGTTGACCATGCCACGTCAACGTTGACCTGGCCCCACAGGTCAGCCTCTATTCCTGCCCCGTTACACTGACACGCGGGTCCCACTGGTCAGTTTGACCTGGGCTGCCCCGTTGACTCGCTTATGTCATGCTGACGTAGTGCTGACGCAGTAATGCATTTTTGGATTTAATTTAATTCAGGAAATTCCAGAAAATGTCCTAAACTTCTACAAATCATAGAAACTCAACCGTAACTCCAAATCAAACAAATTATATATGAAAAATGATCAGAAAAATCCAACCTATCCATCTGTATCATTTTCATGCATGTTTGAGAAAGTTAACCTCGCTGTTTAGGATGAAACATGATTAGGACAAATTTGATAATAGTTTTGGAGTTGGAATTTGATCTAGTTTTGAATTCCACTTCAATCAAGATGACTTCTGTTGCATTAGCTCAAATCACATCATATTGCCATGTCACATTCATGCATCATATTGTCTCATTGCATTGATTGTGTTCTTCCTTGTTTGCCGGTGTTTGTCCCCTCTCAGTAGACGACGTATCGAGGATGAATTCGATGACACCGATGAAGAACTATATTATCTTCAGAAGTGCCAGGCAAGCAAAACCCCCTTGTTCATTCCGATAAAATCCCACTCTCTCGCTCCTCTCTTTTACCGCATTAGGACAACAACGATTCATCTGTTACTTGCTGCGGTAGCTGAACCCCTTTATCCTCCTCGTGCATGACCTGTCATTCCACAAGAAATAGAAGAAACCCACTAGCATGAGTAGGAGTTGTTTGAGCCCTGATGTGCCTACTCATTCATGCTTGTTTGTCATGCCTGCTACTGCTTAGAGTTGAGTCAGGTCTGATTCGTCGGGGATGAATTGGAGGTGTGTGAACATGTCCTACTGTGTGTGAGCTAAGTGTGTCTCGGCCTTTTTCATTTGTAGATGTCTGTACTCAGACATGTTAAGCTTCCGCGTGTGCTTTGATTTGTATGCTCTGTATGTTGGGTCATGAGACCCATGTTTGTAATATCTCGCTCCTCGGAGCCTAATGAAAAAATATTTGAGTCGTAGAGTTATGTTGTGATGCCATGTTGTATTTACACATATTGAGCATATTGTGTGTATGTTTGAAATGCTTGGTATGTGTGGGATCCGACAATCTAGTTGTTTATCCTTGGCAGCCTCTCTTATGGGGAAATGTAGTCTAGTGCTTCACGAGCGATAGTAGTCCGCTACAGCCGGTTCACCGGAGTCCTCGCTAGCCCAAAGACTACCGCTTCTGGACACTTGATCGGCCGGCATGTGATTCACTTGCCTCGTATGCAGACCTTCAGGAAATGTCACGGTGACATCCAGAGTCCTGCCTAGCTGCTACAGCCGGGTTCCGAGTCCTGATAGCCCAAAGGTTACAGCCCGGATTCACACGTCAATCGACATGCTCGATGTGATTCATGTATGCCTATCCCCATGGGTTAGTGCCGCTTTGGGTTCACGACTAGCCATGTCGGCCCGGTTCTTCATCATATGGATGCTAGCGACACTATCATACACGTGAGCCAAAAGGCTAAACGGTCCCGGGCCATGGTAAGGCGACACGGTAGAATACCGTGCGTGAGGCCGCAAAGTGATATGAGGTGTTACCGGCTAGATCTATGTGACTTGGAATCGGGTCCCGACACTCGTGGCAACACCGGATGAGACAGACTCTGAGTAAAACCAAGCCTCGAAGTTTCCCGTGGTGGCCCAAGAAGCGGTTTGGTTCGAACCAGCACTTAGAGAAGCAACGCCCGGGGGCTAAAGAAAGATGACCCTCGGGTTGGCCGACCCAAGGAAAGGTATAGGTGGTGGTGAGGCAAATGGTAAAACCAAGGTTGGGCCTTCTTTGGAGGAGTTTTATTCAAAGCGAACTGTCAAGGGGTCCCATAAATCACCCAACCGCGTTAGGGACGCAAAATCCGGGAACATAATACCGATATGACGAAAAACTAGGCGGCAAGAGTGGAACAAAACACTGCATAAGGCCGAGCCTTCCACCCTTTACCAAGTATATAGATGCATTAATTAAATAAGAGATATTGTGATATCCCAACATAATCATAAACCAAAATGGAGCAATCTTCATCTTCACCTGCAACTAGCAACTCTATAAGAGGGGCTGAGCAAAAGCGGTAACATAGCCAAACAACGGTTTGCTAGGAAGGGTGACAAAGGTTAGAGGTTCATGGCAATTTGGGAGGCTTGAAAAGCAAGTGGTAGGTAACGCGGCATAGCGATAGAACGAAGCAACTAGCATAGCAATGATAGTAATGAGATCCAAGGTGACGGTCATCTTGCCTGAAATCCCGCAAGGAAGAAGAACGAGTCCATGAAGAAGATGAACGGGAGTAGTCGAGCGTGATCCTCACAATCGCAACATTACCGGAACTAAGAAGCAACACCAGAAAGAAACAAACAACATGGTAAACACATAACACATGAACAAGGCATGATGCACAATCAAGTATGATGCATGTCCGGTTTAAAGAGGCATGGCATGGCAAAGTGCAACAAACAATACTACAAATTAAGTGGAGCTCAATATGCAACGAATTGCATATTGACAAAACACCACATCAATTATTTAGTTCACTTCCGATTAGGTACTCAACAATAATAAATGTTATTAAACATGGCAAGGGGTGAAGCATATGAAAACTACCTATCTAGGCAAGTTTAAATGAGGCCGGAACAACAAACAACAATTCCGGAAAATCCTCATGTGCAATTTATGAATTTGCTACTGTTCTGCCCTATACACAATTTTAGAGTTGTTAAACAGTAAGACAAAGTGCACCAAGTTAATCTTAGCATTTTTCCACCCCATTTACATATAAAGTTTATTTAAACCGAGCTACGGTTATTTAGTTATGAAATAAATCATTTTAACAAGGCATTTAGCAAATTAAATGCAAACAGCATTTTAAACATTTTAAACAGGGACGAAAGTGGCATATTATGAAACTAGACAAAATTCTAAGCATTTTACATATATAAAACATTTTAAACCGATGCACGGTTGTGGAGTTATTACATGCATGAACATGAGGGTCTATTCTGTAAAACTGCAGTCTCTGGATAATAGACAAAATTGCAGATGGTAAAAAAAACATAACAGGGCCGAATCTGGAGGGCGGACTGGGCTGCTCACCATGGGCTCTTGGCCGGCCGGTGAGGAGGAGGCCAGGCAGGCGGATCTGGCGCGATCTTGGGCTTGGCGATCACGGATGGGGTCGGCGGGAGCCTCGCGACGAGAAGTCAACGCAGGCGCCTGCCTGCCCTCGAAGCAAAGGAAGAAGGCGCGACATCAGACGGCGAAGCGGGCGGCGCTGGAGGGTCCCGGAGGCCGGCAGAGAGGCGCCCATGGCGCGGGCGGCGGACTTGACGGGCGCGGATCCGTGAGCACGGGCTGGAGCTAGCCGAATCCAGCTGAGGCGATGAACGGCAGCGGTCATGGGGTTCCACTAATGTGTGAGAGAGAGATGTGAGAGAGAGGGAAGCACGGGAAGGACGGGAGTGACATGGGAGGAGAGGAGCGGGGACGAGGCCAGTCCTTGCCGTGGTCGCCTGGGCGAGGTCGCCGGAGGGCGCTGGGAAGGCGATCGCTTGGCGGCCAACGGGTGCTCGAAGGGAGGCGAAAGTAGCCTGCTTGTTGTAGAGGAAGCAGGTGGTGACGCTGGTTGGGGACGAGGAGGCCTCGAGGCGAGGCGCACGGGACTCGGGCAGCTGCCATCGAGCTTGAGCTTGGCTCCCATGGCGGTGGTCAAGAACAGAGACAGAGAGATTAGAGAAAAGAGAGAGCAACGGGAGGGAGGGAGGAAGGAGAGATGGGGGCGCAAGGCTCATCTGGCTGGTGGCGCCCAACGTCGAAGGGGCTCCGCTGCTGCGTGAAGGTTGGGTGAGGCATGATCTGGAGGACAGGGGATCCGGAGAGGAGTGGCGGCTGGGTTGGCTCGGGATGGATCCCGAGGGGAACCGAGAGATCTGGCGGCGGGAGGAGGATCCCTAGAAATTAGGGATTTGTCTGATGATTGCACTGCTATTTATACTAGGTGGTGGTTTGGGCAAAACGGACCCTCCGATAATGATCGAACAATCGAGAAAAATAGACTAGGAGAGTCCAAATAAGAAAACGGAGATGTTTTATAGATGTTTGGGGATGATCCGGATCCATCGGTAACGACAGACCGGTTCGGGTTCGGAGCAGTTTACGGACGCGCGCGAGGGGGCTGCGAGCTGGCAAGAAAGGTTAGGTGGTCATGGTCAAGAGGGAAGCGAAAACCCGATTGGACTCGAAACGGTCTACGAAGGCAAGCGGGGGGAAACGCGCCAACTATGAACGGATGCAATCTTTATGAAAACATGCAAATGCAATGCGCATGATGCCATGAGATGAAATGCATGACGTGAACAAAATGCAAAACAAAGACAAAAACCCAACCAAGAAGGAAATATCATATCGCATCTCCGGAAAAGGCAATAGTTGGAAATACGAATATGGAAAGTTGTATCCGTGGCGTTACACCCAGTACCCTCCTTTGGATCCATCTCCTCTAGTTGCGACCTATGCGCGGTGACCGGTCGAGCTCCATCTCCTTTGCCCAGGTGACGGAGGATGAGAGATTGGATGCAGAGGCCTAGGAGATGGGGTCGCGGCTGAATCCGACGTTGTCTAGGCAACCACTTGAGGTGAGCTCTCCCCGCCGATCTTGCATGGCTGTTGCACTCCTTCCCTTACTGCCGCTCCTCTCACTGGTTGGCCGGAGGATGACTAGGACGTTTGATGATGGGCACACCAGGGATGAGACCTCTGGTGGAAAGAGGCATCCAGGCTCGACCACCTCTCCACAACGCGCTAGACAGTTCTCTATTTCCACTCCTTACACGCTGGATAGCCCTCTCGCCCCCCTGTAAGTCACTCTCTATCTCCCTCTCTCCCTGACTATGCTCATTACATCATCTTGGCTTGCAGGTAGCCACCTGGTGTGGTACTTGCTAGGAGATGACGAGGTACACTAGCAGCGGATTTAGACCATAGGTTTAGTTTCTAGTTGAAATAGTAACTACTTGCTACTGTGTAATTTGTGTGTTCTTTTTATTTTTCTGCAGAAATCTTCCATGGATATGCATCATTAGGTGACAGGTTGTTGTGGATGATATGATTCCTACCTCTCTCTGTTGAAATAGTCACCTAGCACCCAAGCAGGTTGTAGGGGAAGGTTAATTTCATTTATGATTTTTTTGTGTTCAATTATCTAGGTGGTTCCATTTTTACAAAGGTTATCACAAACTTTAACATTCCATTTCCAAAAGTTTTGACTGTTCTCTTCTTGATGATCCATTATGGTCAGACATGCATTATTCTCAAAATGAAACTTAATAATATCTGAAAGAGGAAAAAATATGATAAAGTTCTATTTTGCACAGTCATGTATATTCTTTTTACTTTGAAATTTTCATTAGAATCTTTAAGATGATCTATGGAGGGTAGAAGAAATACGTACTTACAAATCCTGAGTCTTAAGAGTAGCTTATGAATGTACCTTGAGTTGTTATGTTTGGTTCTTAGCACCGTTTAATTAGCGGTATCATCAGTGGGTTTTTCACTTTTGACGGCAGGAGCTATCGAATTTTTATTGTGTTTGGGATAATACTTATAAATCAGATTTTAAATATCAAGGATGAGAACTCTGCATCATGTTGCTTTGCTTAAACAATACTTCCATATTTTCTCTCCATTCCGCTTTCACATTATATTAGTAGAAATAATTGCTGTTAAAAGGCTTATGTCTATGTTAGTTAAGTTGGTTCACAGTCGTTCAGTTTGTTTATGGATCAGCTTAGGTAATTAGATAGACTCAATGCAATGTGGTTTTGCTTCTTTCTACAAATTACACATATGTTTTCTCTTGCATATACCCCACTAAGCAAATAACTAATTATGGTCTTTTGATCAGACGACGTTTGTTTCCTGGATTTTTGCCCTTCACTTCCATTTTCTTCCTCTTATTTTTTTGTGCTTCCTGTTCGCTTGATTGACGTTGTATTGTTTATGTGCTTCCTAATTTGTTCTGCAGGTACTAGCCGGGCTTGGCGTGGACTGGTGTCTTGCGTGTTTGTCAGGCACATTTTTGGTTGGTTACAGGTTTCTTGCGTATTCAGGTAGCTAATTTACCCCATAACTTATTTTACTTAGGTTTGATGTGTGTATGGCTCCCTTTAAAGCGGTTCTCTTTGGTACCACCTGTTCTTCCAGTTGCTTGGTTGATTAGGATGTAATACTGTTCAAAGAGCCCTCTTGCATTTATTTATGAGAGGAGGACCTTGACAGATAGGGATTTAGAAGAAGCAAATGCTAGACAGGGATGACCATTGCATGTTTATGAAAAGAAAATTTATCTATAGACTTCGGACTTTCTTGGGTTTGTGAAGTGAAAGACCTATGGTAGCCATCTGGTTCTTTTGGGGATTTGCACCTGAATCCTACATTTTTCATAGGATTTTTAGGCCTCATTTTTTTGTTTGCATCAAAGCTACATCAGGGGTTTGGTTATTGCATCACGTAGCTTATTTACCCATTAATTTCCTATACTTTGTTTGATATTGTGTATGTATAATTGTTTAGTGTCACTTGCTTTTAGAACAAAGAGCTGGTGTACCAGATGTTCAAAATATGCCCTAGAGGCAATAATAAAGTGGTTATTATTATATTTCCTTGTTCATGATAATTGTCTATTGTTCATGCTATAATTGTATTAATTGGAAACCGTAATACATGTGTGAATACATAGACTATAATATGTCCCTAGTAAGCCTCTAACTGACTAGCTCGTTGATCAATAGATGGTCGTGGTTTCCTGACCATGGACATTGGATGTCGTTGATAACGGGATCACATCATTGGGAGACTGATGTGATGGACAAGACCCAATCCTCAGCGTAGCGCAAGATCGTGTAGTTCGTTTGCTAGAGCTTTTCTAATGTCAAGTATCATTTCCTTAGACCATGAGATTGTGCAACTCCCGCATACTGTAGGAATGCTTTGGGTGTACCAAACGTCACAACGTAACTTGGTGGCTATAAAGGTGCACTACAGGTATCTCCGAAAAGTGTCATTGGGTGGCATGAATCGAGGATCGATTTGTCACTCCGTATGATGGAGAGGTATCTCTGGGCCCACTCGGTAATGCATCATCATAACGAGCTCAATGTGACTAAGGAGTTAGCCACGGGTTCATGCATTATGGAACGAGTAAAGAGACTTGCCGGTAACGAGATTGAACGAGGTATAGAGATACCGACGATCGAATCTCGGGCAAGTAACATACCGATGGACAAAGGGAATTGTATACGGGATTGATTGAATCCTCGACATCGTGGTTCATCGAATGAGATCATCGTGGAACATGTGGGAGCCAACATGGGTATCCAGATCCCGCTGTTGGTTATTGGCCGAAGAGATGTCCCAGTCATGTCTGCATGGTTCCCGAACCCGTAGGGTCTACACACTTAAGGTTCGGTGACGCTAGAGTTGTTATGGGAAATTGTATGCGGTTACCGAAGGTTGTTCGAAGTCCCAGATGAGATCCCGGACGTCACGAGGAGTTCCGGAATGGTCCGGAGGTGAAGAATTATATATGGGAAGTCCAGTTTCAATCGCCGGAATAATTTCGGGGGTTATCGGTATTGTACCGGGACCATCGAAAGGGGTCCTGGGGTCCACCTGCCCCGGTGGGCCAAGTGGGCTGAACAAGGGTGGGAACCAGCCCCCTAGTGGGCTGGTGCGCCCCCCCCCCCCCAAGGGCTCAAGGCGCCTAGGGTTGAAAACCCTAGGGGTGGGGCGCCCCACCTAACTTGTGGGGCAAGTTCCCCTGCCCCCTCTAGATGCATCTAGGAGGGCCGCCCCTCTCCCTTCACCCTATAAATAGAGGGGTGGGAGGCAGCCGCACTTTCCTTCGGGCGCGGCCCTTCCCCCTCTCCAACACCTCCTCCTCCTCCGTAGTGCTTGGCGAAGCCCTGCCGGAGAACTGCAAGCTCCACCACCACCCCGTCGTGCTGCCAGAGCTCTCCCTCAACTTATCCTCTCCCCTTGCTGGATCAAGAAGGAGGATACATCCCTGGGTTGTACGTGTGTTGAACGCGGAGGTGCCGTCCGTTGGCGCTGGATCGGATCTTCCGCGATTTGAATCGCCGCGAGTACGACTCCATCATCTGCGTTCCTTGTAACGCTTCCGCTTAGCGATCTTCAAGGGTATGAAGATGCAATCCCTCTCTCTCGTTGCTAGTATCTCCTAGATTGATCTTGGTGACACGTAGGAAAATTTTGAATTATTACTACGTTCCCTAACAGTGGCATCATGAGCTAGGTCTATGCGTAGATTCTATGCACGAGCAGAACACAAAGTAGTTGTGGGTGATGATTTGTTTAATTTTCTTACCGTTACTAGTATTATCTTGATTCGGCGGCATTGTGGGATGAAGCGGCCTGGACCGACCTTACACGTACGCTTACGTGAGACTGGTTCCACCGACTGACATGCACATGATGCATAAGGTGGCTGGCGGCAGGGGCGGACCCACGTTCATGGGAGTGGGGGCCTAGGACCCCACTCAAAATATGAAACTTCAGTGATATTTCTTTGAAATTTCAGAAAATTTTGCCAAAACTATGTGAATTTATACAAAGTATGCCCCCACTCCCATAGTTTGCCCCCACTTAGAATAGTTTCTGGGTCCGCCCCTGGCTAGCAGGTGTCTGTCTCTCCCACTTTAGTCAGATCAGATTCGACGAAGAGGGTCCTTATGAAGGGTAAATAGCAATTGGCATATCACCATTGTGGTTTTTGCGTAGGTAAGAAATTTTCTTGCTAGAAACCCATAGCAGCCACGTAAAACATGCAACAACAATTAGAGGACGTCTAACTTGTTTTTGCAGGGTATGCTATGTGATGTGATATGGCCAAAAGGATGTGATGAATGATATATGTGATGTATGAGATTGATCATGTTCTTGTAATAGGAATCACGACTTGCATGTCGATGAGTATGACAATGGCGAGGAGCCATAGGAGTTGTCTTAATTTATTGTATGACTGCATGAGTCAATGTAAACGCCATGTAATTACTTTACTTCATTGCTAACCATTAGCCATAGTAGTAGAAGTAATAGTTGGCGAGACAACTTCATGAAGACACGGTGATGGAGATCATGGTGTCATGCCGGTGACGAAGGTGATCATGCCGCGCCTAGAAGATGAAGATCAAAGGCGCAAGATGATATTGGCCATATCATGTCACTTTATGATTTGCATGTGATGTTTGTCATGTTTACATCTTGCTTAGAACGACGGTAGCATAAATAAGATGATTCCTCACTAAAATTTCAAGAAAAGTGTTCCCCCTAACTGTGCACCGTTGCGAAGGTTCGTTGTTTCAAAGAACCACGTGATGATCGGGTGTGATAGATTATAACGTTCGCATACAACGGGTGTAAGCCAGATTTACACATGCGAAACACTTAGGTTGACTTGACGAGCCTAGCATGTACAGACATGCCTCGGAACACGAGAGACCGAAAGGTCGAACATGAGTCGTGTAGTAGATACGATCAACATGGAGATGTTCACCGTTGATGACTAGTCCGTCTCACGTGATGATCTGACATGGCCTAGTCGATTCGGATCATGTAACACTTGGATGACTAGAGGGATGTCTATCTGAGTGGGAGTTCATTAAATAATTTGATTAGATGAACTTAATTATCATGAACTTAGTCTAAAATATCTTTACAATATGTCTTGTAGATCAAATGGCCCACACTAATGTTGCCCTCAACTTCAACGCGTTCCTAGATAAAACCAAGCTGAAAGACGATGGTAGCAACTATACGGACTGGGTCCGTAACCTGAGGATCATCCTCATAGCTGCCAAGAAAGCATATGTCCTTGAAGCACCGCTAGGTGAAGCACCCATTTTCCTAGCAACTCAAGACGTTATGAACGCCTGGCAGTCGCGTAGTGATGATTACTCCTGTTCAAGGCGGCATGCTTTTACAGCTTAGAACCGGGGCTCCAAAAGCGTTTTGAGCAAAGACGGAGCATATGAGATGTTCCAAGAGCTGAAAATGGTTTTCCAAGCTCATGCCCGGTCGAGATATGAAGTCTCCGACAAGTTCTACAAATGTAAGATGGAGGAAAACAGTTACATCGTGAGCATATACTCAAAATGTCTGGGTTGCACAACCGCTTGTCTTAGCTGGGAGTTAATCTTCCAGATGACTCGGTCATTGACAGGATCCTCCAGTCGCTTCCACCTAGCTACAACAGCTTTGTGATGAACTACAATATGCAAGGGATGGAGAAGTCCATTCCTGAGTTATATTCAATGCTGAAATCAGCGGAGGTGGAAATCAAAAAGGAACATCAAGTGTTAATGGTGAATAAGACCACTAGTTTCAAGAAGGGCAAGGGTAAGAAGAACTTCAAGAAGGACGGCAAGGGAGTTGCCGCGCCCGGTAAATCAGTTGCCGGAAAGAAGCCAAAGAATGGATCCAAGCCCAAGACTCAGTGCTTTTATTGCAAGGGAAATAGTCACTGGAAATGGAACTGCCCCAAGTACTTAGCGGATAAGAAGGCCGGTAACGCCAAAGGTATATGTGATATACATGTTATTGATGTGTACCTTACTAGCGCTCGTAGTAGCTCACAGGTATTTGATACCGGTGCGGTTGCTCATATTTGTAACTCAAAACAGGCCTGGAATAAGCGGTGGCGAAGGACGCAGGTGACGATGCACGCCGGAATGGTTCCAAGGTCGATGTGATCGCCGTCGGCACGCTACTCTACATTTACCTACGGGATTAGTTTTAAACCTCAATAATTGTTATTTAGTGCTAGCTTTGAGCATGAACATTGTATCTGGATCTTGTTTAATGTGAGATGGCTACTCATTTAAATCTGAGAATAATGGTTGTTCTACTTATATGAGAGATATGTTTTATGGTCATGCCCAGGTCAATGGTTTACTTTTATTGAATCTCGAGCGTGATGTTACACATATTCATAGCGTGAATGACAAAAGATGTAAGGTTGATAATGATAGTCCCACATACTTGTAGTAATCGCCGCTTGGTCACATTGGTGTCAAACGCATGAAGAAACTCCATGCGAGATGGACTTTTGGAGTCTCTTGATTATGAATCATTTGACACGTGCGAACCATGCCTCATGGGCAAAATGACCAAGACTCCGTTCTCCGGAACAATGGAGCGAGCAACCAACTTATTGGAAATCATACATACTGATGTGTGTGATCCAATGAGCGTTGAGGCTCGCGGTGGCTATCGTTATGTTCTCACCCTCACTGATGACTTAAGTAGATATGGGTATGTCTACTTAATGAAACACGAGTCTGAGACCTTTGAAAAGTTCAAGGAATTTCAGAGTGAGGTAGAGAATCAACATGACAGGAAAATAAAGTTCCTACAATCAGATTATGGAGGAGAATATTTGAGTCACGAGTTTGGCATGCACTTGAAGAAATGTGGAATTGTTTCACAACTCACGCCGCCTGGAACACCTCAGCATAATGCTGTGTCCGAACATCGTAATCGCACTCTATTGGATATGGTGCGATCTATGATGTCTCTTACCGATCTACCGCTATCATTTTGGGGTTATGCTTTAGAGACTGCCGCATTCACTTTAAATAGGGCTCCATAGAAATCCGTTAAGACGACACCATATGAATTATGGTTTGGGAAGAAACCTAAGTTGTCGTTTCTGAAAGTTTGGGGATGCGGTGCTTATGTCAAGAAACTTCAACATGAAAATCTCGAACCCAAGTCGGAAAAATGTGTCTTCATAGGATACCCTAAGGAAACTATTGGGTATACCTTCTACCTCAGATCTGAAGGCAAGATCTTTGTTGCCAAGAATGGATCCTTTCTGGAGAAAGAGTTTCTCTCGAAAGAAGTAAGTGGGAGGAAAGTAGAACTTGATGAGATACTACCTCTTGAACCGGAGAGTACCGCAGCTCAGGAAGATGTTTCTGTGGTGCCTGCACCGACTAGAGAGGAAGTTGATGATGATGATCATGAAACTTCAGATCAAGTTACTACTGAACTTCGTAGGTCCACGAGGACATGTTCCGCACCAGAGTGGTACGGCAACCCTTTCCTGGAAATCATGTTGTTAGACAACGGCGAACCTTCGAACTATGAAGAAGCGATGGCGGGCCCGGATTCCAACAAATGGCTTGAGGCCATGAAATCCGAGATAGGATCCATGTATGAAAACGAAGTATGGACTTTGACAGACTTGCCCGATGATCGGCAAGCCATAGAGAATAAATGGATCTTTAAGAAGAAGACTGGCGCGGATGGTAATGTGACCATCTATAAGGCTCAGCTTGTCGCTAAGAGTTATCGACAAGTTCAAGGGGTTGACTACGATGAAACTTTCTCACCCGTAGCGAAGCTGAAGTCCGTCCAAATCATGTTAGCAATTGCCACATTCTATGATTATGAGATATGGCAAATGGATGTCAAAACGGCATTCCTTAATGGTTTCCTTAAGGAAGAATTGTATATGATGCAGCCAAAAGGTTTTGTCGATCCTAAGAATGCTGACAAGATATGCAAGCTCCAAATACTTCCATCTATGGGCTGGTGCAAGCATCTCGAGTTGGAACATTCGCTTTGATGAAATGATCAAAGTGTTTGGGTTTATGCAGACTTATGGAGAAGCATGTGTTTACAAGAAAGTGAGTGGGAGCTCTGTAGCATTTCTCATATTATATGTGGACGACATATTGTTGATGGGAAATGATATAGAACTCTTGGAAAGCATAAAGGCCTACTTGAATAAGTGTTTTTCGATGAAGGACCTTGGAGAAGCTGCTTACATATTAGGCATCAAGATCTATAGAGATAGATCGAGACGCCTCATTGGTCTTTCACAAAGCACATACCTTGACAAGATATTGAAGATGTTCAATATGGATCACCCAAGAAGGGGTTCTTGCCTCAGATTGCAAGGTGTGAGATTGAGCACGGCTCAATGCCCGACCTCGGCAGAAGATAGAGAAAAGATGAGTGCCATCCCCTATGCCTCAGCCATAGGCTCTATTATGTATGCCATGCTGTGTACCAGACCTAATGTGAACCTTGCCGTAAGTTTGGTAGGGAGGTACCAAAGTAATCCTGGTATGGAACACTGGACAATATCCTAAAGTACCTGAAAAGGACTAAGGATATGTTTCTCGTTTATGGAGGTGACGAAGGGCTCGTCAGAAAGGGTTACGCCGATGCTAGCTTCGACACGCATCCGATGACTCAAGTCACAAACTGGATATGTGTACATTTTGAATGGTGGGGGCGGTCGGTGGTGCGATTTGCAAGCAAAGCGTCGTGGCGGGATCTACATGTGAAGCGGATACATAGCTGCCTCGGGAGGCAAAGACAGAAGTACTGGATGAAGGAGTTCATCACCGACCTAGGAGTAATTCCCAATGCGGCGGGCCGATGACTCTCTTCTGTGACAACACTGGAGCTATTGCCCTTGCCAAGGAGCCCAGGTTTCACAAGAAGACCAGGCATATCAAGCGTCGCTTCAACTCCATTCGTGAATATATTCAAGATGGAGATGAAGGAAATATGCCCTAGAGGCAATAATAAAGTTATTATTTATTTCCTTATTTCATGATAAATGTTTATTATTCATGCTAGAATTGTATTAACCGGAAACTTAGTACATGTGTGAATACATAGACAAAACAAAGTGTCCCTAATATGCCTCTACTTGATTAGCTCGTTTATCAAAGATGGTTATGTTTCCTAACCATAGACATGTGTTGTCATTTGATGAACGGGATCACATCATTAGGAGAATGATGTGATGGACAAGACCCATTCGTTAGCTTAGCATTATGATTGTTACAGTTTCATTGCTACTGCTTTCTTCATGACTTATACATGTTCCTCACACTATGAGATTATGCAACTCCCGAAAACCGGAGGAACACTTTGTGTGCTACCAAACGTCACAACGTAACTGGGTGATCATAAAGGTGCTCTACAGGTGTCTCTGATGGTACTTGTTGAGTTGGCATAGATCGAGATTAGGATTTGTCATCCGATTGCTCTGAGAGGTATCTCTGCCCTCTCGGTTGCATCGTCACTATAAGCCTTGCAAGCAATGTGACTAATGAGTTAGCTGCGGGATGATGTATTACGGAACGAGTAAAGAGACTTGTCGGTAACGAGATTGAACTAGGTATTGAGATATCGACGATCGAATCTCGGGCAAGTAACATACCGATGACAAAGGCAACAATGTATGTTGTTATGCGGTTTGACCGATAAAGATCTTCGTAGAATATGTAGGAACCAATATGAGCATCCAGGTTCCGCTATTGGTTATTGACCGGAGATGAGTCTCGGTCATGTCTACATAGTTCTTGAACCCGTAGGGTCCGCACGCTTAACGTTCGGTGACGATCGGTATTATGAGTTTATGTGTTTTGATGTACCGAAGATAGTTCAGAGTCCCGGATGTGATCACGAACATGACGAGGAGTGTCAAAATGGTCGAGACATAAAGATTGATATATTGGACGGCTATATTCGGACACCGGAAGTGTTCCGGGTGATTTCGGAGAAAACCAGAGTGCCGGAGGGTTACAGAACCTCCCCCTGAGAACTAATGGGCCACATGGGCCTTAGTGGAGAGAGAGAGAGAGGGGCCGGCTGGAAGGCCGCGCCTCCCCCTCCGGGTCCGACTGACTAGGGAAGGCGGCGCCTCTTTCCTTCTCCCTCTCCTTCTTCCTTTCCCTCCTAGTAGGAGTAGGAAAGGGAGTCCTACTCCTACTAGGAGGAGGACTCCTCTCTGGCGCTGGCCACAAGGGCCGCCGGCCTCCCCTTGCTCCTTTATATACGGGGCAGGGGGCACCCTAGGACACACAAGTTGATTGTTCCAAGCCGCAGCGGTGCCCCTCCACCATATTCCACCTCGGTCATATCATTGCGGTTTAGGCGAAGCCCCTGCTACCGTAGCTTCATCATTACCGTCATCACATCGTCGTGCTGACGAAGCTCTTCCTCGAAGCTCTACTGGATCGTGAGTTCGTGGGACGTCACCGAGCCGAACGTGTGCAGATCGCGGAAGTGTCGTACGTTCGGTACTAGGATCGGTCGATCGTGAAGACGTACGACTACATCAACCGCTTGTCATAACGCTTCCGCTTACGGTCTATGAGGGTACGTGGACGACACTCTCCCCTCTCGTTGCTATGCATCACCATGATCTTGCATGTGCGCAGGGAAATTTTTGAAATTACTACGTTCCCGAACAGGAGACATGGATATTTGTAAAGTGCATACGGATCTGAATGTTGCAGATCTGTTGACTAAACCTCTTCCACGAACAAAACATGATCAACACCAGAACTCTATGGGTGTTCGATTCATCACAATGTAACTAGATTATTGACTCTAGTTCAAGTGGGAGACTGTTGGAAATATGCCCTAGAGGCAATAATAAAGTGGTTATTATTATATTTCCTTGTTCATGATAATTGTCTATTGTTCATGCTATAATTGTATTAACCGTAAACCGTAATACATGTGTGAATATATAGACCGTAATATGTCCCTAGTAAGCCTCTAGTTGACTAGCTCGTTGATCAATAGATGGTCGTGGTTTCCTGACCATGGACATTGGATGTCGTTGATAACGGGATCACATCATTGGGAGAATGATGTGATGGACAAGACCCAATCCTAAGCGTAGCGCAAGATCGTGTAGTTCATTTGCTAAAGCTTTTCTAATGTCAGGTATCATTTCCTTAGACCATGAGATTGTGCAACTCCCGGATACCGTAGGAATGCTTTGGGTGTACCAAACATCACAACGTGAATCGGGTGGCTATAAAGGTGCACTACAGGTATCTCGAAAGTGTCTGCTGGGATGGCACGAATCGAGACTGGATTTGTCACTCCGTATGACGGAGAGGTATCTCTGGGCCCACTTTCGGTAATGCATCATCATGAACGAGCTCAATGTGACTAAGGAGTTAGCCACGGATCATGCGTTACGTAATCCAGTAAAGAGACTTGCCGGTAACGAGATTGAACGAGGTATAGAGATACCGACGATCGAATCTCGGGTAAGTAACATACCGATGGACAAAGGGAATTGTATACGGGATTGATTGAATCCTCGACATCGTGGTTCATCCGATGAGATCATCGTGGAACATGTGGGAGCCAACATGGGTATCCAGATACCGCTGTTGATTATTGGCCGGAGAGATGTCCCAGTCATGTCTGCATGGTTCCTGAACCCGTAGGGTCTACACACTTAAGGTTCGGTGACGCTAGAGTTGTTATGGGAAATTGTATGCAGTTACCGAAGGTTGTTCGGAGTCCCGGATGAGATCCCGGACATCATGAGGAGTTCCGGAATGGTCCAGAGGTGAAGAATTATATATGGGAAGTCCAGTTTCAGTCGTCGGAATAATTTCGAGGGTTATCGGTATTGTACCGGGACCACCGAAAGGGGTCTGGGGTCCACTGGGTGGGGCCACCTGCCCCGGTGGGCCAAGTGGGCTGAACAAGGGTGGGAACCAGCCCCTGGTGGGCTGGTGCGCCCCCCCCCCCCAAGGGCCCAGGGCGCCTAGGGTTGAAAATCCTAGGGGGTGGGAACGCCTCCCACCTAACTTGTGGGGCAAGTTCCCCCCTTGCCCCCCCCCCCTCTAGATGCATCTAGGGGGGGCGGCCCCCTCTTCCTTCACCCTATAAATAGAGGGGGGTGGGAGGGCAGCCGCACCCTTCCCCTGGCGCAGCCCTTTCCCATCTCCAACACCTCCTCCTCCTCCGTAGTGCTTCGTGAAGCCCTGCCCGAGAACTGCAAGCTCCACCACCACGCCGTTGTGCTACCGGAGCTCTCCCTCAACTTCTCCTCTCCCCTTGCTGGATCAAGAAGGAGGAGACGTCCCCTGGTTGTACGTGTGTTGAACGCGGAGGCGCCGTCCGTTCGGCGCTGGATCGGATCTTCCGCGATTTGAATCGATGCGAGTACGACTCCATCATCCGTGTTCCTTGTAACGCTTCCGCTTAGCGATCTTCAAGGATATGAAGATGCACTCCCTCTCTCTCGTTGCTAGTATCTCCTAGATTGATCTTGGTGACACATAGGAAAATTTTGAATTATTACTACGTTCCCCAACACCAGACATGGAAGAAAGGAGTAGACGGATCAACAGATTCCAGATGCTATAGGTTCTATATATGCGAAGCAGAGATAGTTCTAGGTAAAAGTGTATTGATGGTCGGAATTGGTGGCACATTGTCACCGGTCCGCTACATCTGTAATCATACATTCAACATGTAATTTAGCAAGTCTGCATGTTATCCCCTATCAAACATAATTTTAGTACGCTAGTGTAGCCTCCATATAAGCTTTCTGAGTCAACTGGATCATGTGTAAATTAGGTATTCATTGCCTCTATTTACATTCCTTTAATTAGGTAAAATTTGTTAATCATAGTGGAGGTCGGAATTTCGGAGCCGTCGCCAGTGTACGTAGTTGCCATTGGACGGCTCGTCAGAATCTCGGCAGCGGAAGCGAGCACCGAGAGCAGTTGTATTTGTTCTAGGCTTGTAGCTCGTATTGAGAAAACGGCAGTCAACTATCTTCCTTTAGGAGAGACTTCAGGTTCTTCTCCTGTTGTGAGTGATGTAGCGTGGGATTTCTATGGCGTCAGTCAAGAAGCTGAGGACCTCACCCAAATTTCTTTCATGGCAACTGATGCGGTCTTCACCATAGGCATCTATCCATATGATGAGGAGTCTAACTGCTCTGAGTTTGATGAGTTTCCCGGTTTCTGGCCATCTGAGGGCCAAGGACAACTGCGGTGCAAGTCGCTTTGATGATGAAGACTTCCTCTTCCACGAGAATGGCTGAAGCGTCAGGCACAAGAAGAAAATGAGGCCCTTTTGGTTTATCAGCAAGCTTTGCTTAAGTGTCGTGCTTAGCTTCAGTGCCTCTATTAAAGTGTTCTGAATTAGTGTAGTATGCACCTATCCAACCTTAGTGTAAATTATTTGTAATGAGTATTATGAACCAGTGTTCTAGATGGATGATAGCAGGCAATGTATATCTGCATAAAACTACTACCCCTTGGCTATTGTAATTTATGCACCTGTCAAACGTTAGATTCGGTATTATGTGTCTATCTATTCTGCTTCTGCTTGTCACTAAGGTTGTTTTTTTGTTTCCATTACTGTATTTCTGTAAGGTGAACCTTTTTTCCTAATACGGTCAAGCACCGATCTTAAAAGAAAGACAGAAATATATGTTACAAAGGAAAAGACATTGTTAGCCCTGAATGTGGTTTGCTTGCTCAATATTGATCTCGCTGCCACTGCTTCTGCTGCTCTATATCACTGAGTTGTATGCCCTGCTTCTCTTAATCAAACTAAATGGTTCTGCTTTGTGCTCAACTCCTTGTTATTAATCAGGATAAATATTGCTGCTTTATCATGCGCAAGTAAACATGAACATGCTAACCTGCCTCATTGGCACACGCGCTTAGGCACAACGTTTGGACCCGGCACCGCGTGCCAGGGCGCGTTGTAGGTCTAGTATTGATTGTATGCGTGGAGTACAGACGATTGTGGTAACCGAAAAATATTTACATGAGGGAGAGATAGAGATAAACAACATATGTAAACAAAAGAGAATCTATTTCTATCCTAACAAGATGTAACGCACAAGTCATGGTGCGGCTACTGCTAACAACCTGCTTGTTTAACACGTGGTTGGATGGTTAGAGAGACTGTGGTATCCCCAGTCCACTAGGGTTCAAAACCTGGTGCTTGCATTTATTCCTGGATTTATTTCAGGATTTCCGGTGATGCGCATTCAATGGGAGGAGACATTCCCGTCGACGACAAGGTGTCTACAGCGACTTCGTAAATTTCAAGATGATATAACGACTCAGTATTTTGAAGGTGCTCATAGGGGTAGGATGTACATGTGCGTTTATAGGAGTGAGTGTATGCGCGTGTATATGAGCGCTTGCATTTGTACTGTATTAAAGAAAACACGTTGACCTGGACATCTAGGCAAAATTGTATGTGCTTTGATGCAGCCTAAAAAAAGTCTAATGTAGATCTTCAAATGGTGATTTTTTTTTTTGGCACGATCTTCAAAATGGTGATTGATATCGTGTGGGTGGATGTTGGTGGCTGTTTTCATGTTGTTCTTTTCTGAACTTCTGTTCTTTTTTTTTCTCTAGGTGAGTTTGTTAACAGTTGCAAGGCAACTTTTCTTGGTGGTCTTCTTCGTCCTTGGCGGTGGATCAATCCCATCTAATACATGGATAAATACGTCATTGCCAATGTAACTAGAGTGGGTGAGACAATGAGACAAAATATTTAAAGGACAATGAGACACAAAATACTGCATGGAGCACTCCTCGCTAAAAAGAAATGCAGTATTTTTAACTGATTTAAGTGTTTGAGGAGCTGACGTGTATGGAGTACTATCTCCGTCTAGGTTTATTTGTCCTCATCGTATTTTTGTCAAAGTTCGACCATGTATTAAACTTACAAAATGTTAATGCACATCACTGAAAATTATATTGCTGGATTTGTATGCGAATGTAGTTACTAATGATATTGTTATTTCTATGTATAACTTATATTTTATAAGTTAAAATCATGGTTAAAATATGATCTAAAATATAAGGGGACTAGTAAACCAGGATGTAGGTAGAAAACATAATTGCAGACACAATCGACAGCTCCATGTCTTAGATGACGTTTGCCTTAGTCATTTTTCCTTGCGCATGTCAAAACGGGAATAAGATTCTCTGTCTAATGTCCTGGAGATCAGTTTTCTGCTGCAACGTACATGGTGTTTTTTTACGCGACCTAGAACGTAGTTTTTGGTGCATGTTACGTTCAAAAGGATTGGTGCATCTTAAATAGTTTTTATTAGTTGCCCTGTTATGATGTTGAATGCAAGAAATGCAGACATTCAATAGATGTAATCAGTGTCCAATAAAATGCAGCCACTACTTGCAGCCTAATTAAAAATTCATAAGCTAGCCCATGGAAAAAACACAAAACCTACGGTTGTGACACACTAATGGCAATTGCCAAAGCAACGAATTCCATATAAAAGGGGGTAAAGCAAAGAAAGGAAAAAACAATTGAAGAGCGACACGCATATGCTTCTAGTATGTGAGTACAGGAGCTACGAAATAATCAATCCGATATGCTAACACATTAGCAACAATCTTGTATTAGCCATCCACCATGATTGATGTCATATCAAAGTGTGTTTAAATTTGATTACAGGATTAAAATTAACATCTCTAGTTGAACAATCGAGTGCACTTCTCACTCAGACTCAGAGGACACACCATAACAAAACAGATGAAAAAGTATGGGCTACAGAAGACTGTCGAGCTGAGATTGCAGATCAGATATAGACAGCATACCAATAGACTGAATTTCTTCAGCCGAGTATTCTGAGTTCAGAAGGGACTGTAGCTGTATATGAGCCTCAACTATATTCGACCTACAACAAAGAAAAACGCATAAGAAGAAACTCACAGAAAACAACTTTAGTAGTACATAAAGTGTTTGACCCTCTTCAGTGTACAATCACTAGTGTCAGCATACATGTTAGAATTTCATAGTATAAGAAAGCATGAATAAAGGACAATCTTGTATTCAGCCATAACCAAAAGTTAGCTGCGTACAGCTTAGCACATTTCAACTTACTAAACGAGGTACTTGTGTGAAAATCTAGATGATGCACACAAGTAAAAAGTACCACGATTGACAATGATGTATGGAAGTGTACTGATTTTATGAAAACAGTGGAATGGTAAGGTAAAAATTTGCTCAACTACTAGGGACCCTTGAAAAATATAAAAATTGCGTCTGTAGCAGTACTAGGTGGAGATATGCTTCGAGTGCTCTAGTTTGCATAAATGACAACACAGAATAGAAACGGGCAGAAGCAGAGCTTGGTCAAAGAACCTCTAGTTTGCAGGCTTTGATCCCCGCACATGCTGCTGAACTCTTGTACCTATTTACTTCTCCACTTAATGAAAAGAGTTGTCTATTCATAGTTGTGTAATACCACCCCTAAGGATGATGAGGATCTATAAAGGTTCTTTCATCAAGCTCTCGCTTCGGGCTCCAGTACATTTATATATCGGCCTATGGCATCCTGGGAATACAAGTCCCTAACAAGGATTTGATTTCTATCAATATATGAATGATTTCTTATGGCAAAAACTTAAGTTGGTAGCTAACTTTGGCCAGGTAAGCATTACTACTGCAGTGGATAAATAATGCCATGGTATTCTTGATGGGTGTTGTAGGACGTAGAACCTTACTTGATGGGTTTGAATATAATTAATCTTGTCGACGGATTTTGCAAATACAACATCAACTTGGTCATTGCTTTGGGCAGATCTTGTTGAATAGCAGTCCCAACCTGTTTTGGCAGAATGAATAGTTCCATAACATATGAAAAGCAGCACAGTAGTAAATAGATTTTCATAAAATGACATGTACCTTTTGAACCAGCTCTGCAACTTTATCGGGTGAAGCAAATGCTTGTGTCTTAAGGGGTTTTGCTAGAACAGAATCCAAATTCTGGCCCTGGCTACCTGAGGACAGTGCAACTTTGACAGCAGTTACCTGCCATACAAGTGAATCGTGTTACAATCAAAATTTTAGAGTATAGCCTACCACACTGGATATAAACACTGAGTTCTAAGATTGTGGTCACACATCTCACATTCTGGCTTCGCTGTTTGGCATGAACTATAAAATGATGGCCTGATTAATACTAGAGATTCGGATAGTCACAACTCGCAATACAAAATGGCAACATTTCAGGACTGCTGCAGTTATTACAGCAAAAAAGAAGTCCACTTTACTCTTCTGCAGCATCTCCAATGTCCACATAACATCCAATGTATCATGCTGTTTACCACCACCACCACCCCCACCCCCCACCCCTAGAGCTAGTTCTGCCCGCTACAACTTCGAGTATATTGGCCACATATGAAAGTCATGTAACCTGGTTTTGTTTTGCACATCATGGCATCCATGTCACCCTTCTTCTATCTCCCGTCCTCTCTATGTCTCTGCCATCCCTCCATCTTTCCCTCCAACTCTCATGGCTCTGCATGTAGAAGACTTTTCTCCCCTCCATCTTTCCCTTCCACTCCCATGATACTCTGCACGTAGAAGACCTATACACAGCCATGCGCCCACACGCTCAACGGCCACCTGAGCTTGCTCTCAATGCTCATGACATACGATCAGTCCCCTTGAAAGAAACGCTCGTCAAACTAACGGCAAAAGAACATGCCTTGTTTCTAAGGCATCCTGCTTTAGACGCTTAAGCGATAAGGCGCCCTGACAGCGGCTTAGAAATATGCCTGCTTTAGGCGCTTAGGCGCCGCTTAGGCATCAGAGCGGGTGGTGCTCACCTTAGGTCGCTTTACCGCCTTATAAACAATGAGAACAGGCAGAACAGACGATTACAATTTAGGATTAGGGGCAGAATGGGGAGGTGATAAGTGGGGAATTGGGTACGGGCTGGTCTTGAGCTACTATGCACGCACCAGTGTCTTCTATTCCTGCTAATGGTTGCCAATTCAGCACTTCTTGATGTGTACTGTTGGTAACTCTTTGGTTGTACGACTGCTTTTCCTTGTAAATTTTGACATGCCAAGTTGGACATCTGGTCATCCAGCTGTATAACCCCATGCGATTGGAGTGCTCCACTTGCTTGAGGCAGAATATCAAACAGGTTCCAGCTGGGCAGGGCAACTCTATTCTGCCGGCAGCATGAGACAAACCTGAAGCAGTAGCAGAGTAGCAAGTTCAATAACCAGATCCCAAGTTCATTCTGGATCCTGCGCAGGATGCAGCTGGGAGACCCCAGCAGACTGGCACCATGTCCAGTCTCATGGAGGAGCTGCCATGCAGGAGGTCCGAACACACCGGCAAGTCCTTAGACCTATCTGTGTCAAGACCAAGAATGCACCTGCCTCCAAAACCAGTTGAAGGGAAGGCCACATGGGCAAAGCAGGATGACATAAAAAGACCCTAAAACCAGTCTCGGTGTTAGCCCTACCTATACCTCATTCTTACGAGAAAGAGAAGGGTTTGGCATAGAGAGAACAAAACTAGTAAAGGAAACAAACCCACTGCTTCAGGAAGGTGAGGCCAAGGATGTGACCCAACTTTAGAGGTCAAATAGACTAAATGGAACTTTTGTGTGTTATTTAGGAAACGGTGGGGAGAAAAGTGAACTTTCTATTACAGCAAAACAAAATACAAAGGGCTAAGTTTCGATTAACCATACCTTAGTAACAAAAGAAAGCATTGGGTCCACTACTAGTTTAGTGATGGACATTATAAACTCTTCACAAGTAGATTTGAGGCCTTTCTCCAGTTCCTGAAATAAAAGAGTATTCGCAGGGAAATTAGCTGGAATCAACAAAACTGAAAGTGGATGCGAGCGCAAATGGTTAAACAATCATGTTTGAGTATTCAGTGTTGCCATATTTTAGACATTAGCAACTGTCAACAGCTTCATGACATGTCAAGATGCATTTGTACATCAGCACAGGCAAAGTCCGACTTATGCTCACAAATGCATGCACATCTGCACACATTATTTCCAATTGTCACGATATGGAATGCCGCTTTCTAGTAGCTGTTGAAGTAAGTCTTCTCCATCGGTTCAGACTTGACTCTACCGGTTGGTGCATGAAACTTAATAGTACAAACGATGGGAGAATAACAAAAACATCTTACACTTGATAGCAAATGATCACTTGTAAGCCAAAAGGCAAAATTCTGTCGGTTCAAGTTGCTTACTTTTCTGGCGTCAATTTGATTCTCCAAAATGCGGGGAGAAAAGGTCCTAGCAAGTGATGTTGACCTTGACCAGTCAAATAATGAGACCTGGCCCCTGAGAATCCTTCTTAAGTGATCCTGTAAAAGGAGCATGTGATTTGTTTTAGTTATCTAGGACTAGGAAATATGATCAACTAACATGATAAATAACATCAGCATGATGATAGCTAAATGATAATAAAAAAAGCTTTGGTCCTGTGGAGATCACATGATTAAGTCAAAGTGATATTACACTATTGAAAACCTTAATCAAGCTTCCAAAAATCCAAGCTCACTACAGATAGATGCAAAAGAAAAGTAGGGAGTGCATTTGAAAAACATAGGGTTTAAGTTTTCTCTAAAGAAGACAAGATTATAGGTGCATCTTATTTGGTATTGCCAACAGATCACTTCTATTATACTGAAATATAGCAAAAGGAAACGAGACACCTTGTTGGTAATAGGTTCAAAACCGCGACACTTATTTTGGATCGGAGGGAGTACAAACTTTTATGATCTCATCACAATGAGACGCCTTTTAGTCCCAAACAAGTTGGGGTAGGCTAGAGTTGAAAACATAAGATCTCGAAACCAACTCATGGTTCTGGCACGAGGATAGCTAACTTCCATGCAACCCTGTCCATGTCTAGTTCTTCGGTAATATTCCAATCCTTCAGATCTCTCTTGACGGACTCCTCCTATGTCAAGTTTGGTTTACTCTGACCTCTCTTGACATTATCAGCATGCTTAACCGTCCACTATGCACTGGCGCTTCTAGAGACCAGTGTTGCATATGCCCAAACCATCTCAGACGATGTTGGACAAGCTTCTCTTCAATCAGTGCTACCCCAACTCTATTACATATATCCTCGTACACTATCCTTACTTGTGTGTCCACATATCCATCACGCAATCCTCCACAACAAAGTGCTTTAACCTTTCTGCTTTTGATGTCTTTTACTTTTACTCCATTACCTGCTCTCTGGACTATATAACCAGCGACTGAAAACCCTAGTTGGCATCTTTTGCCTTTTGGGTCGAACCTTAGCCGCCACTGTTCATGGTCAGCCTCCAGCATTCCCATGTAATCTCGTATCATAATTAGGAGAGGCCTCTGGATTCGCTATATTGTGAGATGATCATGTCTGTATCTTGTTGTTTCTCTGAATTCCACTATATGACCGCGATACACCCCCACAGCGGCTGCTGACTGCTCATTCCCACAGCCCGCACCGTGTTGCCCCTCTTCCACCCTCGTGGCGCCGACTCCCTCCACCTCCACTTCTCCTGCATCCCCACCGCAAGCGGCGCCGGCTTCGCTTAGCCCCTGCCCAATCTGCAACCACATCACGCGGCAGTGCTCCCCGATCCAATGACCGAGCTGGGCGGTACTCTAGGAGATGGAGCACGGTCGTGTGACAATGGTGGTTGTGTCCTCTTTATCTCCCTTTCTCTCAGTATAGAAGTCGAAGATGTGACATCCTAGGATCTCGCTGTTGTATGCCTGCTGAGCCCCCTGCTGCAGATACAACTACCCCTGCTCCCAGATCAGACATCATCATCGCCGCACATGTTGCGTCGCCGGTACCTGGAGAACGTGGTGACGGATGGCACACTCTGCAGCCAGCATCGACGATGCCGAGCCAAGGACATGCCTGTTGGGGTATGCCCCAGTTGCGATGATACAATCACGTGCTGCATAGTATAGCCAACACAAGCAATCGGCGCTAGAACTGTGAAGCAGGACACAGGGAGCTGTATGAGTATGAGCTGTCCGCGACGCATCCGGCAAGGAGCGTCAGCAGAACGGATGGCGTAGCGTGTGCCGTTGACAAGCAAACCTAACACGCGTCATACATATAACGGGGTGGAATCTCATGAGGGCAGTTGTGGCCCATCTGGGGCGGGACCATTTATTGCAACAGAGTGTGCAGGCCTGCGCTTGCATAAAACCTGTCGCATAGGCAACGTACGGTTCGGCCAATGGGTGCGAGATAAATCACTAGAAGAGAGAAAATAGCGAGCTGGGTGCCAGGGAACCGAATCTTAACGCAACAGTTCGATAGGTGATACCCAGGTACATGTGATACATATATATATAGGAATGCTAAAGTAAGCGTGAGTATAGAATAAGTTATTCTACAGAGAGCGGCGTTACTGAGAGCAGTAGTATCTGAACATGGTATCCTGGTCGTACGTACATGTCTAGGGATATGGGTTAGTGGGACCTTTCAAGCATATACGGTGATAGGATCATAGGAAAATGGGTGTGTCAGATGCTATACACAGATGAACAGTGATGTACGGTAGCCGGCAGGCTTGTTTTTTCAAAACGAGGTTACGGTGACGACCCGAGCCGTGGATCGCCTCCGTCACGAAAAGCTGCGCAGGGATCAGAATCGTGTCTTCGCCGTCTGCTGCATAAACAACGCCGTCCATGGATCATTAAATGCTCACCGGTGCACAAGAAATTGTGGGCCACTTCGAAATATCTCGGTCCCCAGTTGTAAGTAAACTGTCTCTCTCCTTTCCCCCCTCTCCCCGACCTAGGCGGTGGAAGGTGAAACAATGGCGGCGGCAAGCAGTATGGCCGAGCTTGCAGACCTACGCCACAGCGGGTTCGAGTCTCTGCTGGATCCAGTAGACAGTTAATTTCTCCACTGTATTATTTTGTTTGATTCGATCCGTAGACACGCAAGCGCGTCTAAACGACTGGTTTTCGATTTGATGAACACGCCATAGATTCCCGCTCAGAGAGGTCACGGGTGGTGTTGACCAGCTAGATCCGTTGGTTTTGATGGCTGTTGGGCCGTCGGCAGTGGCACACGCCGACTCGTTGTGCGGGGTTGCAGCTGGACAACACGGCGGCTCTGCTGAGCAGATCGATTCTGGCCGCAAGAGGAAGCAGCCGCCTACTGAATCCTTCGAGTCCACCAGAGAGTTGCACCCAGATGCGCCATTTTGGACCAGAAGGTATACATAGAAAATCAGTGTTCATTTGTCTGAATCCATTATTCTGTTCTTTAGTGCCTATGTCTAAAAAGCCTCTTGAACACTACTACTGCTGTCAGCAAACTGGTCCTCTGTTTTTTTGGTAATCCTCCATGCGTGCAAATTGACCGGCATAGTGTTTTCAAGGCAGATTATGTTGTCCATGCGCGCAATTAGCATATATATTGTTTTCTGGGCAGAGCATGTCATGCAAAAGAGAATCTTGGTCTGCTGTACACCAGCAAAAGCGAGTTTCAGGCCTGAATTCCACAAAATAGTGAATCACATGATAAGTGTCGAGCAGTTTGAGACTGCATGGGGCCTGCTGATTGAGAAATACAATTTGAAGTCCCACAATTACATGACAAATCTTTATGAGATACGACATAAGTGGGCAAAGCCGTATTTCAAAAGTCTCTTCTGCGCCAAAATGACGAGCACACAGCGTAGCGAGAGTGCAAACAATATGTTGAAGATTTACATGCCGCCAGCAAAGCCCAATGCATGTGTTCGTGCGACAATACATGAGGCTTCAATTCGACCGAGAATCGGATGAGAGCTACCAAGAGAAAAGGACAAGAATTGTGAGCGATATTTCATTTATATTTTTGTCGTTTTTGTTTGTCTTGTCGGAGAAGCTGACATCTATCTGTTTTTTGTCCGACTACAGAGTGGTGCTGTGATGAGAACAAATGTTGCTATCGATAGGCATGCAAGCAAAGTTTATACAAGAAAGATGTTTGAGCTATTCGGTGAGAACCTCTTCAAAGGTGCAGCATACCAGGTAGAGGAATTTTTGCGGAAGAAGAAATACATAGCAAGGTACAATGACGCCGACAAACGTGAGAAATGGAGTAAAGTGGATTTCGAGGTGAGCATATCAGATGATGGCGACTGGTTTGACTGTGAATGTGGGCAGTTCGCCCACATGGGGATGCAATGTTGCCATGGTCTGAAGGTTATTTTCTCAATGTGGTATTAATCAATTATTGCTTATCCTGTCATATATTTGATTTGAAACGAATCGATTATGCTTGCCCATGGATTCCAGTGATGGACTACGTTGGCGTGCAGGAGATACCCAAGCGGCACGTCATTAAGAGGTGGATGAAAGATGCAAGGGACATTTTGCCACAACACCTTGCTCACTTTCAGAAAGACCAGGCTGCCAATCAATTTTCAGCAGCCGGAGCTTGACTCTGTACCTACATGCCATGGGACTTGTCAGGATTGGGGACTCATCAGTCGCGACCCACGAGCTTGTGCTCGCTAGGATTAAGGATTTAATCATGGAGGCATCGCCATCGGCTGAAACCAAGGATGGCCTAGGGATCGAGGATAGGCTTGCTGCTGAATCAAACCGGAAAAACATTGGATCAGCTTGCTCTCCATAACATCGAAGGAGAAATGGTAGCAAATGAGAACAGCATGACCGGTTCTGACAATTGGGATGCCCTCGCTGGACTGTCAGCTCCGAGCAAGAAGTGTGGTGTTGGGCGGCCTTGCTCAAGTAGAGTAAAGATGCCATACGAAGGATTCAGTAAGCAAATGAGATTCTGCAGTATATGCACTGCCAGGCCATAAGAAGGCCACCTGCCCAGAGAGGAGCGATGTGCCAAAGCAGACTTGCAAGCCGGACACCACCGTACTTCCTGCACGAGGCCCCTCCTAGGAAATGCATCTTAATACTTTTTTCCGGCTATGAGTAACGTTAGAATAATAATAATCGAGGATTTTCTAATTGATGGCTTGTGTCTCCATGCTTTTTCCTCCTGGTTGCAGTCTAGTTGTATTTGCTGAGACATTAATAATTTGAATTTCTACAAATATGTAGACAACTGTGCTGGTGAGACGAACTTTCCCCCCACACATGACTACTGCTGGCGTTCAAAATATACCGCACCTCTGTTTTAGTGTGTGTATGCTTTAGCTTCCCATCACTGGTTGGTGCTCCTCGAGTAAATGTTGCTATTACATGTCTGTGTTGGGTCCAGCTGGACGCACGTAAGCGCCCTCAGACTGGCCACAATGGGTAGTAACATAGAGTAGTAACATGCCCATGTTACTACCTCTAGTGGGGAGTAACATATGTGTGGTAACATGCAACACTTCATTTATTAGGCTATAGACTCATCTTGCCTTGATATGTGTGATGTTACTCATACTAGTACTCCCTCCTTACCGGTTTATAGGGCTTATATCTGAAATCCCACCAACCAAGGTAAATGTCTATTGGCTGAGATGAATTGAGCTTATGTGAAAAGTGCCCAATTAGCATAATGGTATTGAATCTCAGCCTGTTCAACTGCCACTGCAATTAACTACAGCGCCCCACGGCGGCATGCGTCCCGCTCTCTCTCTCATCCAGATGGCGCATGCACTGGTCAGTCGTCGTTTCCTTATCTCGTTTTAGTGTCCAGTTTGCTGCATGCATGCAGTTGAGGGAAGGAAAGGAGCAACAACTTCGATCTGTGATTAATTTTATTTTGAAAACGGCACCAGGGAATTAAATGCAACGCAGCACTTTTCGAAAAGACCTCAGCGCTTTAACCAAGCGACTTTTAAAACAAGCCTTATAAAACGGAAATCTAAAGATTTTGAGATGAGCCTTATAAACCGGTAAGGAGGGAGTAGTAACTAGCTATGTTACCACATGCCTCTCTTTCTTCATTTATTGCTTGCCACATCATCTATTTTATGTAGATATGTGTGATGTTACTACCTACTCCCTCCTTTCCGGTTTATAAGGCTCAATTCAAAAATCTCACCAACCAAGGTAGATGGTGAGTGGTGGAATACTTTTTGTAGTTTGTAAAAGCACCCAATTAATGCTCTTGTTTTCCTTAAAAAAGTATGTTTACCAATGCATTAATTGCAATGTATGTATGCATAAATTACATGCATTGGTTAATTTTCTTTTAATACTTGTATGCAATGATTCAATGCACCTTGAAATCTGAACATGTGATGGTAAACAACCAAATTGAGCCTTATAAAATGAAAAAACTAAAATTTTGAGATAAGCCCTATAAACCGGAAAGGAGGGAGTATGTTACTCCCACTGTGGGTAGTCTCATGCATTCAAAATTCAAAAACGTCTGCCGCTGATCACAGACACCTGCCATTACTTAAGGCAGCGGGACAGGTAGGCTCGGGAAAACGGCTGATCCATCTGCACTTTTCCGCGTTCCGCTATGGCTCAGTGGTTGAGCACGACTTTACTACACGGGACCCGCCATTGAATACATTGTAAATATGGTAGACGCATACGCTCGGGAATACAAAATACGCGCGCATCCCAATAAAGACCAACGGACTAGATTCCAGGCTCAGCTGTGCTCATGATCAGAAATGCATTTTCGTATTCTACACCCCTAGTAAAAAGTGCACAAAATATAGTAACATAGTATGCAAAATATATATAATGAAAGCAAATGTAATCCAGAATACAAGGCTTCAGCAACAAATTCACATGAATATGCAATGGAATACAGCACAAATAAGCCATACTTCCCATTCCCATGCAAAAGATAAAGTTGCACATACCAGCAAATGGGAGAAATCCAGTTCCTTGTGTGTGACTGAGAACTCAATCTCAAATTGTGCAATCTGTAAACATGTAATCAATGAGTTGCCAGATGAATTAATGTAATCAATGAATTTAATTACGACTATCAGATAGTTGTATGCCCACCTGTTCCCTTAAAATGAGAAGGTGCTTAATTAGGAAAAGATGTCCATCCATTGGGGTTGCTCTTTTTGCAATGACCTTGCTTGCACTCTGTTCACAGGACCAACAGTTCGTTTCTAAGACTAACATAAGATGTTGCATATACAGAAACTGCAAATAGCATGTTTTTAAGATCCTGGACAATGATAAAAGGAGAAGGGACCTGAAGGGATGCTGAGCAAACTTCTACGGCTTCCTGTGAAATTTAAGTGATATGTCAAGTCAAATGAACAGGGCATCAAGTAGTAAAAGAAGAATTAACCAGAGAAATCAACATAAGCTTTGAGAGGTACAATACAAGGGCTAATCCAGTAAAAACCGAAGATTCCAAGCAGTGATATAGCTTTGACAGGCACGAAACTGTTTTCTCCAGTGGTCTGTACCATGTCGCATACATGTCTGAGTTGTCACTAACCTACAAATAGAAACATAAGCAATAGAATTTGTTATCCTTTCTCAACTAGATCTTCCCATGCTGATTCAGTTAGAAGCGCCATTTGCTTTCTTAAAATCAGAAATAGCCATCATGCGAAAAAGCAATCTTGGCACATACAGACAAGGAGGGGGGGCATTTAAGTCCAAAATCTACCCATAAACTTGCATGCACATCTGTGAGACAAAATATAGATACAAGAATGTGCAAGCATGACTATACAGCAAAATAGTACAGTATTTTAGTGAATGTATAGGACCAAAAGGAGTTGCACAGGAAATAACCAATTTGTATTGCGATAAGAAGAAAACTAACATTAGCACTTGAAATTGTAGATCTCTCAAGTTTTCCAGGATAATCCAGATCTTCGCCAGAAGGGCTTAAAATTTGCAATCTGGAAAAAGAATTTAGACGATAAATATTAAGTAAAAGGTTTCAATAGATAAAACAACAGCTGTTTCATCTTCAAAAGAACTTGCACTTGTTTAAACAATGGAATGAGGTATTTGATAGAAAACAAAAAACATTAGGTGCAAACATGACATAAGGTTCAAAACAAAAGTAATGCAAGAGTGTTATCCTATGAACTCAGATCTGCTGACCAAGTTTCTTCCACTTTAAGGGCTGTCATGCTTGTGCAGAAGCAAGATGGGTAAGCTACAGAGGAGTTATGGGGATCTAATTATGGGCTTAAGCTTCTCAATATGTTACTTCAAGAGGCTTCGAGTTGAGTCCAACTTTCAAGTTTTTAAACAGCCGTCAATGTGCTAACAATTGCTCATTTTCAGGAGAATAACACAATCAAATACACTTCTTTTACAATTCAATAACCAACCGACCTCCGATTTCTCTCACGATTACCTGTGCAATGCATGCAGAGGCTTCCATGTGCGAAACCATGTTCATACAGATGACCAAAATGGATACCAAGGAGTTCAAAGGATTATTGTGCGCAAAGAGGACATTTTCATTATAATTTTTTCAGTTGGGCATCACAGCTGATTGACTGTAGGAACCATACTCACAGTACATACGAAAACAAAAGAGGCTGAAGAAACACAACGTCAGCCACACACAAGAGATTTGAAATAGTACCCCCTCACGAATATGAGTCCGAGCACAAAATGCCAGACGCTCAAGAACATCTGCAAGTATCCTCTGCAATATTGGACGGAGTCCAGCTGCTGATTTACCACGTCTACTCAGTTGTTCTCCCAACACTTCGACCTTCAGAATGTCAACGAGTTCACAGAGAGAATCAATGTTGCCTTCATATATCAGTCTAGGCCTCAGAGTATCATATAAGTGTGTGCACCTGAATGAAAAGGTAATTCAGTTAATCAACTTAAATGAAACAGTTGTCTTCATAACAGATATGCATCAACTATCACAGAGTTTGAGTTTATAAAGTTGAATATCTACTCAGGACACAAGTGACAGTTCTTTATGCACTGAAACCTCATCCAAGAAGGCAGAAGAGATTATTAGCTGATCTTCATCTTCAGGTTAAATGCTTGTTGGTAATATATACTATATCTTCCGCTCTTCATTGGCTACTTTACTTTGTTCTCTCAGGTTATACACATTAGGAGTTTAGGACTCTGCTCAATTTCCTGATCCTCTGGATCCTTGTACTATCGTATTATTAATTTTGATACAACTAACATGAGCCTACATACCACAGTGGTACCATAGAACTTTGCCAAATTGTTAGTATTACTCATGACTCAACAAAGAAATTCATTTTTCCAAGTTTCAAGATATTCGGAGTTGTGATATTATGGAAGTTTGCTCCAGCTCATACTTTTTGTATATCTAGAAGAGATTCGTATACAAGTTCATTGAAATGTTCAATATAGAAACTGAAAGTTACGACTCTACTACCAGTACAACAACAACAACAACAACAACAAAGCCTTTAGTCCCAAACAAGTTGGGGTAGGCTAGAGGTGAAACCCATAAGATCTCGCAGCCAGCTCATGGTTCTGGCACATGGATAGCAAGCTTCCACGCACCCCTGTCCATGGCTAGTTCATTGGTGATACTCCAGTCCATCGGGTCTCTCTTTACGGACTCCTCCCATGTCAAGTTCGGTCTACCCCGAACTTCGAACTTCCTGCTCCAGCATGTACTCCAAGATGTAACTCTATCAATCTTTCAATAAAGTGCCAGAAGGCTTTCCTTTCAAAAAAAAAAAGTTCGGTCTACCCCGACCTCTCTTGACATTATCAGCATGCTTTAGCCGTCCGCCATGCACTGGAGCTTCTGGAGGCTTGCGCTGAATATGCCCAAACCATCTCAGAAGATGTTGGACAAGCTTCACTTAATCGGTGCTACCCCAACTCTATCTCGTATATCATCATTCCGGATCGGTCCTTCCTTGTGTGGCCACACATCCATCTCAACATGCGCATCTCCGCCACACCTAACTGTAGAACATGTCGTCTTTTAGTCGGCCAACACTCAGCGCCATACAACATTGCGGGTCGAATCGCCGTCCTATAGAACTTCCCTTTTAGCTTTTGTGGCACTCTCTTGTCATAGAGAATGCCAGAAGCTTGGCGCCACTTCATCCACCCGGCTTTGATTCTATGGTTCACATCTTCATCGATATCCCCATCCTTCCACAGCATTGACCCCAAATATCAAAAGGTGTCCTTCTAAGGCACCACCTGCCCATCAAGGCTAACCTCCTCCTCTTCCTCGTGCCTAGTAGTACTGAAACCGCATCTCATGTACTTGGTTTTGGTTCTACTAAGTCTAAAACCTTTCGGTTCCAAGGTTTGTCTCCATAGCTCTAAGTTCCTATTGACCCCGTCCGACTATTATTGACTAGCACCACATCATCCGCAAAGAGCATACACCATAGGATTCTCCTTGTATATCCCTTAACCTGGCTCGAGTAGAGTAGCGCGAAGAAAGAGAGGCCCCCACGTCGTCCCCGCAAGCGACTCGAGTAGCGCCACCACCGCTTCTTCTCCCCTTCTTCGCTTCTCTCCCCTCCCACCGCCGGCCCGAGCCGCCAGGACAAAGCCCCTCGTGGCAGCGGGAGGCACGGTGTGTGGCGTCTCGGGTGCGTGCGAGCAGCCATGGCTACACATGTGGCATTGCTGTTGGTGGACGATGTTCGGCGTGGTGGTTTGGTGGAGGTGGATGAGCGCCGGGGTGCATTACTGCAAGGCTTCTTTGGCCGCCAACGCGGTGGCGGCGTCCATGCTGCCGTTCTTCAAGGCTCGTCACGGCTGCTCCCTGCCTCCCCTGGGCGATTTACTCGGTGAAAACTCGATCTTCTGGATCGGACGGTAGCAGCACTCCAGTGTCGTGCCCTTCTTGGAGGCACTGTCTTGGAGTCTTTGCTACGTTGAGGGTCAGCCTCACTTCTTCACGATGGCTAGCTCATAGTGAAGGTCACCGGCGTCTCCAAGCGGTCTTATTGTTTATCTTTACTGTGCTTGGTAGCGTTAGGGTGATGTAGTGTCGCGGCACCCTTGGATCTTGCCTTGGGTGTGTGTTGTGTGCCCGTGTGCCGCGCCGTATGTTGGGTGGTTGGTTGTGTGCATGGTTGTTGCTTTATATATAAAGCGGGCGAAAAGCCTTTTTCGGTATATCCTCGACCTCATCCATCACCAAAGCAAAAGATAAGGGCTCAAAGTCGACCCCACAGTGCCGTCTATTTTAATCGAGAAGTCATCAGGGAAGTCATCAGTATCGCCATCATTTGTTCGAACACTTGTCACAACATTGTCGTACATGTCCGTGATGAGGGTAATGTACTTTGTTGGGACTTTGTGTTTCTCCAAGGCCCACCACATGACATTCCGCGGTATCTTATCATAGGTCTTCTCCAAGTCAATGAACACCATATGCAGGTCCTTCTTTTGCTCCCTGCATCTCTCCAAGAAAATGGCTTCCATGGTCGACCTCCCAGGCATGAAACTAAACAGATTTTTGGTCACGCTTGTCATTCTTCTTAAGCGGTGCTCAATGACTCTCCCATAGCTTCATTGCATGGCTCGTCAGCTTAATTCTACGATAATTAGTACAACTCTGAACATCTCCCTTGTTCTTCAAGATTGATACTAATATACTCGTCCCCATTCTTCCGCATCTTGTTTGCCCAAAAAATGACGTTGAAAAGCTTAGTTAGCCATACTATAGCTATGTCTCCGAGGCCTCTCCACACCTCAATGGATACAATCATGACTCATCACCTTGCCTCCTTTCATCCTTTTTAAGGCCTCCTTAACCTCAACCTCCGGGATTCACCGCACAAAACTCCTGCTGGTATCATCAAAGGAGTCGCCCATGTCAATGGTAGAGCTCCCTCTCCCCGTTGAACAACTTATCGAAGTACTCCTGTCATCTATGCTTAATCTCCTCGTCCTTCACTAGGAGCCGGTCTGCCTGGCCCTTGATGCATTTAACTTGGTCAACCTCCCTCGTCTTCCTCTCTCGGATCTTGGCCATCTTATAGATGTCCCTTTCGCCTTCCTTCATGTCTAACCGCTGGTAGAGATCATCATACGCCCGACCCCTTGCTTCACTCACAGTTCGCTTTGCAGCCGTCTTTGCCATCTTGTACTTCTCTATGTTGTCTGCACTCCTATCTAGGTATAGGCGTGTGAAACAATCTTTCTTCTTCTTTAGCCTTCTGGACATCATCATTCCACCACCTGGTATCTTTAGCTTTGCTTCTATTCCCCTGGACACTCCAAACTCCTCCGAGGCCACCTTACGAATGCAAGTCGCCATCTTCATCCACGTATTGTCTGCATCCCTCCTTCCTCCCAAGGCCTTGAACGTCTGAAAGCTCCCTTCCCTTGAGCTTCCACCACTTCGTTCTAGCGACTTTTGGCACGCTTTGTCTCATTGGACATGAATCCGAAAGTGGAAGCCACTCTCTCCAGTATCATCTTACAATCTAGGCATCGCCTACCGCTTTCTCTTCTCAAGAGGATGAAATCAATCGACTAGAGTGTTGACCACTACTAAAAGTCACTAGTCAGATTCTCTCTTTTCAAAGAGGGTGTTAGCTACGATCATGTCATAGGCTAGAGCAAAGCTTAGGACATCTCCTTATTGATTCCTGATGCCATAGCCAAAGCCCCAGTGCACCCCTTCAAACATGTGTTAGACGTGCCCACGTGGCCATTGAGGTCTCCTCCTATGAAGAGCTTCTCGCGAATCGGTACACTCCTAACCAAGTCCTCCAGGCCTTCCCAAAACTCTCTCTTGGTGTTCTCACAGGGCCTACTTATGGGCATACGCTTAATAACATTGAGAACTAAGTCCCTAACTACCAGCTTGACCAGGATAATCCGCTCCCCACGCCTCACGCCTACCACTCCATACTTGAGGCTCTTGTTGATCAAAATGCCTACTCCATTGTCGCTTTGCAACCGCCGGCGTGTACCACACTGAAGCCGTATCCTCCACCTCCTTCGCCTTTCCCGCCTCCATTTGGTTTCTTGGACACAAAGGATATCAACACCTCTCCTCATCGTTGTATCAACTAGCTCCTGGAGCTTACCTGTCAGGGACCCTAGGTTCCAGCTACCTAAGTGAATCCTCCTAGGCTTGGCTAGCTTCCTTACACTTCGCACTCGTCGAGTCCACTACACATGGGCGTCGATGTAGCGCGCCACTAAGGATGCGACGACCCGATACTTGCTCACTTGCCACAGTATCCAGATCAAAATACGGCGCGCCACCGAGGAGACGGCCTGGCCTTGCCTATTTGACACCACACCCGGGTTCCGATGTGGCACGTCGCTGAGAGGGTTACGCCCCAAAGAAAATCTTTTGGGTTTCATCTCCATGAGAGTGGCCGAGTTTGACGTTAAACGCTGCTGCCTATCACAATCCTCGCCATTTAAATCTCCAACGATAAGTACCTGACGTCAGGTTCGAGCACATGGCAAATCGAATTTTTCGATGGCAATTCTAGTGACGCAAGGATGGCAAGTTAGTTGACACACACGGCAATTTTCTGTCAAAATAAAGAACGAAGACATGCTTACCAACTAAAGTTGACATCCTCACGTCACTAAACTTGCCATCGGAAACATTCGATTTGCCATGTGCCCGTACCTGACAGCCGGACGTTATCAGATTCCTATATCTCTAACAGGTGGCGGAACAAGCAAAAACCAAATTGACTACTAGCTGACAACTACATACTCCTACTAGCCAAGTATTGGTCTATACAGACCTACACTAATACTGAGTTAATTGAGCACAACACACAAGGGTTATAGCTAACATATATTGCATGTAAACCTGAACATAAACAAGACTTGCTACATCTATACTGCTAAGTAACAAAACAATACTTCCTGGCAACATACAACATGTGGTAAAACTTGTAATAAGGTGTTAGGACACATTATATTATTGGTTATTGCCCTCTTGGTTTGTCAAACTAACTTTGCGTGATACCAAGTCAAGTTTTTTTTTCTTTTTTTGCGAGGATTACCAAATCAAGTTACTGAACGGCACAAATAAATCACTTGTAACTTGTAGGATTGCCAGCATGAACGTAAATGGCTTTAACAGAACTAAGGGGGGTTAAATAATCTTACAATGGATCCATTAAAGGAGCCATACTTGAAACATCTGATGCGGATGCTGGGAAGAAGTGAGCAAAAAGCTGGTGCTCAAACTGGCATGCCTGAGAAGAAATGGGAGAACAAGTATAACATTTTTTTCTAACAGTAAAGAAGATATAACAAAAACAAATCATACCACAAGAATGCTACAAGCTTCGATAAAATATAAGTGTGATACTGAAAATGCATATTGCAGAAAACATAGAACTACTTACGTTTTGACAAGCTGGATAATTTCCTGTGCGTTTCAGCGGCGGCATAAATATTCTAGTAAGTTAGCCCGTGACCGCTCGTCTATCCTTTGTACATTGTGCGCAAAAAAAATAGTTTGTTTTTCTACACAATCACCGTGATTTAGCTGCCATTTATTGTTAATGCGATTGCGTACCCAAAAAACTGGATTTTATTTGTTAACATTGGATTACCAAAGAGAACATGATTTCATTTGGTTGTCAATAAGATGTGGAACAGCTGAGGCGTTTTAGGGAGGGGAGGAGGGGGGGCGGGAGAAAAACAGAGATGGGAGGGGGAAGTCAAAACGGAGAGGAGGAAGGGGGATAACGTACGTAGAGAGGTTGCACGAAGGAAAGAACAAAATGGGAACCTTATGTTCTTTTTAGTAGTGTAAGTAATAAGCATATAGATAAGTAGTAGAGATTTCATATGTAAACACACAATACTAGGCCACTGAATATACAAAGTGTGATGCTCAATGTCCTCTACCTTACACTTCTCTGTATGCTACCACATATAACAGTAAGTTGTAACTTAGGAAGCAAATGAAATCTAAATAGAATAATTAGCTAAATATGTGGTTACCTCCATCAAATAGGCACAACCAGACCTTGTAAAAGAAGGTAAGGCCTCTTTTTTAGCAAACTCAGAAATGCGTTGCTGCACCATACCTCGTATCTAAAAGCAATATTGCAAGTTTATAGGATATAATCAAGTTAAGGACTTAAGGTCAAAACAGAGTATAAAGGTTTTAACTTACCAAGTACAGCCTCTGCTCACAAAACAAACTGTGACATTCTGAAAGAACCTGCGCATACTCTTTCTTAGAGGATCTACTTTCAATCTCATTGAAAACCGGTTTTAGCTGGAAAGAAGAAAGAATCAGGAACAACATGGATAGAGTATCTACAGATGGTTTAAACTTTTCAATGGACTACAGATGTGTTCGGAAAAAACCATAGATCATGTAGAAAAAGTATACCTCCCCAGCTGCTGCCTTGAAACGAACATATATAAGAGATGCTTCCACACCCTCTGTAACAGCATTTTTGCCAGAACCACTGCCTCAATTATGCTTGAACCTGCTAATAAGTAAACCTACTATCCAGTAAATATTAGCTACAGCACTCTACATATTAAATGCAATGGAGGAGCACCTGGGATGAAGCGGCTTTCAGTGTCGACAAGACATGTGACCGGATCATACCTAATGCCCGAGACTGCAATACAAGAAGTAGATAACTATAGGTTAACACACTCTTATTCGTAATGACTAGAAATGTAGTTTGCCTCACACGTAGTCCTTCACCTGAAGTTGGCGAAACTTGACCAAGTAAACAGCAGATTCAGCATACAGTGGATTATTTTCAACATATCTATATCCACCAGAGGATAGAACATGAGCTCCATAAATCTCAACAGAGAAAAGGAGAAAATGTCACTGTTATGCAACAACTACTTACAAGATACAATCATCAAGTCTTTTCAACAGTGGGAGAAACTGTTCATTTCCAATGTTCATAGTCTGAGAATAGAAGCTAGTAGAGGCCTGAAAAGTGGAAATAGGTAATTAGACAAAATGAATCAGCCTATGGAGACAAATGGAACTTGACTACAGATTCACGTGTCATCACGTCACATATATATAGTAGCCTGAATGTCAGTATTTTGATAAACTGCAGTGCTTGGTAAGTGGCAAAGTGTGGTCAGCAACCAGAAAAGATCTAGATCTCAAAGATATGGAATCCATGGAGCCTAAATCATATCCATATATTCTTTCAACAACCAAATGACAGCTCACTTCTTTGCACAAATGAGCACCAGTCACCCAGTTGAGAAAGAGCAAGGATGCAAATACCAGCAGAAACTTCACAAGTATGTTCATTATGTAGACTTTCTCTTAAGTTTGTTAATTCATTTATAGGATAAGGATTAGAGCATTGCAGAATCCAGTATGTTTGGTTAAGGATGCTCTCATCTGAACTGAAGAAATTGTCGAAAAGGTATTTATTCAACCAAATACATTCATGATGTCAAACAGAAACTTATTTTCAAGAGACAGACTAGAATGCCAAATCTTACATTTTCCAATTCATCAAAGTAGTTTAACCTACTTCGGAGTGCTTCAGCGAACCCAATGAGCCTTTGTTTCTCCACCAACTGCATAAGCATTTGAAAGCAAAAAACAGACCAAAATGGCCAAGTTACAAGATAAATAAGTTTTTAGGACCGTAGTATACTACTAGAAATAGAAGAACACAAAATTAAAATAAAAAAGTTAAAATGAGAGTTACACCTGTCTCCAGTAGGGGAAATAAAATATGTTTTCAGATGACAAGTTGATAATACAGCCATGCACAAAAAAGAAAATGCAAGATCATCATTACAGCATTTATTCTGTAAGCTGTCCAACTAGTTGAGAAACCTAAGTCTTCCTTGTAGAACTTCCCAATAGCCTAACTTGGATTGATTCCCTATGATATCCTTACCAGAGTAATTACATAATATGATAGTTTATCTTAATCCCACAATTAACAGCACTGTTAAAAATATCGGCCGATGTTTAAGGTAATCGGCCAGTTAATCCTGAATCCCTAGGTCACGGATGCGATAACACCTTATCCATCGCGTTAACTGATCCAGCGGATTAATCGGCTGTAAGGCCAATTTATCCCACTGGGCCGATCAACTGAATAGAGGGAGAGAGAAATTTGGGCTCCAAAATTTTGTTTTAGGTCAGCCCGTTCCCTCCCTTCTCACTCTCCTCCCTCCCGTGGTAACCCTCGTTGAGAGGCTAGGAGCAGCCGCCGCCGCCCGAGCAGCTGCCGGGCCATCCGCTGCAGGCGCCTGCACTCCTCAAGGATACAGCACCGAGCCTCTTCCTCCTGCTCGAGCTGGTCACCCCCTCCGCCCTCCCCCTCCCCGAGACCAGCACCAGCAGCACGGCAGACAAGCTCGCCTCCCCCTCCCCGAGCTCGCATCCCTTCTTCCTGCTCCAGGTCACCACCCCCTACCCAAGCAGTCTGTGCTATATGCTGATCTGCTTTGTGCTATGTTATATGCTGCTCCTGCTCTGTGCTATATGCTGCTGCTACTGCTTGTTGCCTCTCCTTTATTGCTGTTGCTGCTGCATTTTTGCTATATGTAGCTAAGACATATAGATATGGCCCTAATTAACCTACCGCTAAATGGGTTACCAACAAATTCAGTTAATAGGTCGCTTGCCAATTAATCCCTACCCCTCACCCGACCGAGCAGCTACAAGTTACCAACATCCTGAACACTGAATCACGGTATCAACTTATGGAAAATATTTTATAAGGATCCATACAGGAACTGGTATAGCAGGAGAGGAGACCACATACAATCAACTGATCGAAATGTCAAAACAAATTGTAAATTTTCCAACAAAATATCTAGTTGATGCAATAAGTAGGGATAGAAAAATTATCTATAATCAGAACATTAACATGGGATTCAAACTGAACAGATGGCAAAAGGCACGCATGATTCAATAAGTAGGGAGACAAAAAATATCTATAATCAGAACATTAACATGGGATTCGAACTGTAACAGATGGCAAAAGACACGCACGTCAATGTAATCTGACAAATTTTAGTCTTAAAGTAGGCATGAATGCACAATAAATTATAAACTAAATATCATTTCTTGTGGAAATCTCACAATGGATAGTTAATTCAGATAAGAATGAGTAGAAGGGGCATACAAGTTGGTCGCAAGCATCATGCAAAGTTTGTGTCTTTATGGCAACACTCGAGTGCAAGGATTGTAGTTCTTCAAATAAGTTCTGTGTGTCATCCACCTGAATGGAGGTACTTAATGTTAAAATGAAGGATGTGTATGTTCACTAGGGATGAAAACAGAGCGGAAACGGACGGAACTAAGTGCTGTCATATTTGTTTTCACATTTTTTTGCAGAAGCGGAAACGAATACAGAAACCCCGGAAATGAATACGGAAACAGATACTACCGGAAACGGACACAGAGTGAATACAAAGAGGATACGGAAACAGAAATAGGCATTGATCGGAACTTTAAAACCCCTTGAATCATAGATAAATACACACAAAAACAAACAAATTTAATGAGTTGTTAACATGGATACAAAATAATATCATTATGTTAGCAACTTACCGTAGTATTTTAGTAGTACCGGACAATTGCGTATAGGGTCAAGCAGAGTACATGTGTGGTAGTTGAAGTTGGGCCTCAGATCCATTCTACTAATTATGTCATTGTGTTCTCTTTGGTGATTGGGTTACAAAGCAGCTATAGGTCTATAGTAAAAACACAAATTCCATACTCACGGAAACGGAAAGTTCCGTTTCCATGCATGTTCCACCAGAAAACACCGCCCGCTTTTGTTTCCGCTTCAATAAAAATCCATTTCCACTTCCGTTTTGCAAATTTCCGTTTTCGTTTTCATATTTCCTCTCCGTTTCCATTTTTCCTCCAGAAAAACGGAAAGTTTCCACTCCATTTTCATCCCTAATGTTCACTATAAAATTTCTTCCACATAAACTAACAGAAAAGTTCACACAGTCCTACTTGTTGAAGGATGCCATCACATGTGTTAACACGTTCCTCTAATGTACTCTCGTAGAGGCGATACTTTTCCTCAGTCTGTCAAAAAACAAAAAGGAGGTTAAAACTCTGCACGCCATTCCAAGCTGTGCACTACTTACTGAAGAACAGCATATGCACAAACCTCAGATTTCATAGCTGATTCCAGTTCAGCAAACCATTTGTAAAACTACAGGTGGTAATCAAAGTATTAGCTCAATCTGCAGAAAATTTGTACCTTTTATCTTTAAACAACCTAAGGTTAAACATGAAACGTAAGGACAACAAAGAAATGAGATCGCAAAGTTCCCTAGTAGTCAACCAATATAAATAGCAACGAGGGAAAACTTACCTGATGTGTATTCACCAAGACCGCATCCATTGCACCCGCCTCCTCCAAAGCAGATTCTTTTTCTGGCACGGCCGTACCTCCATCTTCCTGATATAACAGCCCGATCAATTATTTTAGCGTAACCCTGATGGCAATGTAATATAGAACGGGAAGCATGAGCTAATGATGTTACAGTGATCGCCATTTTTTGTTAATTCACTAAACCCTTGTGCTGCAAAGTCTGTAACACTATTACTGCTAATAAAATATCTCAGATCCTTCAAAACAAAATGAATTTGACAGCGCTCCGACACAATACAAACACAGCAAGGGACAAACTGAATTCGAATTACAGAGACCCAGACGAGATCACATTATTTGCCATCTCAGTTAGTGAGGCGTAGCTTAAACAGCAAATGCGAGATCGGCGTCTTACCAGATTAACCGGGAACGGCCGCTCTGCCACAGCGTGCGAGAGCGCGGAGATCGCGGCATTCTGCTCCTCTGTGACCGGCGCGTTCTGCCAGAAACGAGGCCTCATATCAGATCCACCCGAACTGTTAATCGCGGAGGGGGAGGGGGCATAGGCGGGTACCAACCTTCTCCCACGCATACGCGAAGTTGTAGCCCTTTGAGAAAGCTCCCGACCTGGGCAGGGTCGCTTGTTTCGTCGCCATGGACATCCTAAGGCGTGGGCTCGCACGGAAGCGGAGGAAGACGAAACGGGACAAGCGAGAAGAATGAAGTTTGTTTTTACTTTCTTTTTAGGCATTAAGCATATTTTCTTGAGAAATGTTTGTGTTCGGCGCGTCGGCCAAAACTTCGGCCGGGCCGCTCGCCCAGGCATCACGTGGCACAAGGGCTGCCCGCACACGTATTTTCCTTACCTTCTGCATACGCATCCTATCCTCTCCTCCACACAGTTGGTCTCTAGAGTTCTCGCCCATCCCCATCTCCGCCCGCCTCTTTCTCTCCGTCCTGCCTCCCGGCGAGCACCGCGGCTTCTCCGGCGAGCCCGCCACCATCCGCTCCTCCTTCCCTTCGTCTCCAACGAGTTTTTCTCCTATATCAGCCCTTTCCCTTCTTGCTCCCCCATGACCATGTCGCGTATAGAGACCAGAGGTGGATCCACTGACGCTGGAGAGGAGAAGCACGCCGAGAGCTCCAACCGGTGATCTAAGAGCCGCAATCGGCCACACGGAGTCGTGCATCCGGCGCCTTATGACGCGGGGCGGTGGTCAAGATAGGCACTGGATGACGACGCATGGTGAGCGCGAGCGACGCCATGGCCGACGACCGCAAGCGATGCGGCCGCCGACGGTGATGGGCGTGCTCGTGCTGCAACCGCAGTTCGACGGTGCTACAACCGTGGCCGGGGAAAGCTGGAACCATGGTCTGGCGAGCTGCAAGGCGCCTACATGCTGGCGAGGGGCAGGGTCGGCTCTATGTTTTTCAGGGCCCTTGGCCAAGTTGAAAAAAGGGCCCTTATAGGTAATATATATGTACGCATATCCGATCATATTTTGTTATTCTAAGACGATAACATATAAAAATTGATAATCACGCAGACTTCATATCATAAAAGGAAGACTAATAAAGTAGCAAAATATTAAATATGATAAACAATATTCCCGCTAGTTTGATTACCATAAATAGATCCAAATTCCTGCTAGTTTTTTTTTTCCTTTTTCAAAGACCGGACTTAGGTTTCGCCATTGTAACACCTAAATCCTAAAGCTGCAAAAAAATCAATAGATCAATACGACTAGAAAGATGATGAAACCGAAAAGATAAATACGCTTACGCCAAGAAAGCAAGAAAGTCAACCGTACCAAGAAAATCAAGACGGGAATCACGGAATCAAGGATTAAAGGGCCACCTGATTGCAAAGAATGGCGGCCGGGCCGGGCGTCCGTGTGAGTCTTCGAGAGATGAGAGAGCAGAAAGTGAGGCGACGAGCCCCCGACGCGACCAGGACCGCACGCAGATGCCGAGATGCGATTCAATCGATCGAATCGATCGATGTAGAATGCCGCCGTCAGGCCTTTTCCTCTCCCGTAGTTAATGGGTCAGACCGATTCTTTTTTTTTCAGCCAAATAGATGTATAGTCTTATATGTATCCGATGATGCCCCCCTCAGATCGGGGCCTTGGCCCAGCCAAGGTGGCCTACCCCGTGAGCCGCCCCGGCGAGGGTGCTACAACTGTGGCTAAAAAGTCGGAAGCGCTTATGCAAAGGGTGTCGAACCATGGCCCCTGGAGCTACAAGGCGACGCCTCGCCGCTAGATGTCGCAACCGTGTTTTGGAAGAGCTGGAACCATAGTCTGGCGGAGCTGCAAGCCTGAAACCACATTCCGGCGGAGCTATGAGGTGACGCCTCGAGGCTGGAATGTTGCCATCGGTGGAAGAAACAAGGGCGTGAGTTTTTTGCTGCATTTTGTTGTGTTTTTTGCTGGAAACATAATTTGATTTTGCTAGAATCAGCCAACCATTTTTTGCTTCAACCGTCGAGATGGTGCTGGGCCGCGACCGCGTTGTTGGAATTTTTGTGTTTTGCTGGAAATAGCATTTGATTTTGCTGGAACCTGCCAGACGTTTTGCTTCAATTGGCAAGATGGTGCTGCGCGACGATTTGTGCTGGAACCTTGATTTTTTGCTGCAATCTTTTGTGTTCTTTGCTGGAAATAGCTTTTGATTTTGCTGGAACCGGTCAGCAGAGATCTTATCGCAACCGCCAAGGTGCGAAGCGGTTACGGCGAAGCCGCGCCGCAAGTTTCGGCGAAGCGGCCACGATGTGCTCATGCCCGAAGCCGGTGAGCGGGCCCTGGCCGGCGTTATAGAGCTACAATCGTCGCCACGGGGGAGCTGCAAGCGCGAGCATACGTTGTTGGCAAGAAAGGGAGGAGGCGACGGTGGGGACCGGTGACGATGACGACCGGCGGCAAGGGCAGCGATAGAGGAGACGCGCGAGGAGGTGCTACGAGGCTGGCGCATCGTCGTCCATGGCGGCACGCTTGAAACTTTTTCTAAAAAAAATAAGACGTTCGAGGGAGGAAGAAGGGAATCGTATGGTTCCTGGTTTGTTTGATCATACGGTGCTGGTCGGACCGGCCCAAATTTGGGCCGGCGCACCGGCGCCTAGCACTCGCCTATTTTCTTTCTTTTCTCTCCAATAGAAGATGTACTAGTAGAACGTTTGTGCTCTCTAAGCCAATGCCGACAAGAATGAAAATATTTCCGGAATAAAGGTTAGTAGAGATGCTCCATCAACTTCAAATTTTCTCTTTGTTGATGACTCTCTGATATTCTTATGCAAGCCAAGGCTATGAATGTGAAGTCTTTGTGTCTTGGATTTTTATTGTGCGGCCTCAAGGCAAATAGTTTTTTTCATGGTAATGTGTATCTCTTTTATATCATAAGGATCATAGTACAAGCCACGTATAAACTGACCCGGCAAAACTAAAAAGACCGCAAAATGCTAGCCTTTGCACAAAGGAACAACAGCCAAGAAGTAAAATTAAAATCAAGACCGAAGAAGCCTCTGAACTTGACACCAACGTCCGTCACCTGCCTATGAAACCACCATAGCAGCCACCAAAAGGAAAAATGACAGATCACTTTCACACCCGAGCTCGATGCGACTCCATCGCTAATATGCAGCTTTGCGGACCTCTAAGGTGGCTCACCAAAAGCGAAACAATCACCATTGAATGAATCAGACCAGGGCAACACCCCAGACACGCCATCGAACTTCAGATCTGGCAACCCACACGACTAAAACACTGGAGGAGAAAACCACACCTGCCATCCACGAACCACGAACCCAGCACACTCCACCATCTTCCAAGCTATGCGTCGGCGTTGGAGCAAACGTCGTCGCAACGGTGGAGCCCGAGGACACAGGTCCACCACGAGGATGTCGTCGCCGCCACGCCATCCTTGTTTCAACAGACTGATTTCCAAATCCATCCCCAACCATAAGACCGGTCACCTCGCCATAGTAGGATTTGAAAAAACTTTATTCAGCGTCGCCATCGCCGCCGGCGAAGTCAAGACGATGAACAACCTAAATATCTAAACTACAAGAGTAAAAAAGATCCACACGCGTGGATCCGGTGACCGCCCATCACCACCGACGACCGTGCCGCCGGCGGAGGGGAGCCGCCGGAGGGCGGCGGCGGTGGAGACTCCTGGCGGTGGCAAGGGCGCCTGTTCTTCCTTCGAGCGATAGAAAGAAAAGCTACATATTACTATCTTGGCGGCAATCGCCTCAAGGCAAATGGTGAGTGTTGAAAAGTTTAGCATATTTTTTTAGTCCCAATACAAAAGCGGATGGCAAAATACAAATTTTTACAATTCTGAATATTATAATTGAAGCTCTTAATGACAAATATTTGGGTTTACCAGGTATGCATAAAAGTGATTGCTTTCAATTCCTAATTGATTGAATTATCATGAAGATTATTGGATGAAAAGAAAATTTGTTATTTGCTGAAGGAAAGGAAATTTTGCTCAAATCTTTTGTACAAGCTATCCAACTTATGTCATGTCCGTCTTTAAAATTCTTTAAAAAATTGCAAAGAAATGATTGACGCGATGTCGCAATTTTGGTGGGGTGATAAGGACAATCAAAAGAGAATGCATTGAATGACGTGGTGGAAGATATGTGTCCCAAAAGATCAAGGAGGTATGGGCTTTCGAGATATACCTTGTTTCAATCTAGCTTTATTAGCCAAACAACGGTGGCGGCTACTTGATAATCCAAATTCTTTATGTGCTACTATCTTGAGAGCTAAATATTATTTAGAGGCCGATTTAATGAATGCAAGTATGAAAAACGATTCCTCTTTTACTTAGCAAAGCATCATAGTGGGAGTAAACTCTCTAAAAATGATTATATCTGGAGAGTTAAAAATGGACAGAATATTGATATTTGGAGAGATGCATTGATTCTGGATTGTGCGAACAGGAAAATTATTACTCCTAGAAGAGGGCACCTTCTGTCAAAGGTATCTGATCTTATTGATGCAGTCACGAACTTTTGGGATGAAGATTTCGTGAGACAAACATTATGGCCAATTGATGAGGACATGATTACCTTGGATACGACCAAAAATATTGCATACATGCATATTTGTGAGGTGATTTCTAATGCAAACTATGCAATAATTTATTTATGTTATCCAGACAAAAATACTTCATGTACTTTTGTGTCATGTCTAATTACGTATGTATGGGACATTTATACAATCCACATATGAAGATAAGGGAAAAGGAGAAGTTTAGGTGTTGTTCAAAAAGTCCTCTCACGTCACTTTTTGGCCAAGAGAAGATTGAGTCCAAGTCTCTCACGTTCTGGACTAGGATTCGTACTGCACAGACATACCTGACTCAAAACGCCAAGATCTCTTTCATCCGGACTCCGAATTGCGTGATTCTTTTTTTGTTGGAAAGTAGATTTCATACTCTTTCCAACCCAATTGGATTCACCTTCAAATTCATCTAGAGCGTCGAGATATTGGCGAAACAATCTGACACTGCAGTAGAATCCGAGTCAAACTGCAAGTCCAAAGGTGTTGCATCACCTCCATTTGGTCCCATGGGCCTTGTACGACCTAGGGTTAGTTTTAGGCTGCCTTGGGACGTCCTCTCACCTCCTTGGTCGCTATTCCTTGCTCCTATATAAGTAGATCAATCTAGTAACTTTTTCCTTGGGATTTGTTTAGTTAAAAGTTAGCCATTGCAACTTCGTGTACTTCGTTTGTGTCCAACGACCAGACCAAGAGCGCTTTCGGATCCCCACCTGTATCAATACTTCATATATATTCGCAATATTCAGATTGCTTTATCATATTCTTGCTTGTTCTTCGATTGCTTGCAGGAATAGACATTTGTGGTCAGGTTGATCGTGCTCTGGCGTGGTCAATAACCTCTCGGAGTTGATTTAGCGATTTCTAAGGTGCAACGTCGTGCATGTTTGTCGTTGGATCATCAAAGTCTACTCCCACAGAAAACGATAATCACCTTCTTATCGAAAGGCGGGACACCTTTGCCTCTATCAAATGGTATCAGTTTTCAGGTTGCTCGATGAGAATTTCCAGTTATCCATAGCTTGGATTTGTTTTCTTACCTATTGTCCAAGAAAAAGCCAAAAAAAAGTTAGATATGTTCATGATTTGTCCAAGCCGACTGAGTCTTTGCAAAAAAATCATTGTTTGCATAGTTGAATTATCGGTTGCATCGTCGTGTCGAGTTGCTGGTCTTAGTGTCTAGTTTATTTAGAGTTTCAAGTTCTATTCACATTAGTCATGCCGTCGCTGCATCGTTATTACTTTCGTTGTCCACCACCCATCCATCAATTTTCTCCACGTGCTACCCACCGTTCATTGCCATAATCATAGTTTGAGGTCGTTCACATATTAGCTTCATCCAATCTACATCTCATCTAGTTTGTTTTGGAAAGAGGGAGAGAGGAAAAAGACAGAGAAAAAAAGTTAAAAAAAAGTCAGATAAAAAAGGAGAGAAAGAAAAAGAAAAAAGTATGACAAAAAAAGAGAAGAAAAAAATCAGATCTACCTAGATTCAATCTCGTACCCGAATTCGGATTGAAATCTATATTGTGCACTGTTCAGTAAAACAGACATGTCTTCCTCATAAGAAGTCTGCTTTGGCTCTGCAAGTACTCAAATTAAAGCTAGCAACGAGTCGCATCTGAATAGTTGCATAAACTAGTTCGATATTTGACACCTCAAAATCAGCTTCTTAATAGGTCGTTTTTCCTACGAAGTTCGCGAACACAACTTGTTTCAGTTTTTCAGGCCAGTTTTAGAATTTTTTGACTCCTCATATCAACTCAGAATTGAGTGATTCTTTTTACGTTTGAAAGCTTGAGTCAGTGCCATTCTTGAGAAAAATTATCATAAAATTGGCACAAACTTTTCTAGAGGAAAGTTGGAGAGAAAGTTGTTGGTATATCCTGCTTGGCAGTTGTTTCTCATCATTGTCTTTACTGTCATTGTGATCTTCACTTATTCTTGTTGTCCAGAGCTACTTCATATCTTTTATTGGTGCGAGTTGTGCTATGCCATGACTTCATTAGTGTTCCAGGATCACATTTCTAGTCCGGTCTAGCCTGGGACCAAAGACAAGACTGGCTGCTTGAGCGTTTATTCAACATTGCTTCTCTGAATTGATTATTGTTAATCTTTTGCTACCATATATTTAAGCCTTCCAAGCTCCACATATTTATACACCGTGTATATGTATGTTCCCCTGGCAATCACTTTACTTAATCTTCGAAGTTATTTGACACCGTTGGTTGCCTGTCACTACCTGCTGCATGGTAAGAACTTGTAAGACATTGATATTTGCTATACCGTGAGCGTTTTACCACCACATCCTAGTAGTTCATAGGAACACTATTTTTTGATTTTGTTTCTTGTTTTCTACTAATTATGACAAGTTCTAGAGTTGTTAGTTCTTGGGCTTCATCGATCGTGGGAGACGTGCCACCACCTAAGCAATACTACAACTGTCACGAGAGGTACACAAACATCCAAACGCACATGATCAGGTTAATGTTTCTATGCCACCATTTAATGGCCGTTTTAGACCTGCTTTATATATTGCATGGGAGTTCGACATAAATAATATATTTCCTTACCATAATTTTGCTGATTGTAAAAAAGTTAAGGTCATGTTGGTTCATTCACTGGTTATGCTTCAGTTTGGTGGAGTGAATATTGTCGGTTAAACCCTGGTTATATACCTACTACTTGGGATTTGTTTAGCTAAAAGTTATCCATTGCAACTTCGCGTACTTCGTTTGTGTCCAACGACCAGACCAAGACCGCTTCCGAATCCCCACGTTTATCAATACTTCATATATATTCGCAATATTCAGATTGCTTTATCATATTCTTGCTTGTTATTCAATTGCTTGCGTGAATAGAAATTCGTGGTCAGGTTGATCGTGCTCTGGCGTGGTCAATAACCTCTCGGAGTTGGTTTAGCGATTGCTAGGACGCAACATCATGCACGTTTGTAGTCGGATCCTCAAAGTCGTCTCCACCAAATCAATAGTTATCATCTCATGGAATGATCAGGACACCCCCGCCTCTATCACCAATTGATGCCGAAAGGGTACTCGCAATTCCACTACCGATGCATAATATGTTGGATTGTATTGCTTAGAGTTATAAAAAAAGGGTTTGTTCACTATTCGATCAGTTTACTTGGAAGAATGGAGCCAACAACATGGGAGGAAGCTGAAATATACAAATGGTATGGGTAGAACCAATGTCAATCCTATCTGGGGTAAAATTTGGAAATTATCTTGTCTAGCAAAGGTAAAAACTTTCATTGGCGTACTTTGCATGGAACCCTCCCATGTCGTGTTACGCTTGCTAATAGACCCATGAAAGTTACGCCCATCTGCCCATCATGCTTGAAGGAGCCATGAGATATAAAACACATGGTGTTTTTGTGTCAAAAGGCGAAAGAGGTTTGGAATAAGTTGGAGGTGTATGAGGTGATTAACAAAGCTTGTGTTGTTGATCATGGGGGAGAGGCGGTACTCGAATTCTTGCTTCTTATGCCAGATCAAGAATTATCTCTCCAGAATGCACATGAATTGATCGCTATAACAGCTTGGTATTTATGGTGGGATAGACGTAAACTGGTCCATGGAAAAAAGGTTCAAGATGCATACCAAACTTTGATGGGGGCTCGTGCTATAAGGACAAACTATGTTAACGCTTACTCCCCTAAGGAACTAATAAAACGGGGGGTGGAGTAGACCTTCTATGGGTTTTTGTGAAGCTGAATGTTGATACTTCTTTTGATCATGATATGCTTAGGGGCATAGCTAGGGTTGTCCTTAGAGATGACAGAAGGATTCACTGTTGACGGGAATTGGATGATTGATTGGTATGCCGATGTATTGACAGCTGAGGCGTTGGTTTTAAGGTATGGCTTATTACTTACACAAAAGGCGGGGTGCAATCGTCTTGTTGTTAACTCCGACAATTTAAAGGTGATAGACATAATGAAGAGTGGAGGACAATCCATGGGAGAGGCAGCAACAGTGTTTGATGATTGTTATTTTATGGCTTATGATTTTTCCTCTTTCTAGATTTGAACATTGTAATAACTAGCAAATTTTTTATGACAAGGGATTGGTCCGGGGAGTCTATGGATGATATTGTATCTTTTCTTATTGACGATGTAACTGTTATTTCTAATTAATAAAATGGATTTTTCTTAAAAAAATCTGTGCGTTTCTACAGGTTATAATGCATACATAAATGAATCAAAGCCGTAATTCATTTTCCTCTCATATGTTTGGGTGTGTTGAGACATCAAGTCAAGGCCGACCGTCTGGATGTACCAAAGGTCCTGCTACCTCTTGAGCATCATGTTGGATTTCCTTGAAGAGGAAAGGATGATGCAGAAAGTAGCGTAAGTATTTCCCGCTTTTTGAGAACCAAGGTATCAATCCAGAGGAGGCTACGCCATGAAGTCCCTCGTACCTACACAAAGAATAACTCCTCGCAACCAACGCGAATAGGGGTTGTCAATCCCTTCACGGTCACTTACTTAGACCGAGATCCGATAGAGATGATAGATAATATTTTTGGTATTTTTTGTATAAAGATGCAAAAGTAAAATAAAAGCCAAAGTAAAAAGCGAAGCAATAATAAAGCGAGGAAGATTAATATGATAAAGATAGACCCGGGGCCATAGATTTCACTAGTGGCTTCTCTCAAGAGCATAGGTATTTTACGGTGGGTGAATGAATTATCGCTGAGCAATTGATGTAATTGAGCATAGTTATGAGAGTATCTAGGTATGATCATGTACATAGGCATCACGTCTCAGACAAGTAGACCGACTCCTGCTGCATCTACTACTATTACACCACTCATCGACCGCTATCCAAAGATGCATCTAGAGTATTAAGTTAATGAAAACAGAGTAACACCTTAAGCAAGATGACATGATGTAGAGGAATAAATTCATGCAATATGATAAATACCCCATCTTGTTATCCTCGATGGCAACAATACAATACATGCCTTGCTGCCCCTCACATCGAAAGGACACCGCAAGATTGAACCCAAAGCTAAGCACTTCTCCCATTGCAAGAACTACCAATCTAGTTGGCCAAACCAAACGGATAATCCGAAGAGACTTGCAAAGATAACCAATCATACATAAAAGAATTCAGAGAAGATTCAAATATTGTTCATAGATAATCTTGATCATAAACCCACAATTCATCGATCTCAACAAACACACCGCAAAAAGAAGATTACATCGAATAGATCTCCACGAGAGAGGGGAGAACATTGTATTGAGATCCAAAAAGAGAGAAGAAGCCATCTAGCTACTAACTATGGACCCGAAGGTCTGAAGTAAACTACTCACACTTCATCGGATGGGCCATGGTGATGATGTAGAAGCCCTCCATGGTGGATTCCCCTTCCGGCGGAGCTCCGGAACAGGCCCCAAGATGGGATCTCGTGGGTATGTAAGGTTGCGGCGGTGGAATTAGGTTTTGGCTTCAGATTCGATGGTTTAGGGGCGTGAGGTATATATAGGAGGAATAAGTACGTCGGTGGAGCTTCGTGGGGCCCACGAGGGTGGGGGGTGCGCCTGGGGGGGTAGGGCGCGCCCCCCTACCTCGTGCCCACCTCGTGGCTTTCGACGAGGGTCCAAGTATCTCCTGGTCATATTTGGTGAGAAAATCACGCCCTCAAGGTTTCATTCCGTTTGATATTCCGTTTCTTCGAAACACTGAAATAGGCAAAAAAACAACAATTCTGGGCTGGGCCTCCAGTTAATAGGTTAGTCCCAAAAGTAATACAAAAGTAGAAAATAAAGCCCAATATGGTCCAAAATAGTAGATAATATAGCATGGAGCAATCAAAAATTATAGATACGTTGGAGACGTATCAGGCATCCCCAAGCTCAATTCCTGCTCATCCTCGGTAGGTAAATGATAAAACAGAAATTTTGATGCGAGTGCTACTTGGCATAATTTCAATGTAATTCTTCTTAATTGTGGTATGAATATTCAGATCCGAAAGATTCAAGAAAAAGTTTAATATTGACATAAAAATAATAATACTTCAAGCATACTAACAAAGCAATTATGTCTTCTCAAAATAACATGGCCAAAGAAAGTTATCCCTAAAAATCATATAGTCCTGCTATGCTTTATCTTCACCACACAAAGTATTTAAATCATGCACAACCCCGATGACAAGCCAAGCAATTGTTTCATACTTTTGACATTCTCAAAACTTTTTCAATCTTCACGCAATACATGAGCGTGAGCCATGGATATAGCACTATATGTGGAATAAGATGGTGGTTGTGGAGTAGACAAAAAAGGGGAAGATAGTCTCACATCAACTAGGCGTATCAACGGGCTATGGAGATTCCCGTCAATAGATATCAATGTGAGTGAGTAGGGATTGCCATGCAACGGATGCACTAGAGCTATAAGTATATGAAAGCTCAACAAAAGAAATTAAGTGGGTGTGCATCCAACTCGCTTGTTCACGAAGACCTAGGGCATTTGAGGAAGCCCATCATTGGAATATACAAGCCAAGTTCTATAATGAAAAATTCCCACTAGTATATGAAAGTGACAAAATGAGAGACTCTCTATCATGAAGATCATGGTGCTACTTTGAAGCACAAGTGTGGTAAAAGGATAGTAACATTGTCCCTTCTCTCTTTTTCTCTAATTTTTTTTATTTGGGCCTTTTCTCTTTTTTTATGGCCTCTTTTCTTTCTTTTTTTTATTTTTCGTCCGGAGTCTCATCCCGATTTATGGGGGAATCATAGTCTCCATCATCCTTTCCTCACTTGGGACAATGCTCTAAAATGATGATCATCACACTTTTATTTTTCTTACAACTCAACAATTACAACTCGATACTTAGAACAAAATATGACTCTATATGAATGCCTCCTATGGTGTATCGGGATATGCAATGAATCAAGAGTGACATGTATGAAAGAATTATGAATGGTGGCTTTGCCACAAATACTATGTCAACTACATGATCATGCTAGCAATATGACAATGATGGAGCGTGTCGTAATAAACGGAACGATGGAAAGTTGCATGGCAATATATCTCGGAATGGCTATGGAAATGCCATGATAGGTAGGTATGGTGGCTGTTTTGAGGAAGGTATATGGTGGGTGTATGATACCAAATAAAAGTGCGCGGTATTAGAGAGGCTAGCAATGGTGGAAGGATAAGAAAAGTGTGTATAATCCATGGACTCAACATTAGTCATAAAGAACTCATATACTTATTGCAAAAATCTAGAAGTTATCAAAGCAAAGTATTACGCGCATGCTCCTAGGGGGATAGATTGGTAGAAAGACCATCGCCGTCCCCGACCGCCACTCATAAGGAAGACAATCAATAAATAAATCATGCTCCAATTCATCACATAACGGTTCACCATACGTGCATGCTACGAGAATCACAAAACTTAACACAAGTATTTCTCAAATTCACAACTACTCAACTAGCATGACTCTAATATCACCATCTTCATATCTCAAAACAATTATCAAGCATCAAACTTTTCTTAGTATTCAACGACTCAAAAGAAAGTTTTACAAATCTTGAATACCAAGCATATTAGGATTGTTTAAGCAAATTACCATGCTATTTAAGACTCTCAAAATAATCTAAGTGAAGCATGAGAGATCAATAGTTTCTATAAAACAAATCACCACCGTGCTCTAAAAGATATAAGTGAAGCACTAGAGCAAAAACTATATAGCTCAAAAGATATAAGTGAAGCACATAGAGTATTCTAACAAATTCCAAATCATTTATGGCTCTCTCAAAAGGTGTGCATAGCAAGGATGATTGTGGCAAACTAAGAAGCAAAGACTCAAATCATACAAGACGCTCCAAGCAAAACACATATCATGTGGTGAATAAAAATATAGCTCCAAGTTACCGATGGAAGTAGACGAAAGAGGGGATGCCTTCCGGGGCATCCCCAAGCTTTGACTTTTTGGTGTCCTTAGATTATATTGGGGGTGCCATGGGCATCCCCAAGCTTAGGCTCTTGCCACTCCTTGTTCCATAATCCATCAAAAGATTTCACCCAAAACTTGAAAACTTCACAACACAAAACTCAACAGAAATCTTGTGAGCTCTGTTAGCGAAAGAAAACAAAAGACCACTTCAAGGTACTGTAATGAACTCGTTCTTTATTTATATTGGTGTTAAACCTACTGTATTCCAACTTCTCTATGGTTTATAAACTATTTTACTAGCCATAGATTCATCAAAATAAGCAAACAACACACGAAAAACAGAATCTATCAAAAACAGAACAGTCTGTAGTAATCTGTAACTAACGCAAACTTATGGAACTCCAAAAAAATCAGCCATAATAGGAAGGCCTAGGCAATTTGTTTATTGATCAGCAACAATTGGAATCACTATTTTATCACGTTCCGGTGATTTTTAACAATTGTTTTCGTGAACCGAAAGTTTCTGGAAATTACAGCAAGATCAAATAACTATCATCCAAGAAGATCCTATAGGTTTAACTTGGCACAAACACTAATTAAAACATAAAAACCACATCTAAACATAAGGTAGATGGGTTATTTATTGAATAACAGAAAGGAAAAATATTGGGTTGTCTCCCAACAAGCGCTTTTTTCTTTAAAGCCTTTTAGCTAGGCATTGGTAATTTTAATGATGCTCACAAGAAAGACAAGAATTGAGGCACAAAGAGAGCATCATAAAACATGTGACAAACACACTTAAGTCTAACATACTTCCTATGCATAGGCATATTATAGGCAAACAAATTATTGTAGCAAGCAAAAACTAGCATATGCAAGGAAGCGGAAAGGAACAATAGCAATCTCAACATAACGAGAGTTAATTTAGTAACATGAAAATTTCTATAACCATATTTTCCTCTCTCATAATAATAATTACATGTAGGATCATAAGAAAATTCAACAATATAGCTATCACATAACATATTCTCAACACGATCCACATGCATGCAAAGTTGACACTCTTCCAAAATAGTGGGATTATCATTAACTAAAGTCATGATTTCTCCAAGCCCACTTTTTATCAAAAATTTCATAAGATTGAATGTTATCCAAATATGTGGGATCTAAGGTTGACACTCTTCCAAACCCACTTTCAATATTATTGCAAACACTATTATCAATCTTATATTCATCATGGGGCTTAAATAAATTTTCAAGATCATAAGAAGAATCTCCCCAATCATGACTATTGGACATAGCAAAATTAGCATCCCCAAGCTTAGGGTTTTGCATATTATTAGCATAATTTACATAAATAGAATTTATAATAAAATCATTGCAATCATGCTTTTTATTCAAAGATCTATCATGAAGCATTTCATCACAATTTTCAGATTTACGGGTTTTAGGCAAAAGCTTATAAAGATAATCTAGTGCATCCAAATCACTAGGAATTAGTTCATCATAATTGGATCTCTTAAAAAGATTGGTGCGGATGAGGATCCATAGATATTAGCTTCTTTGTTTAGGAATAAATAGTCAACTATTTCAATAGCGAGAAAACGAGCCAACAAAGACATCAAGGCGAACGGAAAAGGGGCTTAATAAAACGGCAAGGGTGAAGTGGGGGAGAGGAAAACGAGAGGCAAATGGCAAATAATGTAATGCGAGAGATAAGGAATTGTGATAGGTACTTGGTATGTTGACTTTTGCGTAGACTCCCCAAGAACGGCGCCGTAAACTCTTCTTGCTACCTCTTGAGCATCGCGTTGGATTTCCTTGAAGAGGAAAGGATGATGCAGCAAAGTAGCGTAAGTATTTCCCTCGGTTTTTGAGAACCAAGGTATCAATCCACTAGGAGGCTACACGCAAGTCCCTCGTACCTACACAAAGCAAATAAACCCTTGCAACCAATGCGAATAGGGGTTGTCAATCCCTTCACGGTTACTTACGAGAGTGAGATCTGATAGAGATGATAGATAATATTTTTGGTATTTTTGGTATAAAGATGCAAAGTAAAATAAAAAGCAGAGTAAAAAGGAAAGCAATAATAAAGTGATGGAAGATTGATATGATAAAGATAGACCCGGGGGCCATAGATTTCATTAGTGGCTTCTCTCAAGAGCATAAGTATTTTACGGTGGGTGAACGAATTACTGTTGAGCAATTGACAGAATTGAGCATAGTTATGAGAGTATCTAGGTATGATCATGTATGTAGGCATCACGTCCGAGACAAGTAGACCGACTCACACGCATCTACTACTATTACTCCACTCATCGACCGCTATCTAGCATGCATCTAGAGTATTAAGTTCAAGAAAACAGAGTAACGCCTTAAGCAAGATGACATGATGTAGAGGAATAAATTCATGCAATATGATAAAAACTCCATCTTGTTATCCTCGAGGCAACAATACAATATGTGCCTTGCTGCCCCTACTGTCACTGAGAAAGGACACCTCAAGATTGAACCCAAAGCTAAGCACTTCTCCCATTGCAAGAAAAACCAATCTAGTAGGCCAAACCAAACTGATAATTCGAAGAGACTTGCAAACATAACCAATCATACATAAAAAGAATTCAGAGAAGATTCAAATATTGTTCATAGGTAATCTTGATCATAAACCCACAATTCATCGGGCCTCAACAAACACACCGCAAAAAGAAGAATTACATCGAATAGATCTCCACGAGAGAGGGGAGAACATTGTATTGAGATCCAAAAAGAGAGAAGAAGCCATCTAGCTACTAACTATGGACCCGAAGGTCTCAAGTAAACTACTCACACTTCATCGGAAGGGCTATGGTGATGATGTAGAAGCCCTCCATGGTGGATTCCCTTCCCACGAGCTCCTAACAGGCCCCAAGATGGGATCTCGTGGGTCTGTAAGGTTGCGGCGGTGGAAATAGGTTTTTGGCTCAGATTCGATCGTTTGGGGTACGTGAGGTATATATAGGAGGAAGAAGTACGTCGGTGGAGCTTCGTGGGGCCCACGAGGGTGGGGGGCGTAGTCCAGGACAGTTTCCTCTTTGGTGCTAATGAGGCAAGGACGTACGCGGGTTCCCAAGGAATCCCCCAAAGGTTTCCATTCTAGTGCAACAAGACCAAGACCACGAGCTCGGCAGGACGGAGGTCATCACCGAGCCCACCGCCGCGTCACGACCAGAAGCTTTGTAGGCGAAGACCACCTTTAGTCAGGATAGGGTGCACTCATGTCCCATTTCAAATTGGCCGTTGTGTTATCCCTTCCCGCCTAAGCTATGAGGGTAGGAGTCCAAGGCCATTGAAAATATAGACTAGTCTCCACCGTAGAGAGGGATCCAACCCTTCGTCCATTGAGCTCTCCCGAGGCAGCTCTCACTTGTACTAGTTCAGACTCATCCTCCTCGCGAGGCAATCGACTACAAAGCAGGAGTAGGGTTTTACACCGCAAGGTGGCCCGAACCTGGGTAAATCACCGTGTCCACTTCTCCTTCCTGCTCGCTCGAACCCGGCGAGGCTAGGCCATGAGGCGATGAGCAGCGAGCTGTAGCTAGGCAGGATCCTTCGCACATGCCCCAAAGTTTGAACCTTGTTTGGGTCCGAGGAGCCCCGGTTCCTACATTTGGCGCGCCAGGTAGGGCGTGTAGAAGTTCTTCCTTCCGCTTCGTTCCATCCCGCCTCATCACCCCCATGGATGACGCCGTCCACCCCGTTAGCCGACCCGTTCCTCGAACGTCAGCGGGTTCTTCTGCCTTCACTCGACACCTGTTGAAAAGGGCGGCCGGTGAGTTTAGGCCGGTGTTGCCCCCCCCCCCTGCTATGATGGCATGGCCGACCCTGAGGAGTTCATCCGGCTATATGCCCAGGGCATCCTGGCGGCGGGTGGAGACGAGAAAGCCATGGCAAACTGGCTCCCTCTGGCCCTCACGGAAGTTCCACGTTCTTGGCTCCGCGGCCTCCTGGAGGCCTCAGTGTCCACTTGGGAGAGGTCCGCAGTCATTTTGTCGTGCGCTTCGTGGCTCTGGGGCCTAACGCAGTCGCGCACATCCTCGTGGGTCACAAGCGCCTGCATCTGGTCGCCACACCAAAACAGCTCTTTCGCCAGGCGAACGCCGCTTGGCCTCGGTCTGAGGCCCCATGGAGCCACGCGCGACACGAGGTCGTCATCACCTTCGACTCCAGGGATCACCCCAAATCCGCGGCCACTGCTGGCCTGCTCTCCATGCAACGTCACAATTACCAAGAACCTCATCAACGGCGGCGCCAACCTCAACGTCCTGTATGTGGAGACTTTTGAGATGCTTCAAGTGCATTATGACCAGCTCCTGCCCACTAAGCCGTTCTCTGGGGTGACCAAGGGCTCCGCCACCCCTCGGGCAGGCGCCTCCGGTCACCTTTCGCACCGCACCAACTACCGCACTGAGTTGATCGACTTCGACGTGGCCCGCATCGGCCTCCCTTACAACGCCATCTTGGGATACCTTGTTCTCGCCAAGTTCATGGTGGTGACCCATCCGGGCTACAACGTCATCAAAATGCCAGGCAACGGCGGCATCATCACCATGACCCGGGATAGGAAGGATGTGGCTCGAGCCCTCAAGCTTGCCTACAGGACCGCGGAAGCCTCAGGCCTGGACATCGAAGGCACCCCGGGGGCTCCGGAGGCTGCGCCCGCGAGGAATAAGCATCTATTCTCCCAGGACCACGATGAGACGAAGAAGGTGCCCGCCGACGATGCCAACTCGGGCCCCGCCTTCACCATCGGCGCCGGCCTACCCCCGGAACAAGAGCACACTCATCAGCTTCCTCCGGGCGAACAAGGACGTGTTCGCGTGGAAGGCGTCCGATCTAGTCAGCGTCCCGAGGGAGGTAATCGAGCACCCCCTGGCAGTGTGCCCCAATGCTCGTCCGGTGAAGCAGAAGGCGCGACACCAGGTGCAAGAGAAGCAGACATTCATTGTCCAAGAAGTGCACAAGCTACAAGCAGGGGCCATACGAGAGGTGCGGCATCCGGAGTGGCTCGCCAACCCAGTGGTCCTTCCAAAGAAGAGCGGATAGGAGTGCATGTGCGTCGACTTCACGAGCTTCAACAAGGCATGTCCTTAGGATCCTTTCCTGCTCCCGCGCATCGACCAGATCATGGACTCTACCGTGGAGTGTGATCTGTTGTGCTTTCTGGATGCATTCTCGGGCTATCACCAGATCAAGATGGCGGTGGGGGATGTCGAGAAGACGGCCTTCATCTCCCCGTGTGGCGTGTATTGCTACACATGCATGCCCTTCCGGCTGAGGAGCGCTGGTGCCACCTTTCGCTGACTAATGCACATCACGCTGGGGCCACAGATGGGGAGAAACGCAGAGGCGTACATCGTCGACATCATGGTCAAATTGCGTGTGTCAAGAACCCTGGCCGAGGACCTGGAGGAAATGTTCGCCAACCTGCGCAGAGTGAATCTGAGGCTTAACCCTGAGAGGTGTGTTTTCGGGGTTCCATCCGGCAAGCTGCTCGGCTTTCTTGTCTCGCACCGAGGAATAGAAGCCAACCCTGAGAAAGTCAAGGCCATTGAAAGGATGCGCCCTCCTCAGACCCTCAAGAAAATGTAGATGCTGGCGAGATGTGTGACCTCCCTGGGACGCTTCATTTCCAAGCTGGGCGAGCGCGCGTTGCCATTCTTCAAGCTGATGAAGAGAAAGGGTCCCTTCGAGTTGACCCCTGAAGCGGAGGCAGCCTTCGAAGATCTCAATAAGTACCTCACGAGCCCGCCTATCATGGTAGCGCCTTCTACTTCTTGAGCTTGCGTTGGTTTTTCCCTTGAAGAGGAAAGGGTGATGCAGCAAAGTAGAGATAAGTATTTCCCTCAGTTTGAGAACCAAGGTATCAATCCAGTAGGAGATAATGCACAAGTCACCGAATACCTGCACAAACAATCAAACAACTTGCACCCAACGCGATAAAGGGGTTGTCAATCCCTTCACGGTTACTTGCAAAAATGAGATCTGATAGAGGTAGATAAACAGTAAAGTAAATATTTTTGGTATTTTTGGTTTATAGATCGGAAAGTAAAAGATTGCAAAAGAGTAAATCGGAAACTAATATTGTAGATTGGAAACTTATATGATGGAAAATAGACCCGAGGGCCATAGGTTTAACTAGAGGCTTCTCTCAAGATAGAAAATAATACGGTGGGTGAACAAATTACTGTCGAGCAATTGATAGAAAAGCACGAAGTTATGACGATATCTAAGGCAATGATCATGAATATAGGCATCACGTCCGTGTCAAGTACCGAAACGATTCTGCATCTACTACTATTACTCCACACATTGACCGCTATCTAGCATGCATCTAGAGTATTAAGTTCATAAAGAACGGAGTAACACATTAAGCAAGATGACATGATGTAGAGGAATTAACTCAAGCAATATGATGAAAACCCCATTTTTTATCCTTGATGGCAACAATACAATACGTGCCTTGCTGCCCCTACTTTCACTGGGAAAGGACACTGCAAGATTGAACCCAAAGCTAAGCACTTCTCCCATTGCAAGAAAACACATTAGTCCCTTAACCTATAAGTCTTCAATACACCAAAATCACTAAGGGGCACTAGATGCACTTACAGGTTCCACAGCTAGCAATGAGCTGGGAGCTGTACGTGGCTGCCCTGGCCCCGCCGGAGGAGAGGGTCGACGGTGTCTTGTGCGAGACGGTGGCCGACATTGTGAGGCGGCGGTTTTGAGTAATTTATCCTTTACAGAATTAAAAATCAACATTACCTAGTGATTGTACTAATCAGTGTTGTCTTGTTCGATTGCAGACCTTCTACAGGTGTCTTGAGGAACACGAGGCGGACGCGGCTATGGTTCTCGAAGCAGAGTGCAAGCGCCTACTTTAGAAGTTACAGCACGAGGCTAGGGTGCAGGTTGTTCGAGACTACTACGCCTCGACTAACATTAACAGGGCCAAGAAGAAGTGCTGCGGCAAGTATCTGAGTAAGGAGAAGTACATGAAGGTAATTACCTATTCTTAAGGCCTTATACTTAGTTTCCTTGATTTTATTCGTAGGCGTAGCGCTGAAATTTCTCTTTGTCTAACTTAGGCGCCCTCGAGATGGTGTGCGGATAGGATGGACTGTTGGGAGGCGTTGGTGGATGAGTGGTGCTCTCTCCAATGGCTAGCCATCCACAACAAGGCCAGGGATAAGCGTGCCCAAATGCAAGGTGTGCCACACCATCAAGGGAGCTCTAACCTGTTTGAGTACGGGGATCACTGGGTATGTGGTTTGCTTCACGATTCATGCAATTTAATTCTTCATGCTAGCTTGAGCCCTTAGCTAATATTTTGTTTCTCTCTTTTAGGAGGGACTCAACAAGAAGGATGTGCCACCACTGTACGACCTCCATGCCATGGCCCATACTGCCCCGTACAAGAAGGCCAAGGCATTCTCTGAGGATGACCTCGATCATCCAGAGAGCTTCACCAACATCTCCTCCCAGAACAAGCTCGTGAGGTACAGAGACGTTGGGAAGACGAGGAAAGGGGTGGACTTCAACCCGAGCTAGAGTCTTTTTGATCCAGAGATCGTGATGCTATCTGGTGACGGGAGGTACCATGGCTCGGTAGCCATTGGGGATGGACTCATACTTTGTCCTAGAACTCTCTAGGAGATCAAGAAGCACCAGACGAGCTCCGATCCTGAGATACCGCCTCGTCCACGGCCAGTGGAGCTCGCCATCGAGGATAGGGCCCAGGAGCTTCTAGCGGAGGCAAACAGGCAGGCTAAGCAGAGGGAGAGGGAGTTGGAGGAGAGGACGGCTAGTCTGTTGGAGGTGGAGAGGAACCGAAACGACGCATCTCACTGGGCCCTATACGAGCTCCTCGTGGTAAGTTTCTGTTGCATATTAGCCAAATCATGCACGTAATGTTCGTTTCATTACTAACTAATATGACTGACTCGTGAAAACAAAATGTGAAGTCCGTGTGCGAGAAAAACGGTCAGACCCCTCAGCCGATGCCCTAGATTGGTATAGCGGACATGGTGAGTTTCATTTGAATGGTCATTAGTTACTAGTATTCACATTTCAGTTGCATCATACTAACGAGACATTGCAAATGATCTTTGGTGCAACATGCCTCCCGACAAGCATCGACCGATCCTTCTCCGTCTCGCACTAGCGCAACCCTGACCTATCCTTCAACGTCTGGCACTGGCGCAAACCCGACCGGTCCTTCACCTCCGTGATGATGGTAAGTTTTCGCAAGTGTTTTGCTTAACAAATGCATACTTAGCTTAAGAAATGACCTACTTAGCTCCAAAATGACCTATACTTAGGTTATTTTCCTCGAAAATGACATAATAACCTTACTTAGCTCCAAAATGACATATTTTACCTAGGATAGCTATAAAATGACCTATACTTAGCATTTTTTCCTCCAAAATGACTTGTTATGCTTAGTTAGCTATAAAACGGCATAACTACCTAGGATAGCTCAATAATGATCTATAATTAGCTTAGCTAGTTCATTTATGACATAATTAGCTCACTTAGGTAGGAAATGGCATAACTACCTAGGATAGCTCAATAATGATCTATAATTAGCTTAGCTAGTTCATTTATGACATAATTAGCTCACTTAGGTAAAAAATGGCATAATAACCTTGGTTTAGCTCCAAAGTGACCTATACTTAGCTTATTTTCCTCGAAAATGACATAAGAACCTTACTTAGCTCCAAACTGACATACTTTACCTAGGATAGCTATAAAATGACCTATACTTAACATTTTTCCTCCTAAATGACTTAATATGCTTAGTTAGCTAAAAAAATGGCATAACTACCTAGGATAGATCAATAATGATCTATACTTAGCTTACCTAGTTCATTTGTGACATAATTAGCTTACTTAGGTAAAAAAATGGCATAATAACCTTGGTTTAGCTCCAAACTATCATATAATTAGTTTGTTTTCCTCCAAAATGACAAAATAACCTTACCTAGCTCCAAAATGACCAATTTTAACTAGAATAGTTGTAAAAGTACCTACACTTACCATTTTGTCCTCCAAAATGAATAAATATGCTTAGTTAGCTCAAAAATGGCATAACTACCTAGGTTAGCTCCAAAATGACCTATTTACCTAGCTTAGCTCTGAAATGACCTACACACTTCGCATTTTTACCTAGCTTAGCTAAAAATGGCATTTTACCTACCTTAGTTAGAAGAAGAAGAAGATAAAGAAGAGGAGAGGAGAAAAAGAAAGAGAAGATAAATTCTTCTTCTTCTTTTTCTTCTAGCTAGTCTTCTTCTTCTTCTTCTTCTTCAGACATTCATCTTTCCCAATTTGCAGATTTGCTTTAGATGAGGAAGCTTGCATTGATGGAGTGCACTCTTCTCCTTGTGCTTCCTTTTTGTTTATGGAAACTTGTTGGAAACTTGTTTTGGATATGTATGTATGGATATGTTGTTGGAAACTTCTTGTTGGAAACCATTGTATGTTGGATATGTTGTTGGAAACTTGTATGTTGGATATGTTGTTGGAAACTTATTGTTGGTATGCTTGTTGAAATTATTTTCAAATGTGAAATTCTGTCAAATTGAATGAATTTAAGAAAAAAAAAGAAAAAATAGGGGCTATAAAAGCACTTTGCCGTCTGCTGGCAGACGACAAAGAGCTTTGCCATCAGCCAGCAGACGGCAAAGTTGCCACTATTTGGTAGCTCTGCCGTCTACTGGCGGTCAGCAAAGACCTTTGCATCTTTGCTGTCTGCCAACAAACGGCATAGCATGCCACATGGCAGCTACCTGGGCTGGCCTATATGGGCACTTTGTCTGGCCTGGCGCATACAACAAAGATGCAAAGATGTTTGCCTTCTGCCAGTAGACGGCAAAGCACGCTATTAACCCCTTAACGGACCTAAGCTGCCACGTGTGCCGTCCAGGCTCTTTGCCGTCTGCAAGCAGACGACAAAGAGCTTTGCATCTTTGCCATCTGCCAGCAGACGGAAAAGAGGCCTTTGCCATAGTTTGTGCAGCCAGATGTGTTGTCGTCTGCTAGTTGAGGGCAAAGGCCTTTCTTTGTCACAGCCAGCATGCCTTTTTGTTGCCCGCCATGGCATGCAGCAAAGTTCATGATTCATGTAGTGTCATGCACATCAAGTAAAGGCCAATGCATAGTATAAGAAGTTTCTTGCAACTTTTTCATGTTGGGAACATAGAGAGGTGGAGATATAGTTCCTCTCTCATAATAATTGCAAGTAGGAGCAGCAAGCACATGCATATTATACTCATCAAAATTACCATGTGTAGTGGTAGAACACAACTCATCAATGTAATCCTTAATAAGCGCAAACTTCTCCAATATAGTGTGGTTTAGAGAATTCAAAAAGATAATAGGACTATCATGTGTGGGTGCAATAGTAACAATGTCATTCTTAACATACGGAACAATAGCAAGTTCATCTCCATAATTCATATTGGCATCATGGCCACAAGCATAGCAAGCATCATCAAAAAGGCATATTTCAAACGAATCAATGGGATCATAGCAATTATCATGGTATTCATCCTTCGGTAAGAACGAAGGGAAATTAAATAATGTATGAGTTGAAGAGTTACTCTCATTAGAAGGTGGGCACGGGTGATCAATCCGCTCTTCCTCCTTTTGTTCTTCGCTCTCATCATCTTTTTCATCAAATGAGCTCACAGTTTCATCAATTCCTTCTTCCATAGACTCCTGCAAAATGTTAGTCTCTTCTTGGCCAGCGGAGACTTTCTCAATAAATGCATCAATATCGGAATTGAATTTATAATTATCATATCAATATTCAAGGATAGCAAAATTTTCAGGTCTATTAACTGAATCATCAAAATCTTCAAACTTTTCAAACAAAGATTCAATTTCATAAGCACCCTTAAAAGCAACAAATTCTTCTATTCGTTCCACATCATAGTAATCATAAATACCATTAGCATAAGAAGCCGAGGTTCCATTATCATTAAATTCGCATGAAAAGGGAAGGTGTGGAGCGTTCATCCTAGAGCAACAAGTATAATCATATCTCAAGCATAGCTCCCGAGCATACCAGTGCAACATATGAATTTGATCGCATAACAATTTCCCTTTAGGAGTCAAGCGATAATCCCTAAAGTATTCACGTTGATCCAACGTTACTCCCATTATATAGTTGAATGGGGTTTTCTCAGGATTATCAAAGCAGTGCATAATATCTTTTACATAACAAGCATTGAGGGTTTTAGGAGGTTCCCCATCTCCATGAGTAGCAAGTACAACTAATTTTGTTGGTGTTTCGTGTTCCATATCCATAACTAAAGATAGAGAACAACTTAGAACGGAAAATAAAAACTGCTTAGTGATAAAGAAAACAAGCACACACGAGAATATTCACGCCACGCTATTGCTCCCCGGCAACGGCGCCAGAAAAAGGTCTTGATAACCCACAAGTATAGGGGATCGTTTGTAGCCTTCTTCGATAAATAAGAGTGTCGAACCCAACAAGGAGCTAAAGGCAGAACAAATATTCCCTCAAGTTCTATCGACCACCGATTGTCGGTGCAACAAACCCTGGGTCTGTTGCCAAGACTGTGCACATGCACGGGGATGAGATTGAAGCACCAACCCAAGTGAGAGCATAAGGGACCAAGAGATCCGAAGGACCAATATGCAGATCAAAGGGACCAATATCAAGCCAGAGAAGCGGGATATCATCAAGAGAAGGGCCTCCTTTGCCGGGCAGGCGAGCCCGGCAAGGGACGAGACCACTCCCAGAAGCAGACAACCAAGGAGTCCCGGCAGGGTCTGCCGGGACTCACGGAGGCAAAACCACCTCACCAACCACTCCACCACGACCCACGTTGTCGATCAGTGCGGTGTCAAGCCGCAAAGTGACTAAGTGGCAGCCATTTGCCACATGGCAGCCTCTCCCTACTGTGAAAACCCACAGATGACACCCGGCCCCGTGACGTGTCAAGCGGCAAAGCGTGAGTCGGCAAGATAGCCCGGCAAGCCTTGCCGGGCAACCAACGATGTGACGTTGAGCCATGCATTTAATGCGCCCTGTCAGCCCGCAGAGTTAGGTATGATAGCACCTTTGCTATCTTATCGGTCTTGTAATGACTACTTTGCCATTGTGGTAACCCTTGATCTATAAAAGGAGGCCCATGGCAATTATAGAAATGGTTAAAAGGTTGGATAACTCACACCCCCATACGCTGCTGAAATAGCCACCGCCGCTCGAGGCAACCCTTACCGGTGTCGGTGCAACAAACCTCGGATCTGTTGCGATCGTGCACACGCATACGAGAACAAGATTGAAGCACCAAATTTCAAGTCGTAGTACAAGGACCCAAGAGATCTGAAGGACCAACATGCAGATCAGATGGACCAAGATCAAACCAAAGATATAGAAGAACTCCCCCTGAAGATGTGCATGTGAGGAATTTGCTTTTGAAGCAATGCACACTTGAAGAGTAGAATCATGGAGATCTCCCCCTATATCTTGTAATTCATACACGCATTCTACATATAATATGAAGAATTTGAAATGCATGATGAAATATGGTGACTGAAGTAATTCAGCATGCGTGCGTTAACATTAACGAGGAATAAGCATGCAGAAAAACACAACAAAAGTATCAAGCCACCATAGAGTTTAAGTTTACAACTCGATCCAAAGAAAGTCATGAGAAGAACGAGAGTTGTAACTTAGCAAAAAAACGCCCATATAAGATAGACCCGCTTGAAGACTAACTCAAAATTTTCCCCCTTTGTCATCGAATGACCAAAAGGATCGAAAAATGAGGACTAACGCCCTTGAAGAATATCATGTTGATGGAGGAGCGCCAACGTTGTTGGGGTCGTTTGTTGTTGTAGGGCCAGCAGCAGTGTTGTCCAAGTCTTCATGCTCGTCGGTTTCGCACGATGAAGAATATGAGTTGGCCACCAAGGAAGGAACCTTGACCTTCTTGTATTTCTTCGGTGGAGGTGCAGACCAGTCAAAGTCCTCCTTGAGGCCCATTTGCTTCAGATCTTCTTCACCATATAGATGAGATAAGATAGCCCAAAGCATCAAGACTTCATGGAGGTAGTAATGGTTTTTCTTCACTACATTATGTGTAGCAGTCATGTTGTGAAGAATAGAACCAAACTGATGCTTAACCCATTTGTGGTTTCGATCCACCTTCTGGTGAAGACTAAGAAGCAGCTCACGATCAGTCATCACCCTTGGAGCTGTGGCTTGAGGATTTGGCTTGGATGCATTTGCAGCAGAGTCATGAGTGGCAGAGTCATCATTGGTGGAATAAGATGCAGCTTTTAAATCGACCATCCAATGGATGAATGCCTTCATCAATGACAAGATGTGCCTTGCCCTTTTCCTCAATTTGAGGAATATGTCTGCTTGAGGACTTCAATTGGGGGAAAGTAGCCGAGGTGATTCTGAAAATCAGCTTTGTAGTTGAGTGAAGACCTTGTTCTGAGGAATCTCATAATCCAAGGAGCATAAGGCTTCAACTCAAACGGAGAGAGTGTGACATTGGCCAGAGTCCTCATGAAGAAATCATGATAACTGATAGGGATGCCATGCCTGATGTTGAAAAGTAGATTCTTCATGATGCCAATGACTTCTTCATCAGACGAGTCGTGGCCGTTGATTGGACTCATTGTCTTCGTCAGAATGTGATAGACTGTTCTGGGCACATATAGCAATTCCTTCACGAGGAATTTGGTCCTTGGGGCTTGACCGGGTTTTAGAGGCTTCATAAGTAATTGCATATAATGAGCAGTGAGTTCAGGCTCTTGGTACGCATAACGAGTACCTTCAAGGGGAGGACTGATTGGTGGCGTGAAGTAATTCAGAGGCGGAGCTTTGAAATGAGTGTTTTCGGTCATCCAAATTCAATACCCAAGAGTTGATATCATCAGCGGCTCCTGTGATGTGCAGCGTTGCATAGAACTGAAGAATAAGTTCTTCATTCCAATCAACAATGTCAAAGCAAAAGTTGAGGAGGCCTGCGTCATGAAGCACACTGAGGACAGGGGTGAAGCAAGGCAGTGATTCCATGTCCACGTGAGGAATATGCTCGTGGTCAAAGACTTTATCCTTGTTCAAGAGCGATGAAGAATAGAAATTGGCATTCGGCCGGCAGTCGTAAGCGCTTCCTTCTAAGACGAAAGCAGAGTCATAAGGATTATAATCGGTGAAGAACACGTGCTTCGCCAAGAAGTCATCAGCCTAGAACTTCTGCTTCTTCGAGAAGGGATCCTTTGGCTTGGGCTGAGGAATATCGGTCAATTGCATCACCACCTCAGGAATAGCAATCTCAGGATCCACAGGCTGAGGAATTTCAGGTTCTTCTTTAATGACAGCCTGGGTCTTCAATTCTTCTTTTACATTTTCATCAGCACGAGTGGCTGGAATTTCTTCATGGACAGACGGTGGGGCATGAGGTTCATTAAATCCCATTTGTACTTCAAAGGTTGTGAGGGACCGAGGAATTTGTTGTAGTGGTGTGAACAGAGGAGAGTTGGGGTGCTGACTTTCCCAAAAGTCATCATTCAGCACTGGTGTTGTACACCCAATGTCCACATCTTCATCTTCTTCTTTTTCTTCAACGCCGGCCTCTTCAGCAGTGAACTGAGGCATGGGCGATGAGACTTGTGGGGTTGAAGGGATTGCATCCGCTTCAATTTCTTCATCCAACTGCTCTGAAGAAGTAGCAGAAGGAATGTCATCATCAGATTCACTTGGAATCACATTTTCTTCATCAAAAGGAACAAGGTCCTTTGATGGCATGGATGAGACCGGAATAGCATCAATTGGATTTGCAAAAGAGCTGGTCAATGGCTTCATCTTCTTCGGAGCTGAAGAATCTGATGAAGTTGATGCCTTCCTTTTCTTCACAGCTGCATGCTCTGCATCTTTGGTCTTCTTCACATCTAATGCAGATGGAAGGATCGGAGTTGGAGTAGACGCAGGAGGAGCAGAGGAATTTGGTTCAATTTCTTCAGGCACAACTGTCGCAGTTGCCCTGATTTCTTCAGTTTCTTCAGGCGCACCACTAGTGGATGCCCTGGCAATTTCTTCAGCGGCTGGAATGTAGTCATCAGCCCTGGTGCTCTGAGTTTCTTCTGTAGCCTGATTGTCATCAGCGGTGCTGGCATTTTCTTCAGTCGGCTAAGCAGATGCCTCAGCCTGAGGATTTTCTTGTTGCGTTGGGGCTGCAACATTGGAAGTGAACTTTTCAGTCAAATTCACAAACCCGACTTTGGCTCCAAGCCAGTCAGCATAGTAGTGATCAAATTCATCACTTAGTTGCTTGATCTCAGCTTGCAAGGCAATGAGTTCTTCAGGGGAAAGCTTCAGAACATTTTGCTTCAGAAAGCGCTGTTTCTTGCACTGCGCTTTCTTCACTCTTCTTCCTTGATCAAATTTCCATTTCTCTTCTTCAATGAAGGCAGTCAAAATATGACTTTGACCAGGAGTGAGGTTCATCTCCGGCAAAGGTGTGTTGGGATCCTTGTGCCATAGGTCGATGAAGTCTAGAATCAACTTCGGATCCGTAGCAATGGCACATTGTCGCCTTTGGCTCTAGCGGCCTTGACCTACCTGCCTCTCGATGATTTCTCAAGTTCTCATCATCGCCTTCGCCTTCATCGATTTACACTTGGAGGGCGACACTGCTTCTTGTGAGGACTTGGTCGAGTGCCTCGGCCCAAGAGGTGGCCTTTTTCTTCAACGAGAGGGGCCAACAAGAATTTGGTGCAATCGAGGAATTAGCAGAAGCTCCTGAGGCGATAGAGATGCATGTTGTCCTTTGGCACGTGGCGAGATGCACAGGTGCAGAGGATTTGGTCGGAGCAGCTGAGGACTTTGGCGGAGGAGATGAGGACTTTGGAGGAGCTGGAGCAGCTTGAGGAGTTGGTCGTGAGGGCTTTGAGGGTGAAGCACTTGGCTTATGAGCAGGCTTCTTAGCCATGGCCTTCTTTGGCTTGCTTGCAGAGGCCTCAGCAGTGGTAGCAGCAGCAGCAAAGTCTTCATTAAATTTCCTCACCGCCTTCAAGGTTGCTTGGCTGGGCTTTGGCCTGGGCTTGGCCCATTCTTCAGATAGTCCTCACCGCGCTTGAGGCTGGTGGGATCTGCTACTTGGCTAGGTGCTAATGGAGGTCTTGAGCATGGAGGGGTAACAGAAAATTTCTTCATGTACTTGGGAGTAACATATCTGTACTCCCTCCACTATCTTGCCCATCTCCTCTCAATCTTTTGAATGCGCACCTTGTGCTGATTTTTATCCTCCTCAGGGGGTGTGCAGTACCCAGCATAAATGTCATCAGGGATTTCAAATGCTGTGTTGACCTCAGGCCTCTTTCCTCCCTTCCGTGGCTTCTTACCGTCAGCTATTTTCTTCAGATGAGGAATATGAACAACTGAATTTTCTGAAGAGGTGTGCAACTTTTCTTCAAGGAACGCTGCAAATGAGTTAAGTTGATGAGAACCTAGTGATTCAGCAGCAGACATGTGTACCTGTGAATGAGAGTATAGTTATGCGAGGAATTTGGAGAGGTCATATGCGTTCTCAGAGGTTTTTCAAAAAGAACAAGTTTGAGGAATTTGACCAGATGATTCTTGAAGAATTTCACTAAGCATTCTTTGTCTTAGGTTCCAGAGTTGTACAGATAAAAAATCCACACAATTGGGGAATCTTGAAGAAAAATATTGCTTAGAGAAACGGATCAAGAACAGATGACATGTGAGGTGTTTTAGTGTGTGAGGATTTGAAGAAAAACACCTTTGAAGATTTTGTATAAATCATTCGAATCAAAGAGGGCAGTAAAAGTAACTTTTAATTACCCTTGACGTAAGAACACGATTTAACCGGGAAGTGTAGAAGTGAAGTTTGTCGATTCGGATCTTCCACTTCCTAACTCGGCCGAGGAAGATACTGCCACGGCGGCGGAGTGAAGAAATCCGCAGCGGCGCTGAAAGTACGACGGGCGACGAGGTCGAGGGCAAGAAGCTCTTCCTCACCGGCGACGATGAAGTAGGGGCAGCACTAGGGTTTGAGAAGCTCGAGCGGGAGAGAGATCGAGCGGAGTAAAAGTGAAGTGAGGAAGGGGAGGGGTATATATAGCCGCGGTGAAAAACTGTTCGCCCGGAGAAATTGGACGAACGTGCCCCTGAACCTTCTCATTTGCTTGACATGTGTCACCCACGTACTGAGAGGTGGCGATCGTGTGAGATCGTGGGTGAATAGATAAGTATTTTCGTGGGATGTGGAACGGTTTGAGTGGCAAAGTCGAAAATTTAGATAAGATAAGTTTAAAGTTCCGTTCGCAGATTTTTCAGCTGACAAGGACACAGTGAAGATTTTGAACGAGTTTCAAATAGAACGCACATGAAGAATTTGTGAATAGATTGGGTTGAGTTTAGCATAGAGGGGGAAGGGTCCGATCACATTCACTTAGCAAAAAAACAACTTGAAGAAATAGCAATAAGTGAATGTCTTGTAGAGGACATAAACTCATATATATATATATATATATATATATATATATATATATATATATATATATATATATATAGGCAATGAAGAAAAACGACGAAAACAAAGTGAAGACGATGCAAAGTTGAAGCAAATGAACAATCGAGGAATTTCAAAATGAAGAAAACTCAAATTGAAAATTTTCAACTTTTGGTGGTGGCGAGGCCCACCGTATAAGAATGATGATGTCAGACACTGCGTACAATTGTCGTAGGGCTTTGAGAATCAAATTCTTTGTTAATTTCTTCACACTTAGAGTGTTAGTCTTCATTGATTGAAGAAAAACGTTTCTTCATGTGTTGCACATCTAAGTCATTAATTTTTCATAAGTTTTAGGATGAGAGTCCTTTTCAAAGAACATTCGAAGATTCTAAGATATTTAGCTCACACTGCAACTTGCTAAATCTCTTCTCATCCAAGGGCTTTGCGAAGATATTGGCTAGCTGTTCTTCAATCTTCACATGCTCAATAGAAATGTCGCCCTTCAACATATGATCACGAAGAAAATGATGACGAATCTGAATGTGCTTTGTCTTCGAGTGCTGAACAGGGTTGTGAGTAATCTTGATGGCACTCTCATTGTCACAGTAGAGAGGCACATTCTTCATGTTAACGCCAGTAGTCCTTGAGAGTTTGCTTCATCCACGGCAATTGAGCACAAAGAAGAACCAAAGAAGAATGTACTCGGCTTCAAAGATGAGATGTTGATACGCAGCTCTGCTTTCTTCGAGGACCAATGCACCAAAGAACGTCCGAGGAAATGGCATGTGCCAAATGTTGACTTGCGGTCCACACGATCACCAGCATAGCCAGAGTCTGAATATCCAATGATATCAAAAGCCGAGCCCTTGGGATACCATAATCCAAGTGTTGGTGTGTGAGCTTGATATCAAAGAATATGCTTCACAGCCTTATGGTGTGATTCCTTTGGTGTAGCTTGAAACCGGGCACACATGCAAACACTAAGCATAATGTTTGACCTAGATGCACATAAATACAATAAAGAGCCAATCATGGAGCGGTATACCTTTTGATCGAAGTCAACACCATTTTCATCAGTGCATAGATGGCCATTTGTGGGCATTGGAATTTTGACCCCTTTGCAATCTTGCATGCCGAATTTCCTCAAGACATCCTTGAGGTATTTCTCCCGAGATATGAATATGCCATTGCGCTATTGATGAATTTGAAGACCTAAGAAGAATTTCAATTCTCCCATCATAGACATTTGATATTATTCACTCATCATATAGGCAAATTCATCACTGTAATGTTGGTCAGTACGGCCAAAGATAATATCATCAACATATATTTGGCACACAAACAATTCACCATCATAAGATTTATGAAAAGAGTTGGGTCAAGTGAACCGGCTTTGAAGCCTTTCTTCATGAGGAATTCCTTCAAAGTATCATACCACGCCGTAGGGGCCTGCTTGAGGCCACAGAGGGCCTTATTGAGTCTGAAGACTTTGTCAGTATGCTTTGGATCTTCAAAACCTGGGGGTTGAGCAACATATAGTTCTTCCTCAAGCTTACCATTGAGGAATGCACTTTTCACATCCATTTGATATAAAGTGATATCACGATGGTTAGCATAAGTAAGTAATATGCGAATAGCCTCAAGTCTAGCAACATGTGCAAAAGTTTCATCGAAATCAATTCCTTCAACCTGTGTAGCCTTTGAGCCACAAGTCAGGCCTTATTCCTCACAACAAGGCCATTTTCATCTTGCTTGCTGCGGTAGATCCACTTTGTGCCAATGATATTGTGCTTGCGAGGATCTGGACGTTTGACCAGTTCCCAGACGTTGTTGAGCTCAAACTGATGTAATTCTTCTTGCATGGCTTGAATCCACTCAGGCTCCAGAAATGCTTCATCTACCTTAGTGGGCTCTGTGATAGAGACAAAAGCAAAGTGCTCACAAAAGTTAGATAAATGTGAAGCTCTTGAGCGTGTGAGAGGACCCGGTGCTTCAATGTCATCGATGATTTTCTCAATTTGCACTTCGTTTGCAACGCGAGGATGAGCGGGTTGTCATTGAGGAATTTGATCAGCATTTTCTTCAGCACCATTTTCTTCAGGTGCATTAGCTAGACGTTCTTCACGATCTGGAATGAATTCTTCAAAGATTCTTCGATCGGAATGACATCCTCAAGAGTCTTGAACTTGATAGTTTCCTCGGTCTTTGGTTCATCTAACACAGAAGGTAGGTGCTCTGTTTGTGAGCCATTAGTTTCATCGAACCGCACATCTACAGTTTCAACAACTTTGTGATGAAGGTTGTTGAAGACTCTGTAGGTGTGCGAGTCCTTTCCGTAACCAAGCATAAAACCTTCATGTGCTTTCGGTGCAAATTTAGAGTTGTGATGAGGATCTCTAATCCAACATTTAGCAATCAAGACTTTGAAATAACTCACATAGGGTTTCTTGTCGTTGAGGAGTTCATAAGCGATCTTTTGAAGAATTTGTGAAGATATACCCTGTTGATGATGTGGCAAGCGGTATCAATTGCCTCAATCCGTAAAACAACGAGGCGCCTTGTATTCATCAAGCATAGTGCGAGCAATCTCAACAAGAGTCCTGTTCTTGCGCCTCCATGACACCATTCTCATTGAGGAGTATAAGGAGCAGATAACTCATGAGTAATACCAAGTTCATCAAGATAGTCATCAAGACCAGAATTCTTGAACTCGGTTCCATTATCACTTCTGATGTGCTTGATCTTCACACCAAAGTTGGTTGAAGCCCTCGAGGAAAATCGTTTGAAGACTTCCGCACCTCATGTTTGTAAGTGACAATATGTACCCATGTGTAACGAGAGTAATCATCAACAATAACAAAGCCATATAGAGATGCATCATTTGTAACTGCAGAATAATGGTTAGGGCCAAAGAGATCCATATGAAGCAATTCAAATGGTCGAGTGGTAGTCATGATAGTCTTTGCTGGATGTTTGGCCTTGGTCATCTTTCCAGCTTCACAGGCTCCGCATAAGTGATCCTTGAGGACTTTGACATTCTCAATGCCAATGACATGCTTCTTCTTCACGAGCGTGTGCAGATCCCTCATGCCTGCATGGCCAAGTCGTCGATGCCATAGCTAGCCTTCTAAAGCTTTTGCAAGTAGACATACGGCTGGTTGTGGTCCTGTAGAGAAATCAACAATATACAAGTCTCCTCTCCTAAAGCCTTGGAAGACTTTGGAATGGTCAGCTTCCATGATCACAACACAACGATACTTGCCAAAGACAACAACCATATCAAGATCACAAAGCATTGAGACTTACATGAGGTTGTATCCTAAGGACTCGACAAGCATGACTTTGTCCATGTGTCGATCCTTTGAGATCGCAACCTTACCTAGACCCAACACCTGACTTTTGCCTTTGTCAGCAAAGATGATATGCTTCAGATGCGATGGAGATAAGGGAGAATCCATCAATAGATTCTTGTCACCAGTCATGTGATTTGTACATCCACTATCGAGGACCCACTCATTGGCTTTGGGTTGGTCATCCTGCAGATGAATTAGTGCAACTTACGAACTCATATACTTCATCAGTGAAGAATATGACATCAATTTCATCAGATCAATTTCATAAAGTAATAGAACAGATAAAGCAATATGAGGACGTGAGAAATGAAAGTTCATTTCTTCATGATTAGCCTGTGTCCTTTCAGGCAATTTCAGGTCTCCAGCAAATTCTTCAGACGCTAAGCACGTCCCGAGACCTCGACCTGAATAAGAGATTAGTTCTTTTCTTCACCACCCACATCTCAAGGGGTGGCAAAGAGTTCATCACTCTGCGAGCTCCATATGAGAAAGGTGGCATAGAAGCCAATCCACTTCGTTTCACATAAGAGGAGTTAGGGTAAGCATATGAATAAGCAGAGAAATTCTTCGAGGACTTATGAACATAATGATTAGAAGAATAATGCCCATATTCATAGCCCTTAGCTCTTTCCTGCGAAACAAAGGTGTTAGCACGATGATGATCATATGAGGACTTTGATCCTTTTGAGGAATTTGATCCACGTGAGGAATTTGGTCCATATGAGGACTTGGATCCATATGAAGAATCTGGTCCATATGAAGAATTTGATCTGGGGTTCCTATTCTTCACAGGTGGTGTCATGAGGATATTCACCTGAAGAGTTTCAAGGCATCTTTTGGGAACCCAAATTTTCTTCATAGGGGAACCGTTCTCGCGATTAGTGCCAACATATCTAGCAAATACTTCACCATTCTGATTTTTGAACACTTTATAGTTGGAGTCAAATGACTCATCGTAAAAATGAGGAGATTCACATGTAAAGCCAGATAAATTGGATGGATCAATCGAGGTCCCTTTGCAAAGCAACTCCATGAGGTTTTGGGGTACCGCTTCGGGCTTCAATAAGTACCATCAGCATTGAGTTTCCTCTCAAAGGCAATACCCTCTTTCCTAGGGTTCCTGTTGAGGATATGCTTTTAAGCACATCACAAAGAGTCTCGATGCCCTTTGAGGCTTTTGTACATGCCCCGCCATGTACAATTCCTTCACCTGCATCATCAAGTAATACTAGCAATCTCCTCGGTGAGGAATTAGTGATAGCAGTGTGGTGAAGAATTTGTAGCATTAGAAGCATTTGAACATTCAGTGAAGAATTAGCGATTCACGCTCAATGCACTTCAAACATGGAGGAACAAATTCTTCCCGAGAAGCGTTGATTTGTTGAGCAAGTAATGAATCAAGGCTTCCTTCTCAAGATCTTCATAACTCACTCTTAGCTTTTCAAGGTCTTGCTTTCTTTGAATAAATTCATAAGAAAGCTTCTCATGATCAGATAAGAGAGTGTTATGATGACCTTGAAGGTTGTCAAACACGGATCAAGTCTCTCAAGATTTTCACCAAGGTCTTAGTGCGATCCATTTCTTCACCGAACATATCATCACTTTTGTCTAGCATGTTTTGAACCTTTTCAAAAGCCTTTTGTTGTTTCACAGCAATCTTAGAAAGTTTAGAATAGCTGGGCTTTAGGTTTTCATCAGATTCATCCTCACTAGATTCAGAGGAGATATATTTGAGTACCTTGGCACCCTTTGCCATGAAGCAATAGGTGGAGCGTAGTCATCATTGCCTTCATCGCCTTGTTGGTGAAGCCATTTTCTTCGTGAGTTGAAGATGGACTTGTTGATGAATGCACGTATAGAGCTAGGCTCACCACACCGGACTCGGACTCCTCAGATGCCTCCTCTTCCTCATGTTCCTCAGATTCAGCCTCAGAGTCCATTTCCTTGCCAATGAATGCCCGAGCCTTCTTGGAGCTGCTCTTCTTGTGAGATGAAGACTTCAATGATTTTGATGATGAATACTTTGAAGATTTCTTCTTCTTCTTTGAGTCATCAGAACTGTAATCCTTCTATTTCTTTTTCTTTGATTCCTTTTCCCACTAAGGACAATCTTGAATGTAGTGACCAGGTTTCTTGCATTTGTGGCATAGCCTCTTCTTGTAGTCACTGGATGAGAAATCATTGCTCCTTGAGGATTTTCCAAAGCGACCACGTCTTGAGAACTTCTAGAATTTCTTCACGAGCAGTGCTAGCTCCTGTCTCAATTCTTCAGGATCACCAAGGCTACTACCAGAATCTTCACCTTCAGATTCGTGAGACAGCCTTGGCCTTCGTGGCACGTGATCCGCCATAGCTCGAACCATAGAGATCTCTCTTCGGCCAGCTGGAACTCATGAGTGTTTAGCCTCTCGAGGATATCGGCGGGATCAAGTGACTTGTAATCAGCATGTTCTTGTATCATTAGTGCCAGAGTATCAAATGAAGAATCAAGTGATCTCTGCAATTTCTTCACCACTTCATGGTCGGTGATGTCAGTGGCACCAAGTGCTTGAAGCTCATTTGAGATGTCAGTGAGGCGATCGAAGGTTTGTTGAACATTTTCATTGTCGAGTCTTTTGAAGCGATTGAAGAGATTGCGAAGAATGTCAACTCGAGAGTCACGTTGGGTTGAGACTCCTTCATTCACTTTGGACAGCCTATCCCAGATAAGCTTAGCAGTTTCCAAAGCACTCACTCTTCCATACTGCCCTTTGCTCAGATGGCCATATATGATGTTCTTTGCTTGAGAATCGAGTTGCTTGAATCTCTTCACATCAGCAGCGTTCAAAGAAGCTGTGACTGAGGGAACACCATTTTCCACAACATACCAGAGATCATTGTCAATTGCTTCAAGATGCATTCGCATCTTATTCTTCCAGTAAGGGTAGTCCGTCCCATTGAAGGTAGGACAGAGACCTTGATCATACCTGCGGTCGACATAACTAAAACTCCAGGTGGTTAAACCAAAATCACACAGAACAAGGGAGTACCTCGCTCGATACCAATTGAAAGTGCGTTATATCGACTAGAGGGGGTGGATAGGCGATTTTATGAATTCTTCAACGAGGAATTTCAAGGTGAGGAAATTCAAGTGAAGAACTACTTGCAATGAATAAGTACTCGATGTAAACATAACGGAACACAAGCATGGATCATGATGAAATGAAGACAAGCACAGAGTACAGAAAACGTAAACACATGATAAAACAGGATGAAGACAAACAGACTGAAGAAATTGAACTGAGGAAATTGAGAAAGTCTTCAAACAGATATGAACAAGCACACAACAAGCAGAATGAGGAAATGAAAGAGTTGAGGAATAGAACCAGAGGGCTTGGTGAAGACAATGATTTGGTAGACCAGTTCAACCGATGTGACAGCTTGTACGTCTGGGTTGGAAGCGGCTAGGTATTTAAACACGAGGACACAGTCCGGACCACGATCCTCACCGTATTCTCCTTGAGCTAAGGTCACACAGACCTCGCCCAATCACTCGTGGTAAGTCTTGGTGACTTCCAAACCTTCACAAACTCGGTCCACCGGCGATCCACAATTTCCTCTTGGATGCTCTAGACCATGACGCCTAACCGTCTGGAAGATGCACATCTTCAAAGGTAACAAGCGTCGGATCCACACAGGATCAATCTCTTCAGTGATTCTCAATCACTTTGGGTTTGTAGGTGTTTGGGTTTGGGTTTCCTCACTTGATGATTTTCGCTCAAAGTCCTGGGAGGATGGCATGCTCTCAAATGACAAGTGTCAGTTTATCTTAGAGCAGCCAACCAGCTAGTGGTTGTAGGGGCGGCTATTTATAGCCTAGGGAGCAGCCCGACATGATAAGACATAAATGCCCTTCAATAATATGACCATTAGGTGGGTAGATATTTTGGGACAATGGCCAGAGCACAACAATGGTCGGATATATGAGGCTCAAATTCCTCGTGGCTATCATGTTCGCTACTTGTAGGCAATCCACACTGGCGAATTCCTAACTCCTCGGTCGAACAAATTCCTCGTGACTGTAAGAACTTCGTCTCTCATCCTTTGAAGAAATTGACCGAATCTGTATGAGATTTCCAATGGCTTCACTCAAAGGGATTGGTAGGTGTAGGATTTTGTGCTGAGCATCACATGGAAATTTTTCCTTAGTATTTCCTCGACCCCCTTTAACAGTACGGTGTTTCCTATGACTCAACAACAACAACAACAACAAAGCCTTTAGTCCCAAACAAGTTGGGGTAGGCTAGAGATGAAACCCATAAGATCTTGCAACCAACTCATGGCTCTAGCACATGGATAGCAAGCTTCCACGCACCCCTGTCCATAGCTAGCTCTTTGGTGATACTCCAATCCTTCAGGTCTCTCTTAACAGACTCCTACCATGTCAAATTCGGTCTACCCCGCCCTCTCCTGATATTCTCCGCACGCTTTAGCCGTCTGCTATGCACCTTTTGGGTTTCATCTCCATAAGAGTGGCTGAGTTTTTACGTTGGCTCGCCAAGCCTATCACAACCCTCCTCCTTTACCCGGGCTTGGGACCAGCTATGTTGAGACAACATAGGCGGTGTTTCCTATGACTCAAGAAAGAGAAAATGAAACTATAAAAACAAAAAGTCTTCACGCTTCATGTTCCTCGAATGAATGCCAAGTCTTCAAGGTCAGACCAATTTCTTCACTTTCAAAGTCTTCGGAAAGTCTTCAGAACTCCAAAGTCTTCAGTTGAAGAACTTCATTTTTAGGGGTGGACTTTCTCTGTAAATATCAAACTCCTCATAGACTTATAGACCTATGTACACTCAAAAACACATTAGTCCCTTAACCAATAAGTCTTCAATACACCAAAATCACTAAGGGGCACTAGATGCACTTACAGGTTCCACAGCTAGCACTGAGCTGGGAGCTGTACGTGGCTGCCCCGGCCCCGCCGGAGGAGAGGGTCGACGGTGTCTTGTCTTGAGGCAGTGGCCGACATTGTGAGGCGGCGGTTTTGGGTAATTTATCCTTTACAGAATTAAAAATCAACATTACCTAGTGATTGTACTAATCAGTGTTGTCTTGTTTGATTGTAGAACTTCTACAGGTGTCTTGAGGAACACGAGGCGGGCGCGGCTATGGTTCTCGAAGCCGAGTGCAAGCGCCTACTTCAGAAGTTATGGCACGAGGCTAGGGTGCAGGTTGTTCGAGACTACTACGCCTCGACTAACATTAACAGGACCAAGAAGAAGTGCTGCGGTAAGTATCTGGGTAAGGAGAAGTACATGAAGGTAATTACCTATTCTTAAGGCCTTGTACTTAGTTTGCTTGATTTGATTCATAGGCGTAGCGCTGAAATTTCTCTTTGTCTAACTTAGGTGCCCCCGAGATGGTGTGCGGATAGGATGGACTGTTGGGAGGCGTTGGTGGATGAGTGGTGCTCTCTCCAATGGCTAGCCGTCCATAACAAGGCAAGGGATAAGCGTGCCCAAATGCAAGGTGTGCCACATCATCAAGGGAGCTCCAACCTGTTTGAGTACGGGGATCACTGGGTATGTGGTTTGCTTCACGATTCATGCATTTTCATTCTTCATGCTAGCTTGAGCCCTTAACTAATATTTTGTTCCTCTCTTTTACGCACGACACAACAAGAAGGACGTGCCACCACTGTACGACATTTATGCCATGGCCCATACTGCCCCGTACAAGAAGACCAAGGCATTCTCTGAGGATGACCTCGATCATCCAGAGAGCTTCACCAACATCTCCTCCCACAACAAGCTCGTGAGGTACAGAGACGTTGGGAAGACGAGGAAAGGGGAGGACTTCAACCCGAGCCAGAGTCCTTTTGATCTAGAGATCGTGATGCTATCTGGTGACGGAAGGTACCATGCCTCGGTAGCCATTGGGGATGGACTCATACGTTGTTCTAGAACTCTCCGGGAGATCAAGAAGCACCAGACGAGCTCCGATCCTGAGATACCGCCTCGTCCACGGCCAGTGGAGCTCGCCATCGAGGCTAGGGCCCAGGAGCTTCTGGCGGAGGCAAACAGGCAGGCTAAGCAGAGGGAGAGGGAGTTGGAGGAGAGGACGGCTAGTCTGTTGGAGGTGGAAAGGAACCGGAACGGCGCGTCTCACAGGGCCCTATACGAGCTCCTCATGGTAAGTTTCTGTTGCATATTAGCCAGATCATGCACGTAATGTTCGTTTCATTACTAACTAATATGACTGACTCGTGAAAAAAACGTGCAGTCCGTGTGCGAGAAAAACGGCCAGACCCCTCCGCCGATGCCCTAGATTGATATAGCGGACATGGTGAGTTTCATTTGAATGGTCATTAGTTACTAGTATTCACATTTCAGTTGCATCATACTAACGAGACATTGCAAATGATCTTTGGTGCAACATGCCTCCCGACAAGCATCGACCGATCCTTCTCCGTCTCGCACTAGCGCAACCCCGACCGGTCCTTCTACGTCTGGCACTGGCACAAACCCGCCGGTCCTTCACCTCTGTGATGATGGTAAGTTTTCGCAAGTGTTTTGCTTAACAAATGCATACTTATCTTAAGAAATGACCTACTTAGCTCCAAAATGACCTATACTTAGCTTATTTTCCTCGAAAATGACATAATAACCTTACTTAGCTCCAAAATGACATATTTTACCTAGGATAGCTATAAAATGACCTATACTTCGCATTTTCCTCCAAAATGACTTGATATGCTTAGTTAGCTAGAAAATGGCATAACAACCTAGGATAGCTCGATAATGATCTATAATTAGCTTAGCTAGTTCATTTATGACATAATTAGCTCACTTAGGTAAAAAATGGCATAACTACCTAGGATAGCTCAATAATGATCTATAATTAGCTTAGCTATTTCATTTATGACATAATTAACTCACTTAGGTAAAAAAATGGCATAATAACCTTGGTTTAGCTCCAAAATGACCTATACTTAGCTTATTTTCCTCGAAAATGACATAATAACCTTACTTAGCTCCAAAATGACATATTTTACCTAGATAGCTATATAATTACCTATACTTAACATTTTTCCTCCTAAATGACTTAATATGCCTAGTTAGCTAAAAATGGCATAACTACCTAGGATAGATCAACAATGATCTATACTTAGCTTACCTAGTCCATTTATGACATAATTAGCTTACTTAGGTCAAAAATGGCATAATAACCTTGGTTTAGCTACAAACTATCATATAATTAGTTTATTTTCCTCCAAAATGACAAAATAACCTTACCTAGCTCGAAAATGACCAATTTTAAATAGAATAGCTGTAAAATGACCTACACTTACCATTTTGTCCTCCAAAATGAATAAATATGCTTAGTTAGCTCAAAAATGGCATAACTACCTAGGTTAGCTCCAAAATGACCTATTTACCTAGCTTAGCTCTAAAATGACCTACACACTTAGCATTTTTACCTAGCTTAGCTAAAAATGGCATTTTTACCTACCTTAGTTAGAAGAAGAAGAAGATAAAGAAGAGGAGAGGAGAAAAAGAAAGAGAATATAAATTCTTCTTCTTCTTCTTCTTCTTCTTCTTCTTTATAAATTCTTCTTCTTCTTCTTCTTCTTCTTCTTCTTCTTCTTCTTTTTCTTCTTCTTTTTCTTCTAGCTAGTCTTCTTCTTCTTCTTCTTCTTCTTCTTCTTCTTCAGACTTTCATCTTTCCCAATTTGCAGATTTGCTTTAGATGAGGAAGCTTGCATTGATGGAGTGTACTCTTCTCCTTGTGCTTCCTTTTTGTTTATGGAAACTTGTTGGAATCTTGCTTTGGATATGTATGTATGGATATGTTGTTGGAAACTTCTTGTTGGAAACCATTGTATGTTGGAAATGTTGTTGGAAACTTGTATGTTGGATATGTTGTTGGAAACTTATTGTTGGTATGCTTGTTGAAATTATTTACAAATGTGAAATTGTGTCAAATTGAATGAATTTAAGAAAAAAGAAAAAATAGGGGCTATACAAGCACTTTGCCGTCTACTGGCAGACGACATAGAGCTTTGCCATCAGCCAGCAGATGGCAAAGTTGCCACTGTTTGGCAGCTTTGTCGCTCATCGCGGATAGCAAAGACTTAGATCTTTGTCGTTCGCTAGCGGTGACATAGCATGCCACATGGCAGCTACCTGGGCTGGCCTATATGGGCACTTTGCCGTCTGCTGGCAGACAACAAAGATGCAAAGATGTTTGCCTTCTGCTAGCAGACGGCAAAGCACACCGTTAACCCCTTAATGGACCTAAGCTGCCATGTGTGCCGTCCAGGCTCTTTGCCGCCTGCAAGCAGACGACAAAGGCCTTTGCATCTTTGCCATCTGCCAGCAGACGGTGAAGAGGCCTTTGCCGTAGTTTGTGCAGCCGGATGTGTTGCCGTCTGCTGGCTGATGGCAAAGGCCTTTGCCATCCGCCAGGCACGCCTTTGCCGTCTGCCATGGCAGACGGCAAAGTTCATGATTCATGTAGTGTCATGCACATCAAGTAAAGGCCAATGCATAGTATAAGAAGTTTCTTGCAACTTTTTCGTGTTGGAAACATAGAGAGGTGGAGATATAGTTCCTCTCTCATAATAATTGCAAGTAGGAGCAGCAAGCACATGCATATTATACTCATCAAAATTATCATGTGTAGTGGTAGAGCGCAACCCATCAATGTAATCCTTAATAAGTGCAAACTTCTCCAATATAGTGTGGTTTGAAGAATTCAAAAAGATAATTGGACTATCATGTGTGGGTGCAATAGCAACAATGTCATTCTTAACATAAGGGACAATAGCAAGTTCATCTCCATAATACATATTGGCATCATGGCCACAAGCATAGCAAGCATCATCAAAAAGGCATATTTCAAGCGAATCAATGGGATCATAGCAATTATCATGGAATTCATCCTTCGGTAAGAACAAAGGGAAATTAAACAATGTATGAGTTGAAGAGTTACTCTCATTAGAAGGTGGGCACGGATGATCAATCTGCTCTTCCTCCTTTTGTTCTTCGCTCTCCTCATCATCTTTTTCATCCAATGAGCTCACAGTTTCATCAATTCCTTCTTCCATAGACTCCTGCAAAATGTTAGTCTCTTCTTGGCCAGCGGAGACTTTCTCAATAAATGCATCAATATCGGAATTGAATTTATAATTATCATATCAATATTCAAGGATAGCAAAATTTTCAGGTCTATTAACTGAATCATCAAAATCTTCAAACTTTTCAAACAAAGATTCAATTTCATAACACCCTTAAAAGCAACAAATTCTTCTATTCGTTCCACATCATAGTAATCATAAATACCATTAGCATAAGAAGCCAAGGTTTCATTATCATTAAATTCACATGAAAAGGGAAGGTGTGGAGCGTTCATCCTAGAGCAACAAGTATAATCATATCTCAAGCATAGCTCCCGAGCATACCAATGCAACATATAAATTTGATCCCATAACAATTTCCCTTTATGAGTCAAGCGATAATCCCTAAAGTATTCACGTTGATCCATCGTTACTCCCATTATATAGTTGAATGGGGTTTTCTCAGGATTATCAAAGCAGTGCATAATATCTTTTACATAACGAGCATCGAGGGTTTTAGGAGGTTCCCCATCTCCATGAGTAGCAAGTACAACTAATTTTGTTGGTGTTTCGTGTTCCATATCCATAACTAAAGATATAGAACAACTTAGAACTGAAAATAAAAACTGCTTAGTGATAAAACAAACAAGCACACATGAGAATATTCACGCCACGCTATTGCTCCCCAAGAACGGCTACCGGAAAAAGGTCTTGATAACCCACAAGTATAGGGGATCGTTTGTAGCCTTCTTCGATAAATAAGAGTGTCGAACCCAACAAGGAGCTAAAGGCCGAACAAATATTCCCTCAAGTTCTATCGACCACCGGTTGTCGGTGCAACAAACCCTGGGTCTGTTGCCAAGACTGTGCACATGCATGGGGATGAGATTGAAGCACCAACCCAAGTGAGAGCATAAGGGACCAAGAGATTCGAAGGACCAATATGCAGATCAGAGGGACCAAGATCAAGCCAGAGAAGCAGGATATCATCAAGAGAAGGGCCTCCTTTTCCGGGCAGGCGAGCCTGGCAAGGAACGAGACCACCCCCAGAAGCAGACAACCAAGGCGCCCCGGCAGTGTCTGCCAGGACTCATGGAGGCAAAACCACCTCACCAACCACTCCACCATGACCCACATCGCCGATCAGTGCGGTGTCAAGCCGCAGAGTGACTAAGTGGCAGCCATTCGCCACATGGCAGCCTCTCCCTACAGGAAAAACCCATAGATGACACCCGTCCTATGACATCTCAAGCGAGCAGGCGTGGAGCTGCCAAGATAGCCCGGCAAGCCTTGCCGGGCAACCAATGATGTGACGTTGAGCGATGCATTTAATGCACCCTGTCAGCCCGCAGAGTTAAGTATGATAGCACTATTTGCTATCTTATCAGTGCGTAATGACTACTTTGCCATTGTGGTAACCCCTTGATCTATAAAAGGAGGCCCATCGCAATTGTAGAAATGGTTAAAAGGTTGGATAACTCACACCCCCATACACGCGTAGCCATTGCCGCCCTGAGGCAAACCTTGCTGGGTGTCGGTGCAACAAACCCTGGATCTGTTGCCCAGACTGTGCACATGCACGAGAACAAGATTGAAGCACTAGCCCAAGTCAGAGTACAAGGACCCAAGAGATCCGAAGGACCAACATGCAGATCAGATGGATCAAGATCAAACCAAAGAAGCAGGATATCGTCAAGAGAAAAGCCTCCCTTGCCGGACAAAGTGGCAGCAAGCAAGGCGCGCCACCTCCGTAAACAGACACAAAGGCGCCCGGCAGTCTGCCGGGGCTCACAGCGGTAGAACCACCTCACCAACCACTCCACCATGACCCACGTCGTTGATCAGTGCGGTGTCAAGCCGCAAAGTGATTAAATGGCAGCCATTCGCCACATATCAGCCATTTCCTACAGGAGAAACCCACAGATGACACCCGTCCTGTGACATGTCAAGCGAACAGGCGCAGAGCTGGAAAGATAGCCCGGTAGGCCTTGCCGCGCAACCAACGATGTGACATTACGCGATGCATTTAATGCGCCCTGTCAGCCTGCAGAGTTAGGTATGATAGCACTGTTTGCTATCTTATTAGTGCGTAATGACTACTTTGCCACTGTGGTTACCCGTTGACCTATAAAAGGAGGCCCATGGCAACCGTAGAAAGGGTTAGAAGGTTGGATAACTCACACCCTCATACGCTGCCAGTAGTCGCTGCTGTTGCTAAGGCATCTCGCCGCAAGTGTACTATGCTCCGCCACCACCTTTCCACCATCAATCCACAGGAGTAGGGTTTTACGCCTCACGGCGGCCCGGACCTTGGTAAAATTGCCTGTGTGATCTCTGCCATGCCGCCCCACGCTCGTCTGCTCTTTGTGCGACGCGTCGCCCCCTGCCGAACTAGCAAGGGACCTCTGGTCCCATAGGTGGCCATGGTTTCCCATGACATCTTTGGCGCGCCAGGTAGGGGTCTCGCTTGCGTGAACCTGAAGGAGTGTGCAGCGCGTCGACTTCGTCACCATCTTCATCTTCGACGACGCCATCGACCAACGTGCCTAAGAAGAAGCTCGGTCCTCCAGCTCACCCATCCACCTCGAAGGCTCCACTGCCCGCGGCCTCTAATGCTGTGGGGGGTGTATAGGCGCACGAGGGCGTGGACACTGCTGGGGAAGTGGTCGGAGTAGGCGGCGCCGTCACCACTTCCCCCGCGGCCGACGCAGGAGCAGGAGGCGCCGAAGGAGAGCAGATCGCCAGCACCCGATGGCCACGCCTCCCAAGGTACAGGTGAGGGTCACTCCATCAAGGCTCCTTTCCCCGCCGACGGGCACAGCCACAACAACGGGCGCTCGGACCCGGGGTGAATCGCCGCTCGGCCGCTTCCCACCACGGGTGCGGGTGCAGCTGCTGCACCTCCCGGACAAAGGCCGATTGCCGCCGCCGACGGAGCCATCGCCTCGAGCACCTTCACCACACCACATTTAGGTGGTCGCCCCGCAGCGACAGCGGGGGCGCAGCGGTACCGCCGCTGGCACCGTCAGGAGCCGAGCGAAGGTACGATGAACTTTGTCAACATCCATGCCAAGTACAACTTCGGAGGCCATGGCGTGAGCTCAGCCGCCGAGGTTTCCGCAGTGGCCGAGCGAGATGGACAGATGGCATGCCACCATCAAAAGCCTGCTCGGTTTTGTCGGTGCTCGCGCATGAGCTGGCCCACCACGACCTCCCCAAGCGACAACAACAGCTCATGCTGCTGACCATACGGAAGGGGCCATCCCCACAGTGTAGTCCCCACCGCGGGAGCCAGCGCGAGCGCAACCAAATCAAGACCCCGACAACGTCTCGATGGCCTCTTCTGACCCTCGAGTACGCCCAGGCCAACATCGAGCCCCGGAGGATAGGCGGAGAGGAGATGCGCGTGTCGTCATCGAGCAACACCGCGACGACCTCCTCCGGACCGACGGGTGCGATGGCCTCAACATCGACGAGCCTGCGCTCGGTGTTGGTGGGTGCCTACCTTTCAAGGTTGGCTGCCCTGCCTTTATACAAGATTTGCGACAAGTCTATTGGCCGTCCGTTCGCACGTTCAAGCCAGAGATACCTGAGAAGTACGACAGGAGGCTGAACCCGGCAGAGTTCCTGAGCATCTACACCATCGCTGTTCAGGCTGCCAGGGGAAGAGATGAGAAGGTGTTTGCCAACTACTCCCCTTTGGCTCTCAAGTCCAATGTGAGGTCTTGGCTGAAGCACCTACCGGAGAATTCCATTTCGTCATGGGCTGACCTGTGCCACAAGTTCATTGGCGCCTTCACTGGCGGTCATCAAGAACCTGGCAGGCCCAGTGACTTGCAGCTTCTCCAGCAGAAGGAAGGAGAAACCCTTCATAAGTATTTACAGAGATTCAACAAAGTTCATAGAAATATCCCAAATATCCACCCGACAGCCGTAATAGTTTCCCTCCAGTCCAATGTGCACAACCGTCGTATCCGTTCCAAGATGAATGTGCGGTTGCCCAAGACTGTGAAGGAGCTTTACACACTGGTGGATAAGTGTGCTCGGATGGAGGAGGGAAGGAAGTTGCCCGGAGAGGAAGATTGCGCCAACGTTGATTCGGAAGATGATGATGAATCAACCAGTCAGAAGAAGAGCAAGAAGCGCAGTAAGAAGTGGAGAGATAAGGCAATGATGACTGTTGAAGGATCACGTATGCCTAGTACCGGCAAGAAGGCTAGAGCTGAGGCCCCCGGCAAGGAAGCTGCCCGTGCAGCCGCCGGAAGCCGCTGCTGCCGAGAAAGCTGGGAAGGGCGATGGGCCGTACTACAAGATTCATCGGACCAAGGGCCACGACCTTCAAGAGTGTTATCAAGTTGAGAAGCTTGTGAAGAAGCAGAGAGCAGAGTATGAGAAGCGTGATAAGGAAAAAGGTCAGAATATTGCTGGTGGTAAGGGCCAAGGTGGTGAAGTAAATCGCCCCAACAACCCCTTTCAGAACTAAGGAAATCCCGCCAGAGGTCGAGAGAAGGAAACATGTGATGATGATAGTGATGGAGGGGATGAAGAGGAAACTAGTGAGCAAGAGTTTCAGAAGGCCACAGACGCCCTGTGCGTTGACGGAGGTGCATCTCTGCACACTTCTCACCACCATCTCAAGTAATGGGCACGAGAAGTCAACGTCGTGGAACCAGTGCCAGAGGCCGAGAAGCCGCTCAAGTGGTCCCGTACGCCCATCATATTTGATGAAGAGGACCATCCTAGCCGTACCACTGCGGTAGGATGTTTGCCGTTGTTGGTCTCTCCAACAATCCGCAACCTCAAGGTCACAAAGATGCCGTGGATGGCGGGCCCGGAGTTGAATCTGATTTCTCGGCAAATCATCGGAAGCTTTAGATAGGAGAAGAAGAGCTAGAGGTTACCAAGACGCGTTTCAAGGAGTTAATCCCGGCAGAGCCATCCTAAGGGAAAGATCACGTTGCCGGTAACATTTGGGGAGAACCGAACTACCAGACCGAGAGGATTGTGTTTGATGTGGTTGATCTCCCTATTTGTAAAATGGGATTCTTGGACGCCTTGGACCACAGCTAAGTTCATGGCGGCATCACACTATGCCTACAACACATTGAAGATGCATGGGCCACCGGGAGTCATCACCATCCTGTCGGATGAGAAGGATGCAATCATTTGTGTGGACAAGATGTACCGGGACGTGGTCGCAGTAGAGGGGGTGGCAGAGGTAGCGGCAGCTCCCACCAAGGGAGAAAAAAGAAGAGAGATTTTAGGGACTCCGGCAAAGAGTCTGGGAAGCGTGCCCCCACGGAGTGCATGACACCCGTTGACGACGTGCCGGAGTGTTCTAAGAGCAAGAGATCCAAGGTCACCGCACCCCAGGTGAAGAAGGTCCCGGCAGGGCTGGCTGGTGTTGATGGTACTTTTACTATCAGCGCCACCCTCGATGACAAATAGGAAAGTGCACCCGTTGCCTTCCTGCAGGCGAATATCGATGTGTTTGCCTGGCAACCATCTGATATCCCCGGTGTTCCCAGGGAGGTAATCGAGCACCGCCTTGCTATCTGACCACATGCCCGACATCGCTGCGTAAAGTCCGGAAGCAGGCCTTGGAGAGGCAGCAGTTCATTGCAGAAGAGATCAGGAAGCTTAAGGCAGCTGGTTTGGTCAAAGGAGTATTGCACCCCACATGGTTGGCAAATCCAGTGGTAGTCCGGAAGGCTAACGGGAAGTGGAGGCTTTGCATAGATTTCACAGATCTCAACAGGCTTGCCTGAAAGACCCATTTCCCTTGCCGTGCATCGACCAGATTGTGGATTCAACTTCAGGTTGTGATTTGCTCTTCTTTCTAGACGCATACTCTGGGTATCACCAAATCTACATGTCCAAGGAAGATGAAGAGAAGACGTCGTTTATCACTCCATGTGGTACGTACTGCTTTGTCCGCATGCCATTCAGATTAAAGAGTGCCGGGTCCACTTTTGCAAGGGCAGTCCAGATAGGTTTTGAGCCATAGTTGCATAGAAACATAGAAGCCTATATGGATGATATTGTGGTCAAGACCAAGGATAAGGCCACCCTTATTTAAGATTCGGAGGAGACATTTGCTAATCCGCGCAAGATCAATTTGAAGCTCAACTCGGAGAAGTGTGTATTTGGTGTTCCCTCCGACAAGTTGCTTGGGTTCTTTGTGTCCCATCACGGGATCGAAGCCAACCCCGACAAGATCAAAGCTATCGAGCAGATCCAAGCGCCAAGGACAGTTAAGGATGTGAGGCATCTGACAGGATGCGTTGCCGTGCTAAGCAGGTTCATCTCCAAGTCTGTCGAGCGCGCCCTGCCGTTCTTCAAAATTTTGAATAAGACAGGGCCTATGAAGTGGACCCCGGAAGCAAATGCGGCTTTGCAAGAGTTTAAGGCCTACTTGTCCTCTGTGCCTACCTTGGTTGCGCCCAAACCCCCAGAGCCATTGTCTTTGTACTTAGCGGCAACCAATCAAGTGGTTAGTGCGGCTTTGGTAGCGCAGCGAGAAGTAGATGAGGCAAAGAGTAAGCAGGGTCCGACATGGTCAGAGAAGGATTCGGACAGCAATGAGCACGACAACGGGAGCAACCCCAAGGACACGGCAAGGAAGAAAGTGGTGCAGTGCCTAGTGTACTTCATCATCTCCTTGTTATAGGGGGCTAGATCGAGGTACTCTGGCGTGCAAAAGTTGATCTTTGGTCTCATCATGGCCTCAAGGAAACTGCGCCACTACTTCCAAGCCCATGAGATCACGGTTGTCACTCGTTTTCCGTTGCAAAGGATACTCCGAAACCCTGAGGCTACTGGCAGAATAGTGGAGTGGGCTTTGGAGTTACCCAGCTTTGGTTTGAAGTTCGAGAGTACATCAACTATTCAGAGCAAGGCATTGGCAGAGTTTATTGCAGAATGGACGCCAACCCCCGATGAGGACGTGACAGAGACAGTTATCCCCGGCAAGGAATCGCCCCAAGAATGGATTATGTATTTTGATGGTGCCTTTTCCCTACAAGGTGCAGGAGCTGGCGTGCTTCTTGTCGCCCCCCTCCGGGGAGCACTTGAAGTACGTCGTCCAAATGCATTTTGCCCGGGAAGAAGCAACCAACAATACAGTTGAGTATGAATGGCTCCTTGCCAGGATCAGGGTTGCAGCTGAATTGGGAATTAAGAAGCTGATCATTCAAGGAGATTCACAGCTTGTGGTGAGACAAGTCAACAAGGATTACCAAAGTCCATTGATGGAGGCATACATCGAGGAAGTGAGGAGATTGGAGGAGCACTTTGTTGGATTGCAAGCAGAGCATGTACCCCATGCGGAGAACAGCATAGCTAATCATCTGCCAAAGTGTGCTGCGCAGAAGCTTCCTGTGGAACGGGGACTTTTGTTCTCCATCTCACTCAGCCCTCCGTATCCCCAGCAACAATGGCCCGGAAAAGGAGAAAGTTGGACTCCAGTAAGCCTCTCCCGGTAGAGCTGTCCGCTCCCGGCAGAGACCCTGCCGGAAATGACTCCTCACAGCCTGCCGGACCGCACCCTCCAGCCGGGCCCATGGACCCCGCGAACGAGGCATGTGCTCCCGCAGCAGAGGAGGTGCCGCTAGTCCTCGTTGCCGAGCCCCAGGCTCCAACTTGGGCAAGGCACATTGTCCACTTCCTCCAACCGAAGAGCTTCCCAGCGACCAAGACGAAGCTGCAAAGTAGCCCCGAGGGCCAGTATGTATCAGTTTGTCAATGACACTCTGTATAGAAGGAGGCCCAACGGTGTGAAATTGAAGTGTGTCTTTCGCGAAGAAGGAAAGGAACTACTGGTTGAGATACACAAAGGCATGTGCGGCTCCCACATTGGATCAAAGGGCATTAGTTGGGAAAGCATTCCGGCAAGGATTCTATTGGCCCACAGCCCTCCAAGATGTGGTCGAGCTAGTCACCAAATGTGAAGCCTGCCAGTTCCTTTCCAAGAAAACCTGATACGTCTCCAACGTATCTATAATTTTTGATTGCTCCATGCTATATTATCTATTGTTTTGGACTATATTGGGCTTTATTTTCCACTTTTATATTACTTTTGGGACAAACCTATTAACCGGAGGCCCAAATTTCGTAATTGCTGTTTTTGCCTATTTCGATGTTTCAAGAAACGTAATATCAAACGGAGTCCAAACGGAATGAAACCTTCGGGAACGTGATTTTCTCATCGATAAGATCCAGGAGACTTGGACCCTCCGTCAAGAAAGCCACGAGGCGGTCACGAGGTGGAGGGCGCCCCCTAGGGCGCGCCCCGCCTCATGGGCCCCAAGCTCCACCGACGTATTTCTTCCTCCTATATATACCTCACGCACTTCAACAGATCGACACGGAGCCAAAAACCTAATTCCACCACCGCAACTTTCTCAGATCCACGAGATCCCATCTTGGGCACTGTTCGAGCTCATGGGAAGGATTCCACCATGGAGGGCTTCTACATCATCACCATAGCCTCTTCGATGAAGTGTGAGTAGTTTACTTCAGACCTTTGGGTCCATAATTAGTAGCTAGATGGCTTCTTCTCTCCTTTTGGGTCTCAATACAATGTTCTCCCCCTCTCTCGTGGAGATCTATTTGATGTAATCTTATTTTTGCGGCGTGTTTGTTGAGACCGATGAATTATGGGTTTATGATCAAGATTATCTATGAGCAATATTTGAATCTTCTCTGAATTCTTTTATGTATGATTGAGTTATCTTTGCAAGTCTCTTCGAATTATCCGCTTGGTTTGGCCAACTAGATTGGTAGTTCTTGCAACGGGAGAAGTGTTTAGCTTTGGGTTCAATCTTGCGGTGTCCTTACCCAAAGGATGTAAAGGGTTGCAAGGCACGTATTGTATTGTTGCCATCGAGGATAACAAGATGGGGTATTTATCATATTGCATGAATTTATTCCTCTACATCATGTCATCTTGCTTAAGGCGTTACTCTGTTTTCATTAACTTAATACTCTAGATGCATGCTGGATAGTAGTCGATGAGTGGAGTAATAGAAGTAGATGCGCAGAGTCGGTCTACTTGTCTCGGACGTGATGCCTATATACATGATCATACCTAGATACTCTCATAACTATGCTCAATTTTGTCAATTGCTCAACATTAATTCGTTCATCCACCGTAAAATACCTATGCTCTTGAGAGAAGCCACTAGTGAAATCTATGGCCCTCGGGTCTATTTTCATCATATTAATCTTCCTACGCTTTATTATTGCTTTGGTTTTTTACTTTGCCTTTTTATTTTACTTTGCATCTTTATACCAAAAATACCAAAAATATTATCTATCATCTCTATCAGATCTCACTCTCGTAAGTGACCGTGAAGGGATTGACAACCCCTATTCGCGTTGGTTGCGAGGAGTTATTTGCTTTGTGTAGGTACGAGGACTTGCGAGTGGCCTCCCTCTTTGGATTGATACCTTGGTTCTCAAAAACTGAGGGAAATACTTACGCTACTCTGCTGCATCATCCTCTCCTCTTCGGGGAAAACCAACGCAAGCTCAAGACGTAGCAAAACCCACCTGCCTGCCCAAGCTCTTGAAACAATCCCTCTATCATGGCCATTTTCGGTCTGGGGGCTCGATATCCTCGGCCCCTTTCCCCGAGCAATCGGGGGCTTTGAATTCTTGTTCGTTGCTATCGACAAGTTTACAAAGTGGCCAGAAGTGTCTGCCGTGAGAAAGGTGACTGCTTAGTCAGCTATCAAGTTCTTGAAAGAATTAGTGTGTCGTTTTGGAGTTCTGGCAACGATCATTACCGACAACGGCACCCAGTTCACGAGCCGTGCCTTCATGCAATATTTTCATGCCCTCGGATGCAAGATCTCATTTGCCTCTGTGGCACACCCCCGGAGCAATGGACAAGTTGAGAAGGCGAATGCTGAAGTGCTGCGTGGAGTCAAGACAAGAACTTTTGATACGCTGCGGAAGCACGGTAGGCGGTGGATCGAGGAGCTGCCAGTAGTTCTCTGGTCCCTCAGAACGACACCAAACCGAGCTACCGGACAGACTCCCTTCTCCCTGGTCTACTGGGCAGAAGCAGTTATCCCCACGGAACTCATTTACGGGTCGCCTCGAGTGCTTGCCTACGATGAAGTAGCGCAAGATCAGCACCTGCGTGATGAAGCTGTGCTACTCGAGGAGAACCGTCTCCGAGCTTCTAAGCGTGCTGCATGCTACCAGCAGGCCCTGCATCGCTATCATAGCCGCAGGGTTCACGCCAGGTGTTTTGAGGAAGGTGACCTTGTCCTTAGGCGCGTTCAGTCCGCCAAGGGTACAAACAAGTTGTCACCAAAGTGGGAAGGCCCTTACCAGGTAGTACGAGTCTCCAGACCTGGCGCGGTCCGTTTAGAGACCAGAGATGGCACTCAGTTTCGAAACTCATGGAATATTGAGCATCTCTGTAAGTTCTACCCATAAAGTATGCGGCCGGGCCCCTGCCCGACAGCCCACCCTTTTGTATGTGCCTTGCCTCACCGTGCATGTAACCCCTTGTACAAAGCTAGGGCGATGACCCCTGCAAGAGAAAATAAAGAAGCGCCTGTGGGGGCCCCGACCAAGATTGCATGCATGCATGAGCATTCCAAGATCACTGCATAAGCATTTCATGAGCATTTGCATACGCATATAGATAGTATCGCATCCTGCATTCATTCTCATCTGCATGAAGCCGCGGGTTCCTACCGTGAACTTGGCTTCGACAAGGAGTTGAGAAAACTGCCCGGCACTGCGATCCCCGGCAAGCCAAACAAATAAGTTCTACCTCCTGTCCATTAGTGTTCTGTAAGCTATAACTTGTGCATAGGAAAACCTTGTCACTATTTTGAGACTTAGGTGCTCCCGTCCCTGACTCGAACATTGCTTCGGTCGGGATGGTCGCAGTGACCTTTGGTAAAAAGAAGTTGGCGGGGGGCTGGTCCCTTTGTCTGTTACCCGGCAGATGTAGCTCTCCGGCAGACAAAAAGGGTACCGGTAGGATAGCCCTCCGGGAAAAAGCTCTTTTATTTCTATTAAAGAAGCATCTCGCCTCTGCATGGACGTACACATGCACGGGTTCCCGTCAAGGTTCATCTTTTTCATTAATATGCTGATACAAGTACAAGCATTACAGAACACAACATGGACTGGAGAGATTACATTATTTGAATTAAAATTTGGCAAGTGCCGACAGGTTTAAGATTGAAAAAAGATAAGTGCCCCGTAATGCCTTTGCCTCTGTCCATCTCTTACAGGAATAGGCCGAAGAGGCCGGAGGCGGGCACAACTGGGATTTGGCGCCTCCCCAGGATCAGGACGACACCGCTCCCCAGCAAGGAGGAAGAAACCGGAGGGTAGGCGTGGATGGTGACATCACGGAGGATCGATGGGAGGCACGGAGTCACCGGCAAACACGACTCATCGGAACGGTCGTCCGCGTTCTTGACGCGTCGTGGGTTGCTACTGCCGTTCGCATCACTACGACCCGAAGACCTCGGCACAGCCATCATGCCGGGCGCCATGCTCTCTGGGCCTTCCCACAAAGAGCATGGTCGTCCCCAGGAGCCCTGACGTTAGAAGTCACCGCACGTCCCGGAGACGTATATGAGAGCAAGGAGCCTTCTTGCGCGGCAGGAGGACGACGCCCAGGAGGAGTCAGATTCGCCTCTACCAGCAACGGATCTCTTCCGTGACTCCTCCCCAGCACCGTGAAGGGAAGAAGAATGGGGAGCGATCGACTACCACGCACCATGCCCGCCTCGAGCCTCGACGTGGTGTCGTTCGCATCCCCTCCCACTGAAGTCAAGGCCATGGGCAGCCCGGTGGCGAGCATGCCGGAGTTGCCACCCCCGGCGTTGTCGCCGCGCCGCCCGTGTCCCCCTTTCAGATCCAGAAAATACTTCAAGATGGAGCCCGGGTCACGGCCTCAAGCCATTTTTCTCAACATAACCAGCAGAAGTAGAAGGCAGAAGAAGAAGAATGCGAGGGTAGATGACTCCGCCCCTCCTCCGTCCCTCCTTTTATAGGCAGGCCAGGGAGGGGAGCCACTCCCTCAACGAGCAGCCACCGTCCTCTTCCGCCAATTCAGGACGACCGGGCCCTCACCTTTATGCTCTCCCATGCCACGCGCCTCCGTTACGTACCCCGCGCGATGCATGCAGCGTACGTGGCCATGGATAAGGGCGTGGTGGGAAGAGTGAATTGGCAGTTTCTACCCCGTACGTTAAAGTCATTCATGGTCCACTACTGGAGCGGCCCCACCATTATTGGTTTTACACTACACATGGAGAAACCATAAACTAGCCCGAAATCAAGGCTAATAAATAAGCAAAGAAGACCTCAAGAGACCAGCCTCTTCAGCAACCCCGCCTATGCACTTATTAGGCCCTATCCCGACAATGCTCGACAACGCGTTCGGGGCAGGCCTGGGGGCTTCTGTCGGTGCAACAAACCCTGGGTCTGTTGCCCAAACTGTGCACAGGCATGAGGATGAGATTGAAGCACCAACCCAAGTCAGAGCACAAGGGACTAAGAGATTCGAAGGACCAACATGCAGATCAGAGGGACCAAGATCAAGCCAGAGAAGAAGGATATCATCAAGAGAAGGGCCTCCTTTGCCGGGCAGGCGAGCCTGGCAAAGGGCGAGGCCAACCGCAGAAGCAGACAACCAAGGCGTCCCGGCAGGGTCTGCCGGGACTCACGGAGGCAAAACTACCTCACCAACCACTCCACCACGACCCACGTCACCGATCAGTGCGGTGTCAAGCCGCAGCGTGACTAAGTGGCAGCCATTCGCCACATGGCAGCCTCTCTCTACAGGAAAAACCCATAGATGACAGCCGTCCTGCGACGTGTCAAGCGAGTAGGCGTGGAGCTGGCAAGATAGCCCGGCAGGCCTTGCCGGGCAACCAACGATGTGACGTTGAGAGGTGCATTTAATGCGCCGTGTCAGCCCGCAGAGTTAGGTATGATAGCACTGTTTGCTATTGATAACCCACAAGTATAGGGGATCACAACAGTTTTCGAGGGTAGAGTATTCAACCCAAATTTATTGATTCGACACAAGGGGAGCCAAAGAATATTCTCAAGTATTAGCAGTTGAGTTGTCAATTCAACCACACTGGATAACTTAATATCTGCAGCAAAGTATATAGTAGCAAAAGTAGTATGGAAGTAACTGATAGCAGTGGCAAAAGTAACATTCGCAGTTTTGTAGTGATGGTAACAGTGGCAACGGAAAAGTAACTAAGCGAAGAACAATATGTGAAAAGCTCGTAGGCATTGGATCGGTGATGGATAATTATTCATGCAACAGTTATAAGATAGGGTGACACAGAACTAGCTCCAATTCATCAATGTAATGTAGGCATGTATTCCGAATATAGTCATACGTGCTTATGGAAAAGAACTTGCATGGCATCTTTTGTCCTACCCTCCCGTGGCGTGAGGTCCTATTGGAAACTAAGGGATATTAAGGTCTCCTTTTAATAGAGTACCAGACCAAAGCATTAACACTTGGTGAATACATGAACTCCTCAAACTACGGTCATCACCGGTAAGGATCCTGATTATTGTCACTTTGGGGTTAACCGATCATAACACATAATAGGTGACTATAGACTTGCGAGATAGGATCAAGAACTCACATATATTCATGAAAACATAATAGGTTCAGATCTGAAATCATGGCACTCGGGCCCTAATGACAAGCATTAAGCATAGCAAAGTCATAGCAACATCAATCTCAGAACATAGTGGATACTAGGGATCAAACCCTAACAAAACTGACTCGATTACATGATAAATCTCATCCAACCCATCACCGTCTAGCAAGCCTACGATGGAATTACTCACGCACGACGGTGAGCATCATGAAATTGGTGATAGAGGAAGGTTGATGATGACGATGGCGACGGATTCCCCTCTCCAGAGCCCCGAACGGACTCCAGATCAGCCCTCCCAAGAGAGTTTAGGGCTTGGCAATGACTCAGATCGTGAAACGCGATGAATCCTTCTCTCTGATTTTTTTTCTCCCAAACGTGAATATATAGAGTTGGAGTTGAGGTCGGTGGAGCACGGGGGCCCACGAGGCGGGGCGTGCCCCACCCTCGTGGACAGGGTGTGGCCCCGGCCTTGATTCTTTCGCCAAGATATTTTATTGTTTCCAAAATATTCTCCATGAAGTTTCGTGTCATTCCGAGAACTTTTATTTCTGCACAAAAATAACACCATGGAAATTACCTTTGAAACAAATACGATCCCAAGTTAGTTCCATTCAAATCATGCAAGTTAGAGTCCAAAACAAGGGAAAAGTGTTTGGAAAAGTAGATACGACGGAGACGTATCAACTCCCCAAGCTTAAACCTTTGCTTGTCCTCAAGCAATTCAGTTGATAAACTGAAAGTGATAAAGAAAAACTTTTACAAACTCTGTTTCCTCTTGTTATTGTAAATATGTAAAGCCAGCATTCAAGTTTTCAGCAAAGATTTCGAACTAACCATATTCACAATAACGCTTAGGTCTCATGTTTACTCATATCAATGGCATAATCAACTAGCGAGCAATAATAATAAATCTTAGATGACAACACTTTCTCAAAACAATCATAGTATGATATAACAAGATGGTAATAAGAGGGTGATGATAGCGGTGCTCTCCAGATGGTGCTTTTTAATAAGAGGGTGATGACTCAACATAAAAGTAAATAGACGGGCCCTTCGCAGAGGGAAGCAGGGATTTGTAGAGGTGCCAGAGCTCGATTTTAATGCAGAGATAAATAATATTTTGAGCGGCATACTTTCATTGTAAACATAACAACCGAGAGATCTCGATATCTTCCATGCTACACACATTATAGGCGGTTCCCAAACAGAATGGTAAAGTTTATACTCCCCCTCCACCAACAAGCATCAATACATGGCTTGCTCGAAACAACGAGTGCCTCCAACTAACAAGAGTCCTGGGGGAGTTTTGTTTGCAATTATTTTGATTTGATTTGCATAAAGCATGGGACCGGGAACCCCGGTGACCAGCCATTTTCTCGTGAGTGAGGAGCGGAGTCCACTCCTCTTGAGAATAACCCGCCTAGCATGGAAGATACAGACAGCCCTAGTTGATACATGAGCTATTCGAGCATACAAAATAGAACTTCATTTGAAGGTTTAGAGTTTGGCACATACAAATTTACTTGGAACGGCAGTAGATACCGCATATAGGAAGGTATGGTGGACTCATATGGAATAACTTTGGGGTTTATGGAATTGGATGCACAAGCAGTATTCCCGCTTAGTACAAGTGAAGGCTAGACAAAGACCGGAAGTGACCAACTAGAGAGCGACAACAGTCATGAACATGCATTAAAATTAATGAACATTGAGTGCAAGCATGAGCAGGATATAATCCACCATGAACATAAATATCGTGAAGGCTATGTTGATTTGTTTCAACTACATGTTTGAACATTTGCCAAGTCAAGTCACTTGAATCATTCAAAGGAGGGTACCACCCTATCATACCACATCACAACCATTTTAATAGCATGTTGGCACGCAAGGTAAACCATTATAAGCTCCTAGCTAATTAAGCATGACATGAGCAACTATAATCTCTAATTGTCATTGCAAACATGTTTATTCATAATAGGCTGAACCAGGAACGGTGAACTAATCATATTTACAAAAATGAGAGAGGTCGAGTTCATACCAGCTTCTCTCATCTCAATCGATCCATCATATATATAAATCATTATTGCCTTTCACTTGCACGACCGAACGATGTGTATAATAATAATAGTGCATGTGCATTGGACTAAGCTGGAATCTGCAGGCATTCAATACAAAGGAGAAGACAAGGTAATATGGCTCTTGGTTAAATCAACAATAATGCATATAAGAGCCACTTCAACATTTTCATTATGGTCTTCTCCTCTCGACCCTCAAAGAACAAGAAAAGAAATAAAACTATTTACACGGGAAAGCTCTCAACAAGCAAAAGAAGAACAATAAATCTTTTTGGGTTTTCTTTTACTACTACAAGCATGGAAAGTAAACTAGCTAAAAGCATCAACTAATTTTTTTGGTTTTCTTAAGGTTACTCAAACACACAAGAAGAAAGCAAGAAAATAAAATAAACTAGCATGGATAGTACAATGAAAAAGTATGAGCACCGACAACTGGCATAAGTGTGTGAACATGAATGTAATGTTGGTGAGAAATACGTACTCCCCCAAACTTAGGCTTTTGGCCTAAGTTGGTCTATGGCCACGACTGGCTTGGCGGATATCCAAAGTTGTAGTTGAGGTCGTACTGAGATGCATCCTCGGGATGCCACTGGTAAACAGACTGACGTGAAGGATCAAGTTGTGATTCGGCTCTGGTTCTGTAGCTGATGTGGGGTTCTGGTAGGCATGAAATGTCTCTGGCTGAACAAGATACTTGCCCGAAGATAAGTTAAACAAAGAAGGAGCAGGCAAGGTAATAGTCTCAGGGTGATTTTTTTATCAAATATCAGTCTGTAGTTGAGCAACCTTTTCTTATTTTTAACAATAAAGTCATGTGCTACCATACTCTTATAGTCTAGGAAAACAGGAGGCAGCAACTTTTCTTCTTTCTCATGATGCCTAATAGGTATGTTGAAGTGTGCAGCGAGGCGCGAGGCGAAGATACCTCCCAAGATGGGAGCCTTTGTGCGGTTCAGATTTAACCGTTTTGCCACAATAGCGCCCATACTAAATGTGTTGTCACAGAACAAGGCATGGCACAAAATAAAAATATTAGGGGCACTAAGGTTTCCACAGTTTCCGCGACCAATTAAACATCTACTAGCAAATATTGCAAAGTAACATAGAACAGGAAAGTGTATGCTAGTAATTCTTGCATCGGAAACTTTCCTTGTTTCCCCTACAGAAATCATATTAATAAACCCTTCCACATCACTACGATGTGGTTCTTCTATGCTGCCTGTAAAGGGTATCTTACATACCCAGCAGAAATCAACAAGGGGCATCTCCTTATACTCATCATATAAGTAAAAATCCACCGAGGGTGGTGATCTCTTAGCATGGAAATGAAAATTTTGCATGAAAATATTAGTGAGTAGGAGATATTGTTCGCGCTGGTGGCGGAGGAAGTCGGTGAGGCCTGCATTATCAGCCAAATAATAAAAATCATCATGAATCCCGGCTGCTGTTAAGAACTCATCACAAGGCCATTCACACGGCCGAACCTCCGCGGTGCGAGGGAGATTATATTTGGGCCTCTTATCCTCTTCACTTTGCTTATCCTTCGAGCTTCGGCTCGAAGAGCCCCTCAAAAATCTCTTCATCAATTTATGAAATGTTTAGTAACTTCAAATAAAAGTGAACCAAACTCAACAAAATTAATAGTAACTACTCCCACAAGTGCCTAGAGACTATATCATGCATTAGAACTACTTGGGACCATATAAATTTGACATGCAAGCTGTAGAACATGGTCACCTAGGCAGAAAAATTTGCAATGAATAAAGCAGTAGAACAAAAACAAATTGGACCATTGGAGGAGTCACATACCAAAGAACAATCCCCCAAAGCAGTTTTGTGAGTGGAGCTTTGAGAAAGGAGATCGAAAATGGCAGCAAGATGAGCTAGAACTCGTGCTTGAGCTGGTTGGTGATGTTTTTGGGAGGAAGGAGTGTGTGTTGGCTGGAATGAGTGGAGGGGGCCACCATGGGCCCACGAGGCAGGAGGGCGCGCCCAGGGGGTGGGCGCGCCCTGGACCCTTGCGGCTAGGTGCTTGCTCCCCCTGCTATGTTCTCAGTGCAAGATATTCTCAAATATTCAAGAAAAAATCATATTTCAATTTCGGGGCATTTGGAGAACTTTTATTTTCAAGGTATTTTTTTATTGCACGGATAATTCAGAAAACTAACAGAAAATACTATTTTTGCTTTATTTAATCTAAATAATAGAAAGTAAAAGGAGGGTACAGAAGGTTGTGCTTTATAACTTCAGCCATCTCATGTTCATCAAAAGGAATCCACTAACAAGGTTGATCAAGTCTTGTTAACAAACTCATTCCGAATCACATGAAACCGGAGAATTTTCGAATAGCACTAGGTTACCTCAATGGGGATATGCACATCACCAATAATAAGAATATCATATTTCTTTTTGACAGTAGGAAGAGGAAATTCAAAACCTCCAAAAATAATCGATGGAATTTTTCCAATAGAGTTTATACTATGAACTTGAGGTTGTTTCCTCGGAAAGTGTACTGTATGCTCATTACCATTAACATGAAAAGTGACATTGCCTTTGTTGCAATCAATAACAGCCCCTGCAGTATTCAAAAAGGGTCTTCCAAGAATAATAGACATACTATCGTCCTCGGGAATATCATGAATAACAAAGTCTGTTAAAATAATAACGTTTGCAACCACAACAGCACATCCTCACAAATACCGGCAATTATAGCGGTTGATTTATCGGCCATTTGCAACGATATTTCTGAGGTGTGAACTTATTCAAATCAAGTCTATGATACAAAGAGAGAGGCATAACACTAACATCGGCTCCAAGATCACATAAAGCAGTTTTAACATAATTTCTTTTAATGGAGCATGGTATAGTTGGTACTCCTGGGTCTCCTAGTTTCTTAGGTATTCCACCTTTAAAAGTATAATTAGCAAGCATGGTACAAATTTCAGCTTCCGGTATCTTTCTTTTATTTGTAACAATATCTTTCATATACTTAGCATAAGGATTCATTTTAAGCATATCAGTAAAACGCATAAGCAAAAAGATAGGTCTAATCATTTCAAAGAAGCACTCAAAATCCTCATCATCCTTTTTCTTGGGACGGTTTAGGAGGAAAAGGCATGGGTTCTGAACCCATGGTTCTCTTTCTTTACCGTGCTTCCTAGCAACAAAGTCTCCTTTATCATAACGTTGATTCTTTGATTGTGGGTTATCAAGATCAACAAAGAAAGTTCAATCTCTACATCATTGTTATTGCTAGGTTGAGCATCAACATGAACATCATCATTAACATTATCACTAGGTTCATGTTCATCACCGCATTGTGTTTCAAAGATCGTAAATAGAAATATCATTGGGATTCTCAAGTGTGCCAACAACGGGTTCACTAGAAGCATGCAAAGTCCTATCATTTTTTTCTTCTTTTTAGAAGGACTAGGTGCATCAACATTAGTTCTCTGAGAATCTTGCTCAATTCTCTTAGGGTGGCCCTCAGGATACAAAGGTTCCTGAGTCATTCTGCCCCCTCTAGTCATAACTCTAACAACATTATCATTCTTCTTATTATTTAATTCATTAAGCAAATCATTTTGAGCTTTAAGCACTTGTTCGTCTTGAGTGGTAACCATAGAAGCATGTTTACTAATGAGCTTAAGTTCACCTTTAACGCTAGACATATAATCACCCAAGTGTTCAATCATATAAGCATTGCGTTTCAATTGTCTACCAAAATAAGCACTAAAATCTTCTTGCTTAACCATAAAATTATCAAACTCATCTAAGCATTGGCTAGCAAACTTAGTAGGCGGAATTTCAGCTTTATCATATCTATAGAGAGAATTTACCTTTACTACCTGTGTCGGGTTATCAAGACCATGTGTTTCTTCCATAGACGGTAAATTAAGACCATGTATTTCTTCAACAGAAGGTAAATTCTTAACATCTTCAGCTTTAATACCCTTTTCTTTCATAGATTTCTTTGCCTCTTGCATATCTTCAGGACTGAGAAATAGAATACCCCTTTTCTTTGGAGTTGGCTTAGGAGTTGGTTTAGGAAGTGTACAATTATTTTCATTGGTCAACATATTATTCAATAGCAATTCAGCTTGATCGACCGTTCTTTCCCTGAAAACATAACCAGCACAACTATCCAGGTGGTCTCTGGAAGCATCGGTTAGTCCATTATAAAGATATCAAGTATGTCATTTTTCTTGAGAGGATGATTAGGCAAAGCATTAAGTAATTGGAGAAGCCTCCCCCAAGCTTGTGGGAGACTCTCTTCTTCAATTTGCACAAAATTATATATTTCCCTTAGAGCAGCTTGTTTCTTATGAGCGGGGAAATATTTAGCAGAGAAGTAATAAATCATATCCTAGGGGCTACGCACACAACCAAGAGCAAGAGAATTAAACCATATCTTAGCATCACCCTTCAATGATAATGTAAATAACTTAAGGATATAGTAGTAGCAAATTTTCTCATCGTTAGTGAACAGGGTGGCTATATCATTTAATTTAGTAAGATGAGCCACAACAGTTTCAGATTCATAGCCATAGAAAGGATCAGATTCAACCATAGTAATTATCTCAGTATCAACAGAGAAATCACAATCCTTATCGGTAACAAAGATAGGTGAAGTGGCAAAAGCAGGGTCATATTTCATTCAAGCATTCAAAGACTTTTCTTTAAGCTTAGCTAATAATTTCTTAAGATCACTCCTATCATTGCAAGAAAGAAAGTCTCTAGCAGTTTCTTCATCCATAACATTCATTCTCTCTAGCCCTAGCAAGCTGTTCATCAAAAAATTCACCATGTGGCACAGTAGTATCAAGCATAGAAGTAGTTTCATCCTAAGTATCATGCATAGCAGAAGTGGCATTATCAATAACATGCATATATCGTAATTAATAGCGTAAGCGGGTTTAGGTGTCGCAAGCTTACTCAAAATGTAAGGTGAATCAAGTGCGAGCTAGATGGCGCTTCCTTACCTCCCCTCGTAGTTGAGGGATAAATTTTGGTTTTCTGCCTTTCAAGTTCCTCATAGTGACCAGCAGATATAAATCCCAAGTGACTCAAAGAATAGAGCTATGCTCCCCGGCAATGGCGCCAAAAAATAGTCTTGATAACCCACAAGTATAGGGGATCGAACAAGTTTTCGAGGGTAGAGTATTCAACCCAAATTTATTGATTCGACACAAGGGGAGCCAAAGAATATTCTCAAGTATTAGCAGTTGAGTTGTCAATTCAACCACACCGATAACTTAATATCTGCAAAGCAAAGTATTTAGTAGCAAAGTAATATGGAAAGTAACGTAACAGTAGCAAAAGTAATATTTTTGGGTTTTGTAGTGCTTGTAACAAGAGCAATGGAAAAGTAAATAAGCGAAGAACAATATGTGAAAAGCTCAGAGGGCATTGGATCGGTGATGGAGAATTATCTTTGGATGCGGTTCATAATGTAATAGTAATAACATAGTTTGACACATAACTAGCTCAAATTCATAAATGTAATGTAGGCAGTTATTCCGAATATAGTCTTTCGTGCTTATGGAAAAGAACTTGCATGACATCTTTTGTCCTACCCTCCCGTGGCAGCGGGGTCCTAATGGAAACTAAGGGATATTAAGGCCTCCTTTTAATAGAGTACCGACCAAAGCATTAACACATAGTGAATACATGAACTCCTCAAACTATAGTCATCACCGAGTGGTCCCGATTATTGTCACTCGGGGTTGCGGATCATAACACATAGTAGGTGACTATAGACTTGCAAGATAGGATCAAGAACTCACATATATTCATGAAAACATAATAGGTTCAGATCTGAAATCATGGCACTCGGGCCCTAGTGACAAGCCTTAAGCATAGCAAAAGCATAGCAACATCAATCTCAGAACATAGTGGATACTAGGGATCAAACCCTAACAAAACTAACTCGATTACATGATAAATCTCATCCAACCCATCACCTTCCAGCAAGCCTACGATGGAATTACTCACGCACGGCAGTGAGCAACTTGAAGTTGGTGATGGAGGAAGGTTGATGATGACGATGGCGACGGATTCCCCTCTCTGGAGCCCCGGACGGACTCCAGATCAGCCCTCCCGAGAGAGTTTAGGGCTTGGTGGCAGCTCCGTATCGTAAAATGCGATGAATCCTTCTCTCTGATTTTTTTCTCCCCGAACGTGAATATATAGAGTTGGAGTTGAGGTCGGCAGAGCACCAGGGGGCCCACGAGGCAGGGGGGCACGCCCCCCACCCTCGTGGACATGGTGTGGGCCCCAGCCTTGATTCTTTCGCCAGATTTTTTATTATTTCCAAAAATATTCTCCGTGAAGTTTCAGGTCATTCCGAGAACTTTTATTTCCGCACAAAAAATAACACCATGGCAATTCGTGAAAACAAAGATCGATCCGGTTAGTTCCATTCAAATCATGCAAGTTAGAGTCCAAAACAAGGGCGAAAGTGTTTGGAAAAGTAGATACGACGGAGACGTATCAGCCATCTTATCAGTGTCTAATGACTACTTTGCCATTGTGGTAACCCGTTGATCTATAAAAGGAGACCCATGGCAACCGTAGAAAGGGTAAGAAGGTTGGATAACTCACACCCCCATACGCGCGTAACCACTGCCACCCTGAGGCAACCCTTGCCAGGCAAGTGTACTACGTTCCACCACCACCTTCCCACCATCAATCCACCAAAGCAGGAGTAGGGTTTTACGCCTCGTGGCGGCCCGAACCTGGGTAAAAATGCCCACGTGATCTTTGCCATGCTGACCCACGCTCGTCTGCTCTTTGTGCAATGCGACGTCCCCCTGCTGAACCAGCAAGGGGCCTCTTGGCCCCATAGGTGGCCGTGGTTTCCCACGACACCGATATAACTCTATGCACACTTAACGTTTGCTTTACCTAGAACAAGTATGAAACTATTTGGCAAGAATAAAACTACGAGTACTTTGCAAGAATAAAACTACGAATAAATTGCAAGGTAGTAAAAGTGGATAGCTTTTGTCAACAAGAAAGTCATTTGTCCCTAGGCAATCGATAACAAGTACCAGTGATCATTCTTGTAATTTTATATGAGGAGAGGCATGAGATAACATACTTTCTCTACTTGGATCATATGCACTTATGATTGGAACTCTAGCAAGCATCCGCAACTACTAAAGATCATTAAGGTCGTGAAACCCAACCATAGCATTAAGTATCAAGTCCTCTTTATCCCATACGCAACAACCCACCTACTCGGGTTTAAGCTTCTGTCACTCTCGCAACCCACCATAAGCAAATCATGAACGTATTGCAACACCCTAAAGGGGGCCCCCTCGCGTTTGCACGAGACGGAGGGCACCGTAGGACAGCACCATAAATAAAATATACAATCATACCAACCAAGATCACGACTAACCCATAGGACAAAACGGATCTACTCAAACATCACAGGATAACCATAGATCATTGGAAAAATAATATATGGAGTTGACCATCATGTTTAAGTAGAGATTACAGCGGGGAGAAGGGGTGTTACACTGCTGCATAGAGGGGGAGAGAGTTGGTGTTGACGGTAGCAAGATTGTTGATGTAGATCGCCACACGATACTAGCCCCCATGACACTCCCGGCGCCACCGAGAGAGAGGGGAGAGCCCTCCTTCTTCTTCTTCCTTGGCCTCCCCTAGATGGGAGGAGAGTTCCCCCTCTGGTCCATGGCCTCCATGGCGGCGGAGGGGTGGGAGCCCCTCCGAGATGGGATCTCCCTCTCTGTTCTCTTATGTTTCGCGATCCCCAGATCTGGCCGAAAACCGTTTCTTATATTCTAGGAGATCCGTAACTCCGATTGCACTGAGATTTTAACACGATTTTTTCTGGATATAAGCTTCCTTGCGCCCGAAGTAGAGCTCCAACCGACGTACGAGGTGAGCACAACCCATGACCACGCGACTAGCTCCGGGGTCATTCCCTGGTGTCTTGTGGGCTGTGTGGGCCTCCGTTTGCGATGATTCCAACTCCCAAAAATCACATATATTCCAAAATAATTCTCCATAAAATTTTATTGCATTTGGACTTCGTTTGATATGGATATTCTGCGATACAAAAAACATGCAAAAAACAGGAACTGGCACTGGCACTAGATCAATAGGTTAGTCCAATAAATCATATAAAAAAGTTGCCAAAGATATGTGAAAGTTGTATAATATTGGCATGAAACAATCAAAAATTATAGATACGACGGAGACATATCAGCTCTTCAAGCCACCAGCCGCACCCTCGACGACTGGCATGACGCTACCTTAGGAGGAGCTGCCTCCCGCGCCGCTTACAACTGCCCCGCCCTATGGCCCGCCCTCGGGAGCCCGCCTGCTCCTGGCATTGGCACCTCAGGAGGACAGTTGGACCAAGGAGTTCGAGGCATACATGCTTCACGCCACCCTGCCGGAAAAGGAGGAGGACGTGGAGCGCGTGGCTTGCTAGGCCATCGCTTACTGCTTGCAGGATGGCGAGATGTACCGCAGGCGTCCTAACGATGTCTCGCTAAGATGCATTTCAGAAGCTCAAGGGCGCGGACTATTGGCCGATATCCACGGGGTAGACTGTGGGCATCACTCTTTGTCGCGCACTCTCCTGGGCAAGGTGTTCCGCAGCGGGTTCTACTGACCCACGGTACTTCATGATGCCACCGAGCTGGTTCGGTCTTGCGAAGCCTGCCATTTCCACGCCAAGAAGATCCACCAGCCAGCGCAGGGCTCCAGACAATTCCGCTCTCGTGGCCATTTGCGGTCTAGGGGCTGGACATACTGGGGTCGTTCCCTCAGGCGGCCGGCGGCTACCGCTACCTCTACGTAGCCATCGACAAATTCACCAAGTGGGCGGAGGTGGAACCTCGGCACACCAGCCTAGCAGGCTCGGCTGTCAAGTTCATGAAGGGCCTCGTGAGCCGATCGGCGTCCCCAATCGAATCATCACAGACAACAGTTCCCAGTTGACAAGAAACCTCTTCAGTCAGACAGCTAACCTTGGAACGCAGATATGCTACGCTTCTGTGGCTCACCCACGGAGCAATGGCTATGCCGAGCACGCCAACATAGAAGTCTTGAGGGGCCTCAAGACTAGAAGCTTTAATAAGAAGCTTGAGGCCTGCAGCAAGGGTTGGCTGGATGAGCTGCAGTTTGTGTTGTGGTCTATCCACACCACCGCAACTAAGCCCACCAGCGAAACTCCGTTCTTCCTCATCTACGGGGCTGAGGCAGCAGTCCTTCTGCTTGAAATCAAGCATGGTTCCCCGCGGGTCTTGGCATTCGACGAGGCGCGCCAGGATGCCGCGCGGGGAACCGATCTCATGCTCGGCGAGGAGACCCACCGCCAAGCCTCCCTTCATGCTGCAAGGTACCAGCAGGCCCCGCGGCGCTACCACAGCCGCAACATCTGCTCCTGGACTCTCGAGGTCGGAGACATCATCCTGAGGCGGATCCTCTCCAGGGAGGGACTCCATAAGCTCTTGCCCATGTTGAAGGGCCCGTTCAGGGTTGCCCACGTCTTCAAGCCTGGCGCAGCGCACCTGGAGATGGAGGAAGGGGTCCCTGTGCAGAACACTTGGAACATCGAGCACCTCCACAAGTTCTACCCGTGACACTCTAACGTAATAATGAGTGGGGCTATACATGCCCTGGAGTCTCCCGGTGCACCGTTCCACGACCTCGCGGGAGCTCCCGCCCACTCCCAGGTGGAAGCCCCATACTCCCCATTGGTGGAACGGGTGAACAACAACTATGCCCACGCTGGTGGGAAGACTAGTGTAGGCGCCGGACGCGGCAGCATTTCTCCTATTTCTTGTAAACCGTTTTGCGATTCCCCTTAATGAAGTTTGAAGTTTTTGTGTATTTGTTGAGAGAAGGGTGGGGGTTTGTTTTCCTGCGGTGTTTCCCTTCTTGAATCTTTTTTCCGAAAGAGCAGCGATAGCTGCCTATCGCCTTCGAGCTGCCTCCACGAGCCGGGGTCGGGCACGGTGTCGCCTGCTTGGGCCAGCCCAATGGCGTTAAAACTTCAGCCGTAGGGTCCGCCCTAGTGCACACCACCTCACCAGACTCTGGTGCCCTAAATCCTCAAGAACGCCACTAGGCGAGCCAACAGCACACGGGTGCTCTCGGCCTCTCACCTCAGAGGGCTCATCCTGCCTTGTTTCGGGCAAAGACGACCCGACATACCAGCGGCGATCAATCCTCGCTCGAGGGCTACGGGTATGGAACAAGCACAAGGAAAAGGCAGCCTGTGAGGGCACAAATACGGTTTGATACATCATTAAGGAATGTTCATCAATACCCTTTACACATTCGAGGGGTGTCGATGTACAAAAGTAGGGGCTCTCCTTTTGACCCCTTTACTTGTGCATGGGCAGTCAGAGCCATGCCCGCGGCCACACTTGGCGGGGCAGAGGAGGGAAGCCGGAGCACAAGACGACCAAGGCAACGCCAAGACAGAGACACAAAGAGCAGAAGGGCAAGGTGGGACCCCCCGGCAAGGCCCTTCTTTGGGGACCTCAACAACCCGACAAGAGCCTTGCCGGGGCAGCCTTGCCCGATGCTAGCAGAGTGCACCACCCTTGAGCCAAGGTTTCCAACGTCATAAACCACATTGGGACCAAGGCTCGAGGCACCTGTGTGGTGGCATGCAGATCTTTGTGAAGATCAGAAGCATACAAGATCAGATGAGGACTAGAAGACGACGATCCTCGGCGGGATCCTAGCCGAGGAAATCCATGAGACCCCACGGCAAGGCCCTTGTCGGGGACGACCGCGGTGCCACGAGAAGACCCTTGCCGGGGCCCCGGCAAGGCCCTTGCCGAAGACACCCACGGGTCAAGCAGCCAGTTCCCGGCTCGCCAAGGCTCCACCGCCCTGTTTCCATACATACCGCCAAATTTCAACCAGCTGGGCAGGCACCTGTGTGGCGACATGCGGCTTCCAGACCAACTCAGCAAGCACCCGCGTGGTGACATGAAGATCTTCGTCAAGATCCTTCCATCGGCCATATATCAGCACCGCCAAATTTCACGTGGCGCTTACATGCCTCATTGGCTTGGACGCACGCCGGAGCAAGACGGAGTAGCTGACGGACGGACGGGCCTCGTTGCCATCCCCAGTAAATCAACATGACACCTAAGGAGCGCATTTAATGAACCTTGTCCTGTAATGACAGGTGATAATTAAGCTTGTACACTATATACCTTTCCACCTCCTGTGTGCCACTGTGGCAACCCCTTTTGTCTATAAAAGGAGGCCCGAGGCGTACTTGAGGGGATTCGAATCTTTTGGGCAACACACACACCGTAGCTAGCTCAAGAGCTCCATAACACTCAAATACATACACCAAAGTAGGACTAGGGTATTACGCATCTTCGCGGCCCGAACCTTGGTAAACGATCTTTGTGCTAACCGCCAGACCCGCTTTTTGCACAACCCCACTTCGCCACCGTGAAGGGATCCCAAGTGATTCCATAGGTGTCATTTCCGACATCTTTGGCGCGCCGTAGGGGGCGCAGCTTGAAAATCTGGTTTGCTGGAGCAATGGCTTCATCGTGGTCGTCGCTCTAAGAAAGAAGATGACCCAAACAAGCGGCATCATCAACGGATGCGGTAAAGGCTCACGCAACAACGGAAAAGCTAAGTCATGCAAAACTTTGAATTATCCCTTGTTATATATATGGTTATCTTCCCCGAAGATCTGGCCCAATGTATGGAAAACCTGCCCGCGACGGGGCCCTTCCGCTATTGGCAACGCCCTTGCTCTGTTTCGAGTCCGCTCAACAGTTCGAGCGGCTGCGTCGAGGGCGGCAGGGTGGCTTTACGCACTGGCAACGCTCTCGTTCTGCCTCGAGTCCGCTCGACAGTTCAAGCGGCCCTGTCGAGAACAGTAAGGTGGTTTGCCTGGCAGCACGCACACCCGGCAGGCTATTGGGGATCCATCCTCAAGGCACCGCACCCTGGGTTTACACGCCGGCAAGCCTACCCAATTGACGTAGGGTGGACATACAAAGGGAGATCAAACGGGAAAATAACATGCATGATATTAAGAGTACTACAGAGTTATATTACATCGATTGTTGCTGCGGTTCTAACTAAAGATAAAATTTGTCTTGGTCATGAGCCTGCAGCGGCGAAGAAGAACGGGGTGCCTAGTCCCGGCTACCGCCCTCCACCTCTCGGATTCCGTCGATGCGGCCGATGATGGGCTTGATACGCTCCTCGAAGGCCACGAGGTCCGCATCCTCCCAAGAAGCTCTCCAAATACAAGGCCGAAGTCGAGGTTGGGGTTCCAGTGTGCCACCTTGGTGAGGACCCTGGTCATGGCACCCCGGCAAAGCCTCCGGGCCTCATCGGCTAAAGAGGCCGCCCTGTTGGAGCGAAACTGCTCCAGGGCCCTAAGAACACCCTCGAAGAACTTGGTCAGCTTGGCATTGGGACTCACGTTCGGCTCCGGGACGTACCGCACGTTTGGCATCCCCATGGTAGCTACCAAGCGTGGTGGTCCCCGCTGGCGATGTCGGCGAGGCGGCCGATCCCGGAGGTTCTCGCCCTTCACGAAATCCTCATGGTTGGCGGCTTGGCCCTTCCGCAGCCTGCCTCTCCTTCTCCAGATTCTTGGTCAGGGCCTCCTCCTGGGCCCTGACCTCCGACAGCGTCCCCTCAAGACCCTCCAGCTTCAGTGTTGGCCCTGGAGAGCTCCTCAGCCTTGCCAAGGACTGCGCCCTGCGCCTCCACCAAGGCACCGTTGAGCGTGTCCTTCTCCTCCGCCACCTTCAGAGCCTACTCCTTCAGCCGGTCTCGTTCTACCTCCAGCTCTTTCACCTTGCCCGCATGGACCAGAGCTTGAGCATCGAGCGCCTCCTTGTGCTTCTGCTCCAGCTCCTGGGTCCGCTGCGCGACGAGCTTCCCGATCTCCTCATCCTTGCCGCAGAGTGTGGCGACAAGCTTCTCCTCACGGGCGGCGAGATCCTCCTCCTGGGAGTTCGGCCTGGTGCTGATGCCGAGTGGCCTCGTCCTTGGTGGTCTGCGCCCTCGCCTCGTCCTGGGCCTTCTCGATGTCGGCCTGCTTCATGACAAGCTCCAGCTTGCACTCCGCCAGCAAGTCCTGGGCAACCTTCAGCTCCTCATGGGCCTGGTGGAACTAAGCCTGCGCCTCGGCGACGCGCTCCTCGAGGTCCGCCTCCACCTTGTCCACCACCGCCATCCTGGACTTGGCCTTGCCCAAGTGGGCACGGTGAAGCGCCTGAGCTTCGGAAGTTGGCGCCATGGCCCGGAGGAGCCGCTCTTCCCGGAACCGCCACCACCGGGCGCCGTTCGTCAACAACCTGCCCGGCGGGCGGCGAGCACCTCGTCATCAAACACCTCCTCCTTGGTGGGCGCCCCGGTGCTCGCTGTCCCTGGGAGGTGGACGAACAGGTCGTCGCTCACCTTCAGGTACATGCCCGAGCCAGAGGTAGCGGAGGAGGAAGGTTGGTCGTCGACCACCCCCTCCTCAGCAGCGGCCTTGCCGGCCACCCCGGCAGGCTCCTTGCCGGCCTCCTCGGCAGAGGCCTTGCCGGCCTCCCCGACCGGCTCCTTGGCAGCGTCCTCGGTAGCACCCTTGACGGCCTCTTCGGCGGCGATCTTGTTGGCCTCGGCCTCAGCGTCCCTGGCGACCTCCCCAATGATAGTATCGATGTCCTCCTGGTCCGTCGAGGGAGTGCCTAGAGACCAAGAAGGAGGATGAGGAAAAGCCAAGACCAAGGTTCAAAAAGAAGAAACAAGAACAGGGACATAAGGTAAATAACTTACCCAAGACCGGCTGGGAAGAAGTGGCGTCCTCCCCGCCAATGTTCGTTGCCGGGGTAGAACCACCGGCACCCAAGTTCGTCTCCCCCTCCTCCATGGGCATGGGCTCGGTGGTGGATGCCCTTGCCGGGGACGCCCCTCGGGGTGGCGTGGTCAAGGGGGGCGGCATGTGGGGGTGGCCCTCAGCGGCTCCTCCTGCGAAACCCGGCAAGGTCAGCATCAAAGAATTGTTGGGGATCATAGCAGAAATTTAAAATTTTCTACGCATCACCAAGATCAATCTATGGAGTCATCTAGCAACGAGAGAGAGGAGTGCATCTACATACCCTTGTAGATCATGAAAGGAAGTGTTCAAGAGAACGGGGTTGATGGAGTCGTACTCGTCGTGATCCAAATCACCGATGATCCTAGCGCTGAACGGACGGCACCTCTGCGTTCAACACATGTACGGAGTGGAGACGTCTCCCGCGCCTTGGTCCAGCAAGGAGGAGGGAGAGGTTGAGGACGAGAGCTCCAACAACAGCACGACGGCGTGGTGGTGATGGAGTGGCAAGATTCCCAAGAGAGGCTTCGCCAAGCTCTTAACGGAGGAGGAGAGGTGTTGGGAGGGAGGGTTGCGTCTTGGATGTGGTGTTGCAGCCCTCCTCTTGCCCCTCTATTTATAGGGAGAAGGGTAAAGGGGGCCGGCCCCTCTAGATGGGATCTAGAGGGGGGAGGCGGCGGCCAAGGGGGAGGGGGCTTGCCCCCCAAGCAAGGGGGGGGGGGCGCCCCCTTTAGGGTTCCCCCAACCCTAGGCGCATGGGCCCTAGGGGGAATGGCGCCCAACCCACTTAGGGGCTGGTTCCCTTCCACCTACAGCCCATAAGGCCCTCCGGGGCAGGTGGACCCTCCCGGTGGACCCCCGGAACCCCTCCGGTGGCCCCGGTACAATACCGGTATGCCCCCGAATTTTCTGGTGACCGTATGGCAATTTCCCATATATAAATATTCACCTCCGGACCATTCTGGAACTCCTCGTGACGTCCTGGATCTCATCCGGGAATCCGAACAACATTCGGTAATCACACACATATCTTCCTTATAACCCTAGCGTCATCGAACCTTAAGTGTGTAGACCCTACGGGTTCAGGAATCACGCAGACATGACCGAGAAAGCTCTTCGGCCAATAACCAACAACGGGATCTTGATTCCCATGTTGGCTCCCACTTGTTCCACGATGATCTCATCGGATGAACCACGATGTCGAGGATTCAAGTAATCCCGTATACAATTCCCTTTGTCAATCGGTACGTTACTTGCCCGAGATTTGATCGTCGGTATCCCAATACCTCGCTCAATCTCGCATCGGGCAAGTCACTTTACCTGCTCCATAATGCATGATCCCGTGACCAACCACTTGGTTACATTGAGCTCATTATGATGATGCATTATCGAAAGTGGGCCCGAGAGATACCTCTCCGCCATACGGAGGACAAATCCTGGGCCTCGATCCGTACAACCCAACAGACACTTTCGGATATACCGTAGTGTACCTTTATAGCCACCCGCCACGCTAGACGCTTTGGTACACCCAAAGCACTCCTACGGTATCCGGGAGTTGCACAATCTCATGGTCTAAGGAAATGATACTCGACACTAGAAAAGCTCTAGCAAACGAACTACACGATCTTGTGCTATGCTTAGGATTGGGTCTTTTCCATCACATCATTCTCCCAATGATGTGATCCCGTTATCAACGACATCCAATGTCTATGGTCAGGAAATCGTAACCATCCATTGATCAACGAGCTAGTCAACTAGAGGCTCACTAGGGACATGTTGTGGTCTATGTATTCACACATGTATTACGATTTCTGGATAACACAATTATAGCATGAACAATAGACAATTATCATGAACAAGGAAATATAATAATAATCATTTTATTATTGCCTCTAGGGCATATTTCCAATAGTCTCCCACTTGCTGGTGTTGATCATGTTTTGCTCGCGGAAGAGGTTTAGTCAACGGATCTGCAACATTCAGATCCATATGCACTTTGCAAATATCTATGTCTCCATCTTGAACATTTTCACGAATGGAGTTGAAGCGACGTTTGATGTGCCTGGTCTTCTTGTGAAACCCACGCCTCTTGGCAAGGGCAATGGCTCCAAGTGTTGTCACGTAAGAGAGTCATCGGCCCCGACGCATTGGGAATAGCTCCTAGGTCGGTAATGAACTCCTTCATCCGTGCATTGCTTCATGTGCTGCCTCCGAGGCTGCCATGTACTCCGCTTCACATGTAGATCCCGCCACGACACTTTGCTTGCAATCGCACTAGCTTACCATCGCCTCCACCATTCAAAATATACATGTATCCGGTTTGTGACTTAGAGTCATCCAGATCTGCTATTGCTTAGCGTCGACGTAACCCTTCTACGCATTTAGCTCTTCGTCACCTCCATAAACGAGAAACATATCCTTAGTCGCTTTCGGTACTTTTAATATTCTCGATCATTCAATGTTCCATGCCGAGATTACTTTGGTACCTTCCTACCAAACTTACGGCAAGGTTTACATCAGGTCCGTACAAAGATGGCATACATAATAGACCCTATGGCCGAGGCATAGGGATGATACTCATCTTTTCTCTATCTTCCGTCGTGGTGGGACATTGAGCGGGCTCAATTTCACACCTTGCAACATGTGCAAGAACCCCTTCTTGGACTGATCCATATTGAACTTCTTCAATACCTTATCAAGGTATGTGCTTTGTGAAAGACCTATGAGGCGTCTCGATCTATCTCTATAGATCTTGATGCCTAATATGTAAGAAGCTTCTCCAAGGTCCTTCATTTAAATACACTTATTCAAGTAGGCCTTTATGCTCTCCAAGAGTTCTATATCATTTCCCATCAACAAAGATGTCATCCACATATAATATGAGAAATGCTACAGAGCTCCCACTCACTTTCTTGTAAACGCAGGCTTCTCCATAAGTCTGCAAGATAAACCCAAATGCTTTGATCATTTCATCAAAGCGTAATGTTCCAACTCCGAGGTGTCTGCACTAGCCCATAGATGAGTTACCGAGCTTGCATACCTTGTTAGCATTCTTAGGATCGACAAAACCTTCCGGCTGCATCATATACAATTCTTCCTTAAGAAAAGTCATATGAATGCCGCTTTTGACGTCCATTTGCCATATCTCATAATCATAGAATGCGGCAATTGCTAACATGATTCGGACGGACTTAAGCTTCGCTACGGGTGAGAAGGTCTCATCATAGTAAACCCCTTGAACTTGTCGGTAACACTTAGCGCCAAGTCGAGCTTTGTAGATGGTAACATTACCATCCGCGTCCGTCTTCTTATTAAAGATCCATTTATTTTCTATTGCTCGCCGATCATCGGGCAAGTCTGTCAAAGTCCATACTTTGTTTTCATACATGGATCCTATCTCGATTGCATGGCTTCAAGCCATTTGTTGGAATCTGGGCCTGCCATCGCTTCTTCATAGTTCAAGGTTCACCGTTGTCTAACAACATGATTTCCGGTGACGGGGTTGCCATACCATTCTCGGTGTGGAACGTGTCCTCGTGGACCCACGGTTCAAGAGCAACTTGATCCAAGTACCTTGATCATCATCATTAACCTCCTCTCTAGCTTCAAGTGCATACCACAGAACATCTTCCTGAGCGCTGCGCTACTTTCCGCTTCAAGAGGCAAGATTTCATCAAGTTCTACTTTCCTCCCACTTACTTCTTTTGAGAGAAACTCTTTCTCCGTAAAGGACCCGTTCTTGGCAACAAAGATCTTGCCTTCTGATCTGAGGTAGAAGGTATACCCAATGGTTTCCTTAGGGTATCCTATGAAGACACATTTTTCCGACTTGGGTTCAAGCTTTTCAAAGTTGAAGTTTCTTGACATAAGCATCGCATCCCCAAACTTTAAGAAACGACAGCTTAGGTTTCTTCCCAAACCATAATTCGTGATTTGTCGCTTCAACGGATTTCGACGGAGCCCTATTTAAAGTGAATGCGGCATTTCTAATGCATAGCCCCAAAATGAGAGCGGTAGGGTCGGTAAGAGACATCATAGATCGCACTATATCCAATAGAGTGCGATTACAACGTTCGGACACACCATTACCGAGGTGTTCCAAAGGGCGTGAGTTGTGAAACGATTCCACATTTCCTTAAGTGCGTGCCAAATTCGTGACTTAAATATTCCCCTCCACGATCTGATCGTAAGAACTTTTTTTTTCTGTCACATTGATTTTCAACCTCACTCTGAAATTCCTTAAACTTTTCAAAGGTCTCAGACTTGTGTTTCATTAAGTAGACATACCCATATCTACTCAAGTCATCAGTGAGGGTGAGAACATAACGATAGCCACCGCGTGCCTCAACACTCATTGGACCGCACACATCAATATGTATGATTTCCAATAAGTTGGTTGCTCGCTCCATTGTTCGAGAACGGAGTCTTGGTCATTTTACCCATGAGGCATGGTTCGACGTGTCAAAATGATTCGTAATCAAGAGACTCCAAAAGTCCATCTGCATGGAGCCGCTTCATGCGCTTGACACCAATGTGACCAAGGTGGCGATTACACAAGTATGTGGGACTATCATTATCAACCTTACATCTTTTGGTATTCACACTATGAATATGTGTAACATCACGCTCGAGATTCATTAAGAATACACCATTGACCAAATGGGGCATGACCATAAAATATATCTCTCATATAAGTAGAACAACCATTATTCTCGGATTTAAATGAGTAGCCATCTCAGATTAAACGAGATCCGTATACAATGTTCATGCTCAAAGTGGCACTAAATAACAATTATTGAGGTTTAAAACTAACCCCAGTAGGTAAATGTAGAGGTAGCGTGCCGTGGCGCATCACATCGACCTTGGAACCATTCCCGACGCGCATCGTCACCTCGGCCCTTGGCGCTTCCGCTTATTCCGCAGCTCCTGCTTTTGAGTTACAAATATGAGCAACCGCACGGTATCAAATACCGGGGAGCTACTACGAGTACTAGTAAGGTACACATCAATTACATGTATATCACATATACCTTTGGTGTTGCTGCCTTCTTGTCCGCTTAAGTACTTGGGGCAGTTCCGCTTCCGATGACCACTTCCCTTGCAATAAAAAACACTCAGGTCTCACGCTTGGGTCCATTCTTTGGTTTCTTCCGGCAGCTTGCTTGCTTGCGGTAGCACCTCCCTTGCCGCCTTTCTTGAAACCCTTTTACCCTTGCCCTTGTTGAACTTAGTGGTTTTATTCACCATCAACACTTGATGTTCCTTTTGATTTCCACCTCCGCTGATTTCAGCATTGAATATACTTCAGGAATGGTTTTCTCCATCCCCGCATATTGAAGTTCATCACAAAGCTCTTGTAGCTTGGTGGAAGTGGATCAAGGATTCATTAACGACCAGCGTCATCCAGGAGATTAACTCCTAGGCGAGACAAGCGGCTGTGCAACCTGCATATTTTGAGTATGTGCTCGACGGAACTATTTTCCTCCATCTTACAATCAGAGAACTTGTCGGAGACTTCATATCTCTCGACCGGGCATGAGCTTGGAAAACCATTCTCAGCTCTTGGAACATCTCATATGCTCCGTGCTACTCGAAAGCGTTTTTGGAGCCCGGTTCTAAGCTGTAAAGCATGCCACACCGAACCAGAAGTAATCATCAACACGCGATCGCTGCCGCTCATAACGCCTTGGTTCATTGGTGGTGCTTCACCTAACGGTGCTTCAAGGACATATGCTTTCTTGGCAGCTATGAGGATGATCCTCAAGTTCCGGACCCAGTACGTATAGTTGCTACCATCGTCTTTTAGCTTGGTTTTCTCTAGGAACGCGTTGAAGTTGAGGTTGACATGAGCGTTGGCCATTTGATCTACAAGACAATTTTGCAAAAGTTTAAGACTAAGTTCATGATAATTAAGTTCATCTAATCAAATTATTTAATGAACTCCCACTCGCATGTACATCCCTCTAGTCATCTAAGTGATACATGATCCGAGTTAACTCAGGCCGTGTCCGATCATCACGTGAGACGGACTAGTCATCATCGGTGAACATCTTCATGTTGATCGTATCTTCTATAACGACTCATGTTCGACCTTTCGGTCTTCTGTGTTCCGAGGCCATGTCCGTACATGCTAGGCTCGTCAAGTCAACCTAAGTGTATTGCGTGTGTAAATCTGGCTTACACCCGTTGTATTCGAACGTTAGAATCTATCACACCCGATCATCACGTGGTGCTTCAAACAACGAACCTTCACAACGGTGCAGCTTAGGGGGAACATTTTCTTGAAATTATTATGAGGGATCATCTTATTTATGCTACCGTCATTCTAAGCAAATAAGATGCAAAAACATGATAAACATCACATGCAATCAAATAGTGACATGATATGGCCAAAATCATTTTTGCTCCTTTTCATCTCCATCTTCGGGGTGCCATGATCATCATAAATCGCCACCGGCATGACACCATGATCTTCATCATCATGATCTCCATCATCGTGTCTTCATGAAGTTGTCTCGCCAACTATTACTTCTACTACTATGGCTAATGGTTTAGCAATAAAGTAAAGTAATTACATGGCATTATTCATTGACACGCAGGTCACACAATAAATTAACACAATTCCTATGGCTCCTGCCGGTTGTCATACTCATCGACATGCAAGTCGTGATTCCTATTACAAGAACATGATCAATCTCATACATCACATATATATCATTCATCACATCCTTTTGGCCATATCACATCACCACGACATATGCTGCAAAAACAAGTTAGACGTCCTCTCATTGTTGTTGCAAATTTTTACGTGGCTGCTATAGGTTTCTAGCAAGAACGCTTTCTTACCTACGCCAAAACCACAACGTGATATGCCAATTTCTATTTACCCTTCATAAGGACCCTTTTCATCGAATCCGATCCGACTAAAGTGGGAGAGACAGACACCCGCTTAGCCACCTTATGCAACTAGTGCATGTCACCGGTGGAACTCCTGTCTCATGTAAGTGTAATGCGTGTAAGGTCGGTCCGGCCGCTTCATCCCACGATGCTTTGCCGAATCAAGATAAGACTAGTAACAACAAGTAAATTGACAAAATCGACGCCCACAACAACTTGTGTTCTACTCGCGCATAGAAACTACGCATAGACCTAGCTCATGATGCCACCTGCTAGATCGTAGCAGAAATTCACGCATCACCAAGATCAATCTATGGAGTCATCTAGCAACGAGAGAGAGAGTACATCTACATACCCTTGTAGATCGCGAGCGGAAGCGCTCAAGAGAACAGGTTGATGGAGTCGTACTCGCCGTGATCCAAATCACTGATGATCCTAGCGCCGAACGGATGTCACCTCCGCTGCTCAACACATGTACGGAGCGAGACGCGTCTCCCACGCCTTTGATCCAAAGAAGGAGGAGGGAGAGGTTGAGGAAGAGAGTCCAACAGCCAAAGACGACGCACGTGGTGGTGATGGAGTGGCAGATCAGCGGTGGCTTCACAAGCTCTTAACGGAGGAGGAAAGGTGTTGGGGAGGGAGGGCTGCGCCTTGGATGTGGTGCTGCAGCCCTCCCTCGCCCCTCTATTTATAGGGAGAAGGGGGAAGGTCGGCCCCTCTAGATGAGATCTAGAGGGGGGCTAAGGGGAGGGGCTTGCCCCCCAAGCAAGGGGGGCGCCCCCTTTAGGGTCCCCCCAACCCTAGGCACATAGGCCCTAGGGGGGAATGGCGCCCAGCCCACTCAGGGGCTCGTTCCCTTCCACCTACAGCCCATAAGGCCCTCCGGGGCAGGTGGACCCTCGGAACCCCTCCGATGGCCCCGGTACAATACCGGTATGCCCCCGAACTTTTCAGGTGACTGTATGACAACTTCCCATATATAAATTTTCACCTCCGGACCATTCCGGAACTCTTTGTGACGTCCTGGATCTCATCCGGGACTCCGAACAACATTCGGTAATCACACACATATCTTCCTTATAACCCTAGCATCATCGAACCTTAAGTGTGTAGACCCTACGGGTTCGGCAATCACGCAGACATGACCGAGACAAATCTCCGGCCAATAACCAACAGCGGGATCTGGATACCCATGTTGGCTCCCACATGTTCCACGATGATCTCATCGGATGAACCATGATTTCGAGGATTCAAGTAATCCCGTATACAATTCCCTTTGTCAATCGGTACGTTACTTGCCCGAGATTCGATCGTCGGTGTCCCAATACCTCGTTCAATCTCGTTACCGGCAAGTCACTTTACTCGCTCCATAATGCATGATCCCGTGACCAACCACTTGGTTACATTGAGCTCATTATGATGATGCATTATCGAGTGGGCTCAGAGATACCTCTCCGCCATACATGGAGTGACAAATCGCAGCCTCGATCCGCGCCAACCCAACATACACTTTCGGATATACCGTAGTGTACCTTTATAGCCACCCAGCTTATGTTGTGACGCTTTGGTACACCCAAAGCACTCCTACGGTATCGGGAGTTGCACGATCTCATGGTCTAAGGAAATGATACTCGACATTAGAAAAGCTCTAGCAAACGAACTACACGATCTTGTGCTATGCTTAGGATTGTCTTGTCCATCACATCATTCTCCCAATGATGTGATCCCGTTATCAATGACATCCAATATCTATGGTCAGGAAACTGTAACCATCCATTGATCAACGAGCTAGTCAACTAGAGGCTCACTAGGGACATGTTGTGGTCTATGTATTCACACATGTATTACGATTTCCGGATAACACAATTATAGCATGAACAATAGACAATTATCATGAACAAGGAAATATAATAATAATCATTTTATTATTGCCTCTAGGGCATATTTCCAACAAGAATCACACCCCCAAGGCTCATCAATGGAGGAGAGAGTGGTAGACTTACGCTGGGGGCTGAAGCGGGGGCTGCGTCTGGGCTGTTCTACGGGCTGCTCTCCACCACCAGCGGTGTGCTTGAGGTGCCTGCTGAGGGCTGGCCGCCCGACGAGGCCCTGGCTCTCTTTTCCACCCTCTGGGCCAGCGTCTCACTGTCCCTGCGAAGATAAAAACAAGTCAAGAAAAATGAAACAATCTGAAGGGTCAGAAAAGATGAAGGGCAGGATGCTTACTCATTCTCCTCTTCCTCTTCTCCCGTTTCCTCTTCCTCCTTGGGCCGAGAGACCCAAAATCGAAGACGACCTCACGGGTCGACGTCTGCTGGAGGAGGAGAAGGTAGAGTCCGAGGACGCTTAGACGAAGAAGAGGTAGCCGCTTTCTTCTTGCCACCGCGGGTTCGCCACCTTCTTTGCCGTCAGGGCCCTCGTCAGCGCATGACTCCCCTCGACCTCCACCGCCTGGCGCGGTCCCGCTGGCCGGACCGCTCACTGGAGCTGGCCCGCCGCAGTGGTGTGTCTTCTTCCTCACGGCGGAGGGTCGCCGGGCGCCGACCTCCTTCTCGGTCGATTCCTCGCCACGCCCTCAATAAGGGGCCCCGTGTCGGCATCGCCGGCCTCCTGGCGCACTCCGCCACCGGGTGACCTCCTTGTCCTCTCCGCAGCCGCCCGCTTTTGTCCTTCCACGGCGCCGCGCCGCCGCCTCCATGACGAGCGCTGCTTCCGCCACCCTGGCGGCGATGTAGTCTAGCTCTTCCTTGGTGGTGTCCTGGATAAGCAGCAGCTCGTCATGGACATATCTCTCCGACAAGCTGTCAAAGAACTCCTGCACCCGCCCCGCCTCTGGCACCACCCAATTTGGGTAAGGCCATGCGCGTTTAAGTCCGGCATCATGGCGATGATGTCGGATCGGCGGGAGTTGTTGCCGGGCCGACCACTCTGCCTGGTAACTCCAAACAAAGGGCCTTGATAACCTTGCCGGCCTTCACGGCCCTGCCGGTTCTCTCGGCCCTGCCGTCGCTGAACACATCGAGTTGGAAGATCCTCTGACAAAAATGGACGTGCCCCATCACCGTAAAGTTGTGCTTCAAGCCGGTGCGGAGCCTCATAATGCCGGCCGCATTCTTGAAGAGCCAGGCTGGCCTCCCCTTGTTATGCAAATGCCGGGCGATTCAAGCGGTGGAGGAAATCCGCCCCAATCATCTCGAGGTGAGCCCGGCCTTGGCGAGGCAATGGATTAGGGTGGAGTCAATTGTGAGCTTCTTGCCATCGGCATCAAGGTCGCTCCAGTCCTCGCGACGGACTGGCGGGTGATAACCCACAAGTATAGGGGATCGCAAAAGTTTTTGAGGGTAGAGTATTCAACCCAAATTTATTGATTCGACACAAGGGGAGCCAAAGAATATTGTCAAGTATTAGCAGTTGAGTTGCCAATTCAACCACACCTAGATAACTTAATATCTCGCAAAGAAAGTATTTAGTAGCAAAGTAATATGGAAGTAACGTAACGGTAGCAAAAGTAATATTTCCGGGTTTTGTAGTGCTTGTAACAAAGAGCAATGGAAAAGTAAATAAGCGAAGAACAATATGTGAAAAGCTCAGAGGCATTGGATCAAGGATGGAGAATTATGCCGGATGCGGTTCATCATGTAATAGTCATAACATAGGGTGACACGTAACTAGCTCCAATTCATCAATGTAATGTAGGCATGTATTCCGAATATAGTCATACGTGCTTATGGAAAAGAACTTGCATGACATCTTTTGTCCTACCCTTCCGTGGCAGCGGGGTCCTAATGGAAACTAAGGGGTATTAAGGCCTCCTTTTAATAGAGTACCAGACCGAAACATTAACACATATTGAATACATGAACTCCTCAAACTATAGTCATCACTGGAGTGGTCCCATTATTGTCACTTGAGCTTGGATCATAACACATAGTAGGTGACTATAGACTTGCAAGATAGGATCAAGAACTCACATATATTCATGAAAACATAATAGGTTCATATCTGAAATCATGGCACTTTCGGGCCCTAGTGACAAGAATTAAGCATAGCAAAGTCATAGCAACATCAATCTCGTAACATAGTGGATACTAGGGATCAAACCCTAACAAAACTAACTCGATTACATGATAAATCTCATCAAACCCATCACCGTCCAGCAAGCCTACGATGGAATTACTCACACACGGCGGTGAGCATCATGAAATTGGTCATGGAGGATGATTGATGATGACGACAGCGACGGATTCCCCTCTCCAGAGCCGCAAACGGACTCCAGATCAGCCTTCCCGAGAGAGTTTATGGCTTGGCGGCGGCTCTGTATCGTAAAACGCGATGAATCCTTCTCCCCTATTTTTTTCTCCCCGAACACGAATATATGGAGTTGGAGTTGAGGTCGGTGGAGCACCAGGGGGCCCACGAGGTAGGGCGCTACTAGAAGGTGCACGCCCCACCCTCGTGGACAGGTGGTGGGCCCCTTCCCTTGATTCTTTCGCCAATATTTTAATATTTTCCAAAAATAAGTTCCGTGGAGTGTCAGTCATTCCGAGAACTTCTGCTTCGCACATAAATAACACCATGGCAATTCTCTTGAAACAAGCGTCGGTCAACCGGTTAGTTCCATTCAAATCATGCAAGTTAGAGTCCAAAACAAGGGCAAAAGTATTTGGAAAAGTAGATACGATGGAGACGATCAACTCCCCCAAGCTTAAACCTCTGCTTGTCCTCAAGCAATTCAATTGACAAACCGAAAGTGATAAAGAAAAACTTTACAGACTCGCTTTGCTCGTTGTTGTTGTAAATATGTACAGCCAAAGATTCACGCTTTCAAGCAAAGATTATAACTAACCACATTCACAATAACACTTAGGTCTCATGTTTACTCATATCAATGGCATAATCAACTAGCGAGCAATAATAATAAATCTCGGATGACAACACTTTCTCAAAATAATCATAATATGATATAACAAGATGGTATCTCGCTAGCCCTTTCTGAGACCGCAAAACATAGATGCAGAGCACCTTTAAAGATCAAGGACTGACTAAGCATTGTAATTCATGGTAAAAGAGATCCAGTCATAGTCATACCCAATATAAACTTATAGTAATGGATGCAAATGACAACAATGCTCTCCAGCTGGTGCTTTTCAATGAGAGGGTGATGACTCAACGTGAAAGTAAATAGATAGGCCCTTCGCAGAGGGAAGCAGGGATTTGTAGAGGTGCCAGAGCTAGATTTTAAAGCAGAGATAAATAATATTTTGAGTGGCATACTTTCATTGGCAACATAACAACCAAGAGATGGCGATATCTTCCATGCTACACACATTATAGGCGGTTCCCAAACAGAATGGTAAAGTTTATACTCCCCTCCACCAACAAGCATCAATCCATGGCTTGCTCGAAATAACGAAGTGCCTCCAACTAACAACAATTCCGGGGAGTTTTGTTTGCAATTATTTTGATTTGATTTGCATAAAGCATGGGACTGGGCAGCCCGAGGACCAGCCATTTTCTCGTGAGTGAGGAGCGGAGTCCACTCCTCTTGAGAATAACCCGCCTAACATGGAAGATACGGACAACCCTAGTTGATACATGAGCTATTCGAGCATACAAAACAGAATTTCATTTGAAGGTTTAGAGTTTGGCACACACAAATTTACTTGGAACGGCAGGTAGATACCGCATATAGGAAGGTATAGTTGACTCATATGGAATAACTTTGGGGTTTAAGGAATTGGATGCACAAGCAGTATTCCCGCTTAGTACAAGTGAAGGCTAGAAAAAGATCAAGCGACCAATTAACTAGAGAGAGCGACAATACCATGAACATGCAGTAAAATTAATAAACATTGAGTGCAAGCATGAGTAGGATATAATCCACCAAGAACATAAATATCGTGAAGGCTATGTTGATTTGTTTCAACTACATGCGTGAACATGTGCCAAGTCAAGTCACTCAAATCATTCAAAGGAGGATACCACCCTATCATACGACATCACAACCATTTTAATAGGATGTTGGCACGCAAGGTAAACCATTATAACTCAAAGCTAATAAAGCATGGCACGAGCAACTATGATCTCTAATCGTCATTGCAAACATGTTTATTCATAATAGGCTGAATCAGGAACGATGAACTAATAATATTTACAAAAACAAGAGAGGTCGAGTTCATACCAGCTTTCCTCATGTCAATCAGTTCATCATATATCGTCATAATTGCCTTTCACTTGCACGACTGAACGATGTGAATAATAATAATAGTGCATGTGCATTGGACTAAGCTGGAATCTGTATGCATTCAATAAACAGGAGAAGACAAGGTAATATGGGCTCTTGGTTAAATCGACAATAATGCATATAAGAGCTACTTTAACAATTTAATCATGGTCTTCTCCTGTCGACCCCAAAGAAAAGAAAAGAAATAAAACTATTTACACGGGAAAGCTCCCAACAAGCAAAAGAAGAACATGAAATCTTTTTGGGTTTTCTTTTTAATTATTACTACTACAGCAAGAAAGGTAAACTAACTAAAAGCTACAAATAATTTCTTTGTTTTTCTTAAGGTTTTTCAAACACACAAGAAGAAAGCATAAAAAGGAAAATAAACTAGCATGGATAATACAAAGAAAGAGTATGAGCACCAACAACTAGCATGAGTGTGTGAACATAAATGTAATGTTGGTGAGAAATACGTACTCCCCCAAGCTTAGGCTTTTGGCCTAAGTTGGTCTATTGCCACGGATGGCCTGGCGGATATCCATTGTTGTAGTTGGGGTCGTACTGAGATGCAACAACTATTGCATCATGGGCTGCAGCTTGGAGGCGAGCTACCCTCGTCCTCCTTTCGTACTCATTTGCCTCCTCTCTGGTTATAAAATGTCTCCCTTTTGCCTGAAAGTCAAAGAGAGAAGGAGCAGGGAGAACAATACTAACGGCGTGATGCCTGTCAAAGATTAGTCGGTACTGGAGAGGCGGTTCATTCCTCTACAAACTGATGGTGAACCATAGCATTAAGTCGAGATAAGTAGGAGGCAATTCAATATCATCATCACGTATGGTTACACCAAGAAAATCAGCTAAGTGGGTTGCATAAATTCCACCAAAGAAATCTCCATTAAATCTATTATGATGCAACCTACGTGCAATAATAGCTCCCAAATTATAAGATTTATCTCCTAACATAGCACTCCTGAGAACACTGAGGTTAGGGACACACATATGACATGCTTCATCTTTACCATTTATGCACCTACCTATGAAGAGAGCAAAATAATGTATAGCAGGAAAATGAATGCTCCCTATGGTAGCTTGGGCTATATCTCTAGATTCCCCCACAGTTATACTAGCAAGAAATTCCCTAAATTCAGATTTATGAGGTTCACTAGCACTACCCCATTGTGGAAGTTTGCAAGCGGTGGTAAAATCCTCTAAGTCCATAGTATAAGATTTTTCATAAAGATCAAACAGGACAGTTTGAGAATTGCGTGAAGATGAAAATTCAAACCTCCTCACAAAGGAACTAGTGAGATAGTGGTACTGGCGGCACTTTTCTGCCTCAAAGCTCAAAAGATCGGCGTTACACAAATATGCGTTAAATTCTTCCTTGATTCCTGCTCGATCCATGAATTCCTCTGAAGGCCATTCACAAGGCCGCACTGGAGCGTTTCTTGGTGGCTCATCATCAGCATCACGCATTGCAAGCCTGGGTCCTTGCTTCCTTGAAGAACCACCTTGGTACATTTTCCTAAACATATTTCTTCCGCTGCAACATTTCTGAAATTTTTAGTAACTTCAAATAAAAGTGAACGAAGCTCAACAAAATTGATAGAAACTACTCCTACAAGTGCCTAGAGCCTATATCGTGCATTAGAACTACTTGGAACCATATAAATTTGACATGCAAGCTCAAGAACATGGTCACCTAGGCAGCACAAATTTGCTATGAATAAAGCACTAGAACAAAAACTAATTGGACCAATGGAGGAGTCACATACCAAGGAACAATCCCCCAAAGCAGTTTTGTGAGAGGTGCTTTGAGCAAGGAGATCGAAAATCGCAACAAAATGAGCTAGAACTCGTGCTTGAGCTGGATGGTGATTTTTTTGGGAGGAATAAGAAGTGTGTGGGTGCAGGAATAAGTGGAGGGGAGCCACCGTGGGCCCACGAGGCAGGGGGGCGCGCCCTGTAGGGGTGGCCGCGCCCTGGACCCTCGTGGCCAGGTGCTTGCTCCCCCTGCTGTGTTTTAGTGCCAGATGTTCTCAAATATTCCAAAACAAATCGTATTAAATTGGCAGGGCATTTGGAGAACTTTTATTTTCGGGGTAATTTTATATTGCACGGATAAATCAGAAAACAGACAAAAAAAATACTATTTTATTTTATTTCAACTAAATAACAGAAAGTAGAGAGAGGGTATAGAAGGTTGTGCTTCTAACTTCATCCATCTCATGATCATCAAAAGGAATCCAGTAACAAGGTTGATCAAGTCTTGTTAACAAACTCATTCCGAATAACATGGAACCGGAGAAATTTTGAATAACACTATGTTACCTCAACAGGGATATGCACATCCCCAATAATAAGAATATCATATTTCTTCTTGATAGTAGGAAGAGGAAATTCAAAATCTCCAAAAATAATCGATGGAATTTTTCCAATAGAATTGATACTATGAACTTGAGGTTGTTTCCTCGAAAGTGTACCGTGTGCTCATTACCATTAACATGAAAAGTGACATTGCCTTTGTTGCAATCAATAACAGCCCCTCGTAGTATTCAAAAAGGGTCTTCCAAGAATAATAGACATACTATCGCCCCTCGGGAATATCAAGAATAACAAAGTCCGTTAAAATAGTAACGTTTGCAACCACAACCGGCAGATCCTCACAAATAACCGGCTGTGTATAGCAGTTGATTTATCAGCCATTTGCAAAGATATTTCAGTAGGTGTCAACTTATTCAAATCAAGTCTACAATATAAAAAGAGAGGCATAACACTAGCACCAGCTCCAAGATCACATAAAGCAGTTCTAACATAATTTCTTTTAATGGAGCATGGTATAGTGGGTACTCCTGGATCTCCTAGGTTCTTTGGTATTCCACCTTTAAAAGTGTAATTAGCAAGCATGGTGGAAATTTCAGCTTCCGATATCTTTCTCTTATTTGTAACAATATCTTTCATATACTTAGCATAAGGATTCATTTTGAGCATATCACCAATCACATACGCAAAATGATAGGTCTAATCATTTCAAAGAAAGCGCTCAAAATCCTCATCATCCTTTTTCTTGGATGGTTTGGGAGGAAAAGGCATGGGTTTCTCAACCCATGGTTCTCTTTTCTTTACCGTGTTTCCTAGCAACAAAGTCTCTCTTATCATAACGTTGATTCTTTGATTGCGGGTTATCAAGATCAACAAGCAGTTCAATTTCTACATCATTGTCATTGCTAGGTTGAGCATCAACATGAACATCATCATTAACATTATCACTAGGTTCATGTTCATTACCAGATTGTGTTTCAAAGATCGTAAATAGAAATATCATTGGGATTCCTGTGTGTCTACAACAGGTTCACTAGAAGCATGGAAAGTCCTATCATTTTTCTTTTTCCTCTTTTTAGAAGGAGTAGGTGCATCAATATTATTTCTTTCAGAATCTTGCTCAATTCTCTTAGGATGGCCTTCAGGATACAAAGGTTCCTGAGTCATTTTACCAGTTCTAGTAGCCACTCTAACATCATAATCATTATTCTTACTATTTAATTCATTGAGCAAATCATTCTGAGTCTTAAGTACTTGTTCTACTTGAGTGGTAACCATAGAAGCATGTTTACTAATGAGTTTAAGTTCACCTTTAACTCTAGACATATAATCACCCAAGTGTTCAAGCATATAAGAATTGTGTTTCAATTTTCTACCAACATAAGCATTGAAATTTTCTTGTTTGACAATAAAATTATCAAACTCATCTAAGCATTGGCTAGCAGACTTATAACGAGGAATATCACCTTCATCAAATCTATAGAGATAATTTACCTTTACTACCTGTGTCAGGTTGTCAAGACCATGAATTTCTTCAATAGGTGATGAATTAAGATCATATATTTCTTCAACAGGCGGTAAATTAAGACCATGTATTTCTTCGATAGGAGGTAAATTCTTAACATCTTCAGCTTTTATACCTTTTTCCTTCATAGATTTCTTTGCCTCTTGCATATCTTCAGACTGAGAAATAGAACAACCCTCTTCTTCTGAGTTGGCTTAGGAGTTGGTTCAGAAGTGTCCAATTATTTTCATTTGTCAACATATTATTCAATAGAATTTCAGCTTCATCTCGTGTTCTTTCCTCGAAAAATGTAACCAAGACAACTATCCGTGTGGTCTCTAGAAGCATCGGTTAGTCCATTATAAAAGATATCAAGTATTTCATTTTTCTTGAGTGGATGATCAGGCAAAGCATTAAGTAATTGGAGAAGCCTCCCCCAAGCTTGTGGGAGACTCTCTTCTTCAAGTTGCACAAAATTGTATATATCCCTTAAAGCAGCTTGCTTCTTATGAGAAGGGAAATATTTAGCAGAGAAGTAATAAATCATATCCTGGGGACTACGCACATAACCAGGATCAAGAGAATTAAACCATATCTTAGCATCACCCTTTAATGAGAACGGAAATATTTTAAGAATATAAAAGTAGCGAATTCTCTCATCATTAGTGAATAGGGTGGCTATATCATTTAATTTAGTAAGATGTGCCACTACAGCTTCAAATTCATAGCCATAGAAAGGATCTGCACTCAACCAAAGTAATTATATCAGATCAACAGAGAATTCATAATCCTTATCAAAAGAACAAAGATAGGTGAAGTAGCATAAGTAGGATCATATTTCATTCTAGCATTAGAGTTTTTTGTTTAAGCTTAGCTAATAATTTCTTAAGATCACTTCTATCATTGCAAGCAAGAAAGTCTCTTTTAGTTTCTTCATCCATAACATAGCCCTCGTGCACAACAGCAATTCATATTTATTAGGGGAGAGTCTTCATCATCACTATCATCAATATTATCAGCTTCAATAATTTCATTCTCTCTAGCCCTAGCAAGTTGTTCATCAAGAAATTCACCAAGTGGCACAAGAGTATCAAGCATAGAAGTAGTTTCATCCTAAGTATCATGCATAGCGTATGGCATCATCAATAACATGCGACATATCGTAATTAATAGCGTAAGGTGTTTAGGTGTCGCAAGCTTACTCAAAAATGTAAGGTGAATCAAGTGCGTATCTAGATGGCGCTTCCTTACCTCCCCTCGTAGTTGAGGGATAAAATTTTGTTTTCTCGCCTTCAAGTTACTCATAGTGACCAGCAGATATAAATCCCAAGTGACTCAAAGAATAGAGCTATGTTCCCAAGAACGGCGCCAGTAAAATAGTCTTGATAACCCACAAGTATAGGGGATCGCTTTAGGGTAGAGTATTCAACCCAAATTTATTGATTCAACACAAGGGGAGCCAAAGAATATTCTCAAGTATTAGCAGCTTGAGTTGTCAATTCAAGCACACCGGATAACTTAATATCTCAGCAGAAAGTATTTAGTAGCAAAGTAGTATAAAAGTAACGATAACGGTAGCAAAATTAATATTTTTGGGTTTTGTAATGATTGTAACAATAGCAACCGAAAAGTAAATAAGTGAAGAACAATATGTGAAAAGCTCATAGGCATTGGATCAGTGATGGAGAATTATGCCGGATGCGGTTCATCATGTAAATACTATAACATAGGGTGACACATAACTAGCTCCAATTCATCAATGTAATGTAGGCATGTATTCCGAATATAGTCATACGTGCTTATGGAAAAGAACTTGCATGGCATCTTTTGTCCTACCCTCCCATGGCAGCGGGGTCCTAATGGAAACTAACGGATATTAAGGCCTCCTTTTAATAGAGTACGGGAACAAAGCATTAGCACATAGTGAATACATGAACTCCTCAAACTATGGTCATCACCGGGAGTGGTCCCGATTATTGTCACTTGGGTTGCCGGATCATAACACATAGTAGGTGACTATAGACTTGCAAGATAGGATCAAGAACTCACATATATTCATGAAAACATAATAGGTTCAGATCTGAAATCATGGCACTCGGGCCCTAGTGACAAGCATTAAGCTATAGCAAAGTCATAGCAACATCTATCTCGTAACATAGTGGATACTAGGGATCAAACCCTAACAAAACTAACTCGATTACATGATAAATCTCATCCAACCCATCACCGGCCCAAAGAAGCCTGCATGATGGAATTACTCACGCACGACGGTGAGCATCATGAAATTGGTGATGGAGGATGGTTGATGATGACGACGGTGACGGATTCCCCTCTCCGGAGCCCCGAACGGACTACAGATCAGCCCTCCCGAGAGAGTTTAGGGCTTGGCGGCAGCTCCATATCGTAAAACACGATGAATCCTTCTCCCCTATTTTTTTCTCCCCGAACACGAATATATGGAGTTGGAGTTGAGGTCGGTGGAGCACCAGGGGGCCCACGAGGCAGGGGGCGCGCCCAGGGGGGCAGGCGCGCCCCCACCCTCGTGGACAGGTGGTGGGCCCCCTGGCCTTGATTCTTTTGCCAATATTTTTAATATTTTCCAAAAATAAGTTCCGTGGAGTTTCAGGTCATTCCGAGAACTTTTGTTTCTGCACATAAATAACACCATGGCAATTTTGCTGAAAAATGTCACCCGGGTTAGTTCCATTCAAATCATGCAAGTTAGAGTCCAAAACAAGGGCAAAAGTGTTTGGAAAAGTAGATACGACGAGACGATCGACTCCCCAAGCTTAAACCTTTGCTTGTCCTCACGCAATTCAGTTGACAAACCGAAAGTGATAAAGAAAAACTTTACAAACTATGTTTGCTATTGTTGTTGTAAATATGTAAAGCCAAAGATTCAAGTTTTCAAGAAAGATTATAACTAACCACATTCACAATAACACTTAGGTCTCATGTTTACTCATATCAATGGCATAATCAACTAGCGAGCAATTATAATAAATCTCGGATGACAACACTTTCTCAAAATAATCATAATATGATATAACAAGACGGTATCTCGCTAGCCCTTTCTGAGACCGCAAAACATAAATGCAGAGCACCTTTAAAGATAAAGGACTGACTAAACATTGTAATTCATGGTAAAAGAGATCCAGTCATAGTCATACCCAATATAAATTAATAGTAATGGATGCAAATGAGATCAGTGCTCTCCAGTTGGTGCTTTTTAATGAGAGGGTGATGACTCAACATGAAAGTAAATAGATAGGCCCTTCGCAGAGGGAAGTAGGGATTTGTAGAGGTGCCAGAGCTCGATTTTAAAGCAGAGATAAATAATATTTTGAGCGGCATACTTTCATTGTCAATATAACAACCAAGAGATGGCGATATCTTCCATGCTACACACATTATAGGCGGTTCCCAAACAAAATGGTAAAGTTTATACCCCCCTCCACCAACAAGCATCAATCCATGGCTTGCTCAAACAACGAAAGTGCCTCCAACTAACAACAAATTCCCGGGGAGTTTTGTTTGCAATTATTTTGATTTGATTTGCATAAAGCATGGGAATGGGCATCCCGGTGACCAGCCATTTTCTCGTGAGTGAGGAGCGGAGTCCACTCCTCTTGAGAATAACCCGCCTAACATGGAAGATACGGACAGCCCTAGTTTGTACATGAGCTATTCGAGCATACAAAACATAATTTCATTTGAGGTTCAGAGTTTGGCACATACAAATTTACTTGGAACGGCAGGTAGATACCGCATATAGGAAGGTATAGTGGACTCATATGGAATAACTTTGGGGTTTAAGGAATTGGATGCACAAGCAGTATTCCCGAGTACAAGTGAAGGCTAGAAAAAGACTAGGAAGCGACCAACTAGAGAGCGACAACAGTCATGAACATGCATTAAAATCAATAAACATTGAGTGCAAGCATGAGTATGATATAATCCACCATGAACATAAATATCGTGAAGGCTATGTTGATTTGTTTCAACTACATGCGTGAACATGTGCCAAGTCAAGTCACTCGAATCATTCAAAGGAGGATACCACCCTATCATACCACATCACAACCATTTTAATAGCATGTTGGCACGCAAGGTAAACCATTATAACTCATAGCTAATCAAGCATGGCATGAGTAACTATGATCTCTAATTGTCATTGCAAACATGTTTATTCATAATAGGCTGAATCAGGAACGATGAACTAATCATATTTACAAAAACAAGAGAGGTCGAGTTCATACCATCTTTCCTCATCTCAATTAGTTCATCATATATTGTCATAATTGCCTTTCACTTGCACGACCGAACGATGTGAATAATAATAATAGTGCACGTGCATTGGACTAAGCTGGAATCTGCAAGCATTCAATAAACAGGAGAAGACAAGGCAATATGGGCTGTTGGTTAAATCAACAATAATGCATATAAGAGCTACTTTAACAATTTAATCATGGTCTTCTCTAGTCGACCCCCAAAGAAAAGAAAAGAAATAAAACTATTTACACGGGAAAGCTCCCAACAAGCAAAATAAGAACATGAAATCTTTTTGGATTTTCTGTTTAATTATTACTACTACAGCAAGAAAGGTAAACTAACTAAAAGCTACAACTAATTTTTTTTGTTTCCTTAAGGTTTTTCAAACACACAAGAAGAAAGCATAAAAAGGAAAATAAACTAGCATGGATAATACAATGAAAGAGTATGAGCACCAACAACTAGCATGAGTGTGTGAACATAAATGTAATGTCGGTGAGAAATACTTACTCCCCCAAGCTTAGGCTTTTGGCCTAAGTTGGTCTATTGCCATGGATGGCCTGGCGGATATCCATAGTTGTAGTTGGGGTCGTACTGAGATGCAACGACTATTGCATCGTGGGCCGCAGCTTATAGGCAAGCTGCGTCCGGAGCACCGCCAGCTCGCTCTCCGGCATCCCCTTCTCCCCGACATCCTCCGCCACTCACTTGCCTCTGCTGGATTTGGGCGCCATGGCGACCAGGGAAGAAGGCAAGGTTAAGGGCGATGAGGGCGCGGTGGCGGCAAGTGGAAGCAAGATCTTGGGGAGAAAGAAGGAAGGAACGGCGGTTCCGAGATCGGAGAAGGCACGGAGGGTAAATGGGTGCCGCACCTGCGGTTTCTCCTTTTTTATCGGGAAGGCGCGGGCCGCCTCATTACCATTTACTGTGATGTGACACATGAGGGCAGCGGCCGCCCCACGCATGCCCCCCACGTCACACACGACCCTCCACGACGTGCATTCCATGCGGGACATGGGGAAGCGCAGGCGAGCGAAGGAGTTTCTGCGGTAAAATCCGCCCCGCCTGCCCGCGCATCATTCTGGGCCTAGCCCAACAACGCGTCACGCTTATGTGTGGCCCAGGCCCGGGGGCTCCTGTCGGTGTACAAAAGTAGGGGCTCTCCTTTTGACCCCTTTACTTGTGCACTGCTACCTCTTGAGCACTGCGTTGGTTTTCCCTTGAAGAGGAAAGGGTGATGCAGCAAAGTAGCGTAAGTATTTCCCTTAGTTTTTGAGAACCAAGGTATCAATCCAATAGGAGGCCACGCACGAGTCCCTCGCACCTACACAAACAAATAAATCCTCGCAACCAACGCGATAAGGGGTTGTCAATCCCTACACGGTCACTTACGAGAGTGAGATCTGATAGAGATGATAGATAATATTTTTGGTATTTTTGTGATAAAGATGCAAAGTAAAATAAAAGAAAAGTAAAAATAACTAAGTGTTGGAAGATTAATATGATGGAAAATAGACCCGGGGCCATAGGTTTCACTAGTGGCTTCTCTCAAGAGCATAAGTATTTACGATGGGTGAACAAATTATCGCTGAGCAATCGATGTAATTGAGCATAGTTATGAGAATATCTAGGTATGATCATGTATATAGGCATCACGCCCGAGACAAGTAGACCGACTCGCCGCATCTACTACTATTACTCCACACATCGACCACTATCCAACATGGATCTAGAGAATTAAGTTCATAAGAACAGTAGTAACGCTTTTAAGCAAGATGACATGATGTAGAGGATAAACTCATGCAATATGATATAAACCCCATCTTGTTATCCTCGATGGCAACAATACAACACGTGCCTTTGCTGCCCCTCACCGTCATTTGGGAAAGGACACCGCAAGATTGAACCCAAAGCTAAGCACTTCTCCCATTGCAAGAAAGATCAATCTAGTAGGCCAAACCAAACCGATAATTCAAGAGACTTGGCAGAGATAACCAATCATACATAAAATAATTCAGAAGATTCAAATATTGTTCATAGATAAACTTGATCATAAACCCATAATTCACTCGGTCTCAACAAACACACCGCAAAGAAGATTATCGAATAGATCTCCGTGAGAGAGGGGAGAACATTGTATTGAGATCCAAAAGAGAGAAGAAGCCATCTAGCTAATAACTATGGACCCAAGGTCTCAAGTAAACTACTCACACATCATCGGAGAGGCTATGGTGTTGATGTAGAAGCCCTCCGTGATTGATGCCCCCTTCAAGGAGCTCCTAATGTGCCCCAAGATGGGATCTCACGGGCATGTATAAGGTTGCGCGGTGGAACTAGGTTTTGGCTCCATATCCGGTAGTTTGGGGGCACGTAGGTATATATAGGAGGAAGGAGTACGCCGGGTGGAGCAACATGGGGCCCACGAGGGTGGAGGGCGCCTGGGGTAGGCGCTGCCCCTACCTCGTGGCTTCCCTCGGTAGCTTTCTTGATGTAGGGTCCAAGTCCTCGTGATCATGTTCGCTCCGAAAATCAACGCTCCCAAGGTTTCATTCCGTTTGGACTCCGTTTGATATTCTGTTTCTATGAAACTCTGAAATAGGCAAAAAACAGCAATCCTAGACTGGGCCTCCGGTTAATAGGTTAGTCCCAAAAATAATATAAAAGTGTAAGAAAGACCAATAATGTTCAAAACAGAAGATAATATAGCATGGAGCAATCAAAAATTATAGATACGTTGGTGACGTATCATGCACGGGCAGCCAGAGCCGCGCCCGCGGCCACACTTGGCGGGGCAGAGGTGGGAAGCCGGGGCACAAGACGGCCAAGGCAACACCAAGACAGAGACATAAAGAGAAGAAGGGCGAGGTGGGCCCCCCGGCAAGGCCCTTGCCGGGGCGGCCTCCGCAGCCCCGACAAGAGCCTTGCCGGGCAGCCTTGCCCGATGCCAGCAAAGTGCGCCACCCTTGAGCCAAGGTTTCCAACGCCATCAACCGCATTGGGACCAAGGCTCGGGAGGCACCTCCGTGGTGGCATGCAGATCTTTGTGAAGATCAGAAGCATACAAGATCAGATGAGGACTAGAAGAAGATGATCCATGGCGGGATCCTAGCCAAGGAAATCCACAAGACCCCCCGGCAAGGCCCTTGCCGAAGACACCTACGGGGCCGCAGCCAGGCCCGCGTCCGCCAAGGCTCCACCACCGTTCCCATACAATCGCCAACAAGAATCAGCCGGGCACGCACTCTACGGGATGACGCATGCGTTTCTAGACCAACTCAGCGAGCACCCGCATGGTGACATGCAGATCTTCGCCAAGATCCTTCCATCATGCGCCATCTCAAAGCAAATGCCGCCACCACGTATACCGCTGCATGCTCGCTGGCCGGGCGGACGCTGTCGGTTTGCAAGACGGGAGCGGATTTGATGAGACGAGCCTCGTTGCCATCCCAGTAAAGCAATGAGACACCTAAGGACCACATTTAATGCACCTTGTCCCGTAATGACAGGCGATAAGCTTGTACACTATATACCTTTCCACCTCCTGTGTGCCACTGTGGCAACCCCTTTTGTCTATAAAAGGAGGCCCGAGGCGTACTGGAGGGGGATTCTGATCTTTTGGGCAAGACACACACCGTAGCTAGCTCAAGAGCTCAGGAATACTCAAATACATACACCAAAGCAGGACTAGGGTATTACGCATCTTCGCGGCCCGAACCTGGGTAAACGATCTTTGTGCTGACCGCCAGACCCACTCTTTGCACAACCCCGCGCCCGCCAACCGTAGAAGGGATACCAGTGATTCCATAGGTGTCGTTTCCCCCGACAAGGGGCCTTTCTCAAAATGTCGACAGGGTCGAACTGTGCAATCAGATCGTCCACATGGTCCCACCCACTCCCTCGTGGCATCCCGAATCGCCTGGCAGTGTGCTATCACGACCTCGAAGTCGAAATCGGGGTCGGAACGAAGTAGGTGGCTGAAGACGCGTAGCCGACGCCCGCACAAGGAGATCACAGCTCTCCTCTTACACGAGCCTGCTCACCCTCTCCACGCCTCCTTTAAGCCGCTCCATGATCCTGGTGAAGAAGGCAAGATAACTGGCGTCATCGAACACAAGCGAGCCGGAGACACTCTCCCTGCTAACGCAGTTCAGGGCACGACGGGCTGTAGGATCGAAATTAGGTCTAGATGGGGGTGATTAGACTACTTGACCAAATAAAAATCTAACCTTCTCCCAATTTTAGTTGAAGTAATCAACCTACGCATGCAATTCTAAGAGTGTAGCGGCAGAAAGTAAAACATTGCATATGAAGGTAAAGGGAAGGGTTTGGAGAGTGCAAACGCAATGATGACACGGAGATTTTTGGCATGGTTCTGATAGGTGGTGCTATCATACATCCACGTTGATGGAGACTTCAACCAACAAAGGGTAATGGTTGCATGAGTCCACGGAGGGCTCCACCCACGAAGGGTCCACGAAGAGGCAACCTTGTCTATCCTAATTATATGGCCGTCACGCCACGGAAGGACTTGCCTCACTCGGGTAGTTCTTCACGGCAGGCGATCTCCTGCTCCTTACAAACTTCTTGGTTCAACTCCACAATCTTGTCAAAGGCTCCCAACTGACACCTAACCAATCTAGGAGACACCACTCTCCAAAAGGCAATAGATGTTGTGTTGATGATGAACTCCTTGGTCTTGTGCTTCAAATGATAGTCTCCCCAACACTCAACTCTCTCTCACACAGATTTGGATATGGTGGAAAGATGATTTGAGTGGAAAGCAACTTGGGGAAGGCTAGAAATCAAGATTCTTGTGGTTGGATTGGAATATCTTTATCTCAACACATGAGTAGGTGGTTCTCTCTCAGAAAATGTAAATTTTGGAAGTGTAGGCACGTTCTGATGGCTCTCTCACATATGGAGAAGGGGGTGGAGGGGTATATATAGCCTCCACAAAAAATCCAACCATTACACACATTTGACCCAACTCGGTCAGAATGAAAAGAAGAACTCGGTGAGACCGGTTTAGGTCAAAATGTGAACATTAGGAATCTCGGTGGGACCGATTGGAACAACTCGATGGGACCGATGTGCTAGGGCTAGGGCAAAACCTCATCTCAGTGAAGCCGATGGCGTGAACTCGGTGAGACCGATTTCAACAAAGAGCAAACAGAGACTTGGTCAAGCAAACTCGGTGTGACCGATCGCTCATTTCGGTGAGACCAAAATGTTACAAAAGGGAAACAGAGAGTTTGCAGGACCATGTCGGTGAGACCAAGATCCATATCGGTGTGACCGAGGAGTTAGGTTTCTGGTAGTGGCTAGGTCAAATGAACTCGGTGGCACCGGATAGAAGATTTCGATGGGGCCGAGTTTGACTTTGGATTTTGGACATATTTGGAAATGAGAAAGTGGTTGAGGGCTTTGGAGCAATATTGTAGGATCGAAATTATGTCTAGAGGGGGGGGGGGTGATTAGACTACTTGACCAATTAAAAATCTAGCATTTTCCCAATTTTAAGTCTTGGCAGATTTTAGCAACTTAGCACGAGTCAAGTAATCAACCTACACATGCAATTCTAAGAGTATAGCAGTGAAATGTAAAACAATTGCATATGAAGGTAAAGGGAGGAGTTTGGAGGGAGCAAACGCAATGTAGACACGGAGATTTTTTATCTGTGGTTCCGATAGGTGGTGCTATCGTACATCCACGTTGATGGAGACTTCAACCCACGAAGGGTAATCTGCATGTGAGTCCACGGAGGGCTCCACCCACGAAGGGTCCACGAAGAGGCAACCTTGTCTATCCCACCATGGCCGTCGCCTACGAAGGACTTGCCTCACTCGGGTAGTTCTTCACGAAGTAGGCGATCTCCTTGCCCTTACAAACTTCTTGGTTCAACTCCACAATCTTGTCAAAGGCTCCCAACCGACACTAGGGTAGATCTGCATGAAGTAGGCGATCTCCTTGCCCGTACAAACTCCTTGGTTCAACTCCACAATCTTGACGGAGGCTCCCAAGTGACACCTAGCCAATCTAGGAGACACCACTCTCCAAAAGGTAATAGATGGTGTGTTGATGATGAACTCCTTGCTCTTGTGCTTCAAATGATAGTCTCCCAACACTCAGCTCTCTCTTATAGGATTGGATTTGGTGGAAAGAGGGTTTGAGTGGAAAGCAACTTGGGGAAGGCTAGAGATCAAGATTTATGTGGTTGGAATGGAATATCTTGACCTCAACACAAGTGTAGGTGGTTCTCTCTTAGAAAATGTATGCTGGAAGTGTAGGCATGTTCTGATGGCTCCCTCCATGAATGAAGAGTGGGTGGAGGGGTATATATACCCTCCACACAAAATCTAACCATTACACACAAATCACCAACTCTGTGGGACCGAATTAGAAAACTCGGTCAGACCAATTTAGTTCAAAATGTGAACGTTAGGATTTTCGGTGGGACCGATTCCATTAGGGTTAGGGCATAACGTAATCTCCGTGAGACCGATTACACAAACTCGGTGGGACCGATTTTGGTAATAAGAAAACAGAGAGTTGGTCAGTGTCGGTGTGGAACGACACCTATGGGATCACAAGAATCCCTACTACGGTTGCCGGGGCGCAGGGTTGCGAGGAGAGCAGGGCTAGTAGACAGCACAAGGATCGTTTACCTAGGTTCGGCCGCGAGGATGCATAAAACCCTAGTCCTGCTTTGTTGGGTGTATTTCGAGAGTTCTTGAGCTCTCGAACTAGCTGTGGTCAGCTGTGGTTCGAAGAGTCAATCTCTTCTCTTGGTCGCCTCGGGCCTCCTTTTATAGGAAAAGGGGTTGCCACAAAGGGCACACAAGAGGTGGAAAGGTGTATAGTGTTGCGAGGTTATCCTCAGACATGGGTGACAAGATGCATTTAATGCATCGCTTAGGTGTCCCTTGCTTTATCGGGGACGGGCGAGGCCCGTCCGTCCGTCAGCCGCTCCTCCTTGCTTCGACCACGCCCGCCAAGAATGCGCGCGGTGCCATGTAGGCAGGCAGGTGCGTATGAGGTGGCGCGTGGTGGAGCCTTCACGAAGATCTGCATGCCGCCACGCAATCGCTTGATGAGTTGGCACTCGATCGTGATGTTGCCACGCAGGTGCCCGCCAGCTGGTTGGGCTGGCAGAGATGGGAACGGGCGGTGGAAGCTTAGTTGTCACGGGCCTGGTGGTGGTCCCACGGGCGTCTTTGGTGAGGGCCTTTGCCGGTGGCTCAGCAAGGGTCTTGCCGTGGCGTATTGTCGTCCCCGCAAGGGTCTTGCCGTGGGTCTCAGAAGCCTTCCTCGGCAAGGATCTTGCCGAGGATCGTCGTCTTCTAATCCTCATCTTATCTTGAATATGTCTTCACAAAGATCTGCATGCCACCACAGAGGTGCCTTCCCGAGCTCAAGGGTGGCTCGCTCTGTTGGTGTGGGGCGAGCTGTCCCGGCAAGGATCTTGCCGAGGCCGCTGAGGTTGCCCCGGCAAGGGTCTTGCTGGGGGAACCTACTTCCCCTCCGCTCTTTGTGGTCTTGGCCTTGGCGTTGCTCTCGATCGCCTTGGGCTTCGGCCTTACCTTGGCTCACCTCCCCGCTTCTTGCTTGGTGTGGTCGTGGGCGCAGCTCGATCGCCTGTGGCATGTAAAGGGGTACAAAAGCGTGCCCTTCCTTTTGTACACCGACAGGAGCCCCCGGGCTTGGGCCACACATAAGCACGACATGTTGTTGGGTCAGGCCCAAAACGGTGCGCGGGCAGGTGGGGCGGTTTTTACCGCGGTAAGACTTTTCGCGCGCTCCCCACGACCAGGCTGCGCGCGCCGAGAGGGTGTGCGTGACGTACGGGCGGCATGGCGGTTCCTCGCATGCATGCGCCACGTCAAGAAGAATGGGCAGCGACCACGCTTCCCAATAAAAGGGATAACCGCGGGTGCACTGCTATTTTTACCCTTCACAAGAACCCCACTCTCGGAAACCTCCGCCTGCCTCCCTCTTCTTCTCCAAGCTTCGTTTACGCTTTCGCCATTTGCGCTTCCGCCCTCATCACCTTCCTCCTCCAGCCGCCATGGCGCCAAAATCCACCAAGGGCAATGGGGTGGCCAAGGACGCCGGAGCTGCGGAGCCGCTAGAGAGCACGCTGGCGGTGCAGCGGACGCAGTCCGCCTTCTTCTCCCCCTCGACAGTTGACGTGTTCGAGCTTCGGGACTCCTTCAGGCCCCTGTGGGGAGTGAAGACGGGGGATTCGGCACTCCAGCCACGCTGCCATCCCTGGCCGATCAAGGCCGAGGCTGCCCCAAATCGTACCCTTCTTTGTTAATTATTTTTCTTGTGGGCTCTATCCTCCCTTCTCCAATTTCTTCAGCGACATCATGCACACTTTCGGCTTCCGCCTCCTGGATTTTACTCCGAATGCGGTGGTGTGCATGGCTCTTTTCGCGCACCTCTGCGAAGGCTTCGCCGGGGTGCACCCCAACACGGCGCTCTTTCGCAATTACTTCTTCCCTCGGATCCAGACGGGAGGTGCCATCTCGGGATGCATCGCCTGGATCCCAAAATCCAAAGGAGCATACCCGGACGGCGCCATGAAGGAGGTGGGAGGAATGGCGGGGCCAGTGGTGCTGGATCGAAGAGAAGGACCCGCCGGTGTTCTGCAGAGCTCGCCGGGCGCCGCCGGTTCGTGGTAGTGATTGGAGCGACGTCGACGCCGACGACGGAAAGCTCACGGTTGCCACCACCAGGATCCTCCGGCTTACCCAGGCCGGGCTCACCCTTGAAATGATCGGGGCGGACTTCATCCGCCGCCGGATCGCCCCTCTGCATAACAAGGGGAGGCCAGCCTGGCTCTTCACGAACCCCGCCGACATCATGCGGCTCCGCCCCGGCCTCGACCACAACTTCACGGTGATGGCGCATGCCCATTTCTGCCAGCGGTTCTTCCAGCTTGACATGGGCCGCTATGGCGAGGTCGAGCGGACCGGCAAGGTCGCGCGGGCCGTCGCGAAGGCCGGCAAGGTCCTCAAGGGGCCTTTGTTCAAGCTGCCAACGGGGGTGGTCCCATTGTGCAACAATTCGCGTCGGTCCGAGGTCATTGCCATGATGCCGGACTGCAACGCGCATGGCCCCGACCCGAGCTGGAAGGAGCCGGAGGACGCCGAAGTGCAACAGTTCTTCAACACCCTGCACGAGGGGTACGTCAACGCCGACGCCGAGCAGCTGCTTTTCCAGGACACCACCCAGGCGGAGCTGGATTACATCGCCACCAGGGCGAGGGAGGCACAACTTGCCAGGGAGGCCGGCAGCACCGGCGGTGTGGAGGACAAGGCCGTGACGACCGCGGAGGAGGAGGAGCTCACCCGGTGGGTGGCGGCCGCCGGGGGAGCCAGCAGCGCCGGCACCGAGGCTCCTCTGGTTGAGGATGTGACCAGCGAGTCGTCAGAGGAGGAGGCCGAGACCGCAGGCTCGATGCTGGCTATGGGGAGAGGGCGAGTCTTGCGGCGGGCTAGTTCCGGCGAGCCGGTCCGGCCCGGCAGGGCTGCGCAGCCGCAGCTGACCTTGGAGGGGTCCTGGTCCCACACGAGGGGTCATGGCAAAGAAGCCCAAGGTCGTGGTGAAGAAGAAGACAGCCGCCTTCTTCATCCAAGCGTGCCCAGACGCCGCCTCCTTCCCTCCTCCAAATGGATGTTGACACGGAGATCACCTTCGATTATGGATCCCTCAGCCCGAGGAGGAAGAGGAAGACAGCAGAGGAGGAGGTGGACGACGAGTAAGCATCTAGTTCCTTTTCGTTATCTCTGCCTCCTCACTCTGTGTTGCTTGCCTTGACTTGTCGTAATCCTTGCAGGGACGTGGAGACGCTGTCCTAGAGAGTGAAGAGGGCAGGTCTCGGCAGGTGGCCCCTACCGGGTACTTCTCGAGGGCGCCTCGGTGGTGTTGAGCAGCCCGACAAGAGCTCCCAGCACAGCCCCTCAACAGTAAGTTCATCATTCTTCCCTCTTCGACATGTACCGGGGCATGACACTTTCAGGCCGACCTTGCTGCACGCAGGAGGAGAGCAGCAGCAGGAGGAGCCATGATGGCTACTCCCAACACGCCGCTCCCATCGACCACGCCGCCCCGAGGGACGTCCCCGGCAAGGGTGCCAAGCACCGAGCCCACACACATGGAGGAGGAGGAAGAGAACTTGGGCAGCGGCGGCTTTGCCTCAACGCCAAATGTTGGCGGGGAGGGGCCTTTCGTTTCCCAGCCGGGCGCTGGCACCGGTAAGTCGTTCGCCGTTCGTCCCTGCTTCTTTTTCTTTCCGGCTCTTGGTCCTGGCATTGCCTCACCCCCTTCTCCGGCACCCAGATTCCTCCTCGGTGAGCCCAGAGGACGTGGACGCCGTCATCGAGGGCGTCGCCAAGGCCACCGAGGCGGACGCCGAGAAGATCGCGCCGAGGAGGCCCCCAAGGACGCTGCCGAAGACGTCGCCGAGGGGCCTACCGGGAGGCCGACAAGGCCGCTGCCGAGGAGGCGGCAAGGGGCTCGCTGGGAAGGCCGGGCCAGGGCCGCCGAGGAGGAGGAGGTTGGTGACCGGCCTTCCTCCTCTGCTGCTTTCGGCTCCGGCAAGTACCTGAGGGTGAGTGACGACTTGTTCATCCACCTTCCAGCGCCGCCGAGCACCGTGACACCCGCTGAGGGAGAGGTGTTCGATGACGAGGTGCTTGCCGCTGCCGGGCTTGAAGTCGCCGACGAGCCGATTGTTGGCTGCGCTGTTCGCAGGAAGAGCGGCTCCTCCACGCCATGGGCGCCAGCTTTCCTGGTTTGTGCGCTTCATCGCTACCGCCTGGACAAGGTTAAGTCCAGGACGGCGGTGGTGGAGAAGGCGGAGGCGGACCTCCAGGAGCACATTGCCGAGACGCAGGACTGGTTCTGCGAGGCCCACAAGGAGCTCAAGGCTGCTCAGGGCGAGCCGGCCAAGCGCGACGTGGAGCTCACCATGAAGCTCGCCGATGTCGAGAAAGCTCAGGAGACGGTGAAGAACTTGGCTGCGGCTTAAGTCGCCTCAGACTTCAAGACGAGGTCACAGCTGCACTCCTGTGGAGGAGGGACCTTGCTGCATGAGGACAAGCTGCCGCCACGCTTCAAGCTGCAAGGATGCAGAGGTGGAGAAGCTTGTCCCTGGCGGACCAGTGAGCTGGAGTAGAGGCACAAAGAGGCACTCAATGCCTGTGCCCAGTTCACGCCCGGCAAGGTGGAGGAGCTGGAGGCGGAGCGCCGACAGTCAAGGAGTAGCAGGCCAAGCTGTCCCAAAGAGGGACACGCTTAACAATGCTGTCGGCTGCAGGCGCAGAAAGCGGGTCATCGCCAAGGCCGGGAGCTCTCCGAGGCCAACAACTCCATCAAAGACCTCAAGCTGAAGCTGGAGGGTCTCGAGAAGGTGCTGGAGTTGGCCAAGACCCGAGAGGGGACCCTGGACAAGGAGCTGGAGGCCGAGGAGGAGTTGCGGATGAACGAGGGCCTCAACTTCGCGGATCACGTGGCGGGCGAGAAACGTTGGCTCGATCGCCTCGCCACCATCGCGAACCAAGCCGCCGCGCAGCTGGCCATCATGGGGATGCTAGACGTGAGGTACGTCCCGGAGCGGACCGTGAGCGCCAGCTGCAGCCTGACCTTGTTCTTTGAGAAGGTCATCGATGCTTTGGAGCGGCTCCATGCCAACCGGGCGGCCTCGACTTCGACGCCGCGCTGGAGAGCTTGCCGGAGGGTACTGACCTCGCGCGCTCAGGGAGTGCATCAAGCCCATCATCAGCTGTGTTGGCGGAATTCTGAGGGTGGAGGGCCAGTGCCGGGATTAGGCCTCCCATTTCTTATCGCCGCTGCAGGTTCACAACCAAGACAATGGCTATCTCTAGTTAGAACCGCAACAACAATTTGATGTAATATAACTCTGCAGCACTTTTAGTATTACGCATGTTATTTTCCTGTTTGATTTTCCTTTGTATGTCCACCCTACGTTACTTGGTAGGCTCGCCGCCAGTAAACCCAAGGCGGCGCCTTGGGACGGATCCCTTGGCCCGCCGGTGTGCTTGCTGCCGGGCGGACCACCTTGCCGCCTTTAGCGCTACCGCCGAATCGCCGATTTTGACTCGAGTCGAGTCGAGCGTTGTCGGTGCGGAAGGCTACCCCGCCACTCTCTGTGGCCGCTTTGAGCTGTTGAGCGGACTTGAAATGTAACAAGGCGTTGCTACATTGCGGAGGGCCCCTTTGCGTGCAGGTTTCCCATACATAGGCCAGATCTCCGAGGACGATAACCTCAAGTGTAAAAGGAAATAATCCAAGGCTCTGAATGACTGAGCTTTTCTGTTGCCGAACCGGCGTCGTTTCTCCAGCCGCCTTCTTCTCAAAAACCGAAAGTGACGAGGAACTGCTAGGCTAACTACTGCACTGTGATTCTCACAATTGCGCCCCTACCGAGCGCCAAAGATATGTCGGTGTGGAACGACACCTATGGGATCACAAGAATCCCTACTACGGTTGCCGGGCGCCAGGGTTGCGAGGAGAGCAGGGCTAGTAGACAGACAAGGATCGCTTACCTGTGTTCGGGCCGCGAGGATGCGTAAAACCCTAGTCCCTTTGGTGGGTGTATTTCGAGAGTTCTTGAGCTCTCGAACTAGCCGTGGTCAGCGTGTGGTTCAAAGAGCCGAATCCTTCTCTTGGTCGCCTCGGGCCTCCTTTTATAGGAAAAGGGTTACCACAAGGGCACACGTGGAGGTGGAAAGGTGTATAGTGTTGCGAGGTTATCCCTCAGACACAGACAAGATGCATTTAATGCATCGCTTAGGTGTCCCCTTGCTTTATCGGGACGGGCGAGGCCCGCCCCGTCCGTCGCCGCTCCTCGTCACTTCGACACGCGCCCTGTGCAAAGTGATGCGTGCGGTGCCATGGTAGGCAGGCAAGGTGAGGTGGCGCGGTGGAGCCTTCATGAAGATCTGCATGCCGCCACGCAGCGCTTGATGAGTCGGGCTCGAGCTTGATACGCCTCCAATGTATCTATAATTTTGATTGCTCCATGCTATATTATCTACTGTTTTGGGCAATACTGTGCTTTATTTTCCACTTTTATATTACTTTTGGGACTAACCTATTTACCGGAGGCCCAGCCCAGATTTGATGTTTTATGCCTATTCCAGTGTTTCGAGGAAAAGGAATATCAAACGAAGTCGAAACGGAACGAAATCAACTGGAGAAGTTATTTTTGGAAGGAAACCTACCGGATGGGCTTGGAGTGCACGTCAGGGAAGAAGGGCGGTGCCCACGAGGGTGGGGGGCGCGCCCCCCTGCCTCATGGCCCCGCCTTAGGTCCACCGACGCACTTCGCACTCCATATATACCTCACGTATCGTAAAACTTCCGCAACGTAAGATAGATCGGGAGTTCCACCGCCGCAAGCCTCTCAGAGCCACCCAAAACCTCTCGGAGCCTGCTCGCACCTGGGCCGAGGGGGGAACCCATCACCGGTGGCCATCTTCATCATCCCGGCGCTATCCATGACGAGGAGGGAGTAGTTCACCCTGGGGCCGAGGGTATGTACCAAGAGAGCTATGTGTTTGATCTCTCTCTCTCTCTCGTGTTCTCTCTCATGTTCCCTCTATGGCACGATCTTGATGTATCCCGAGCTTTGCTATTGTAGTTGGATCTTATGATGTTTCCCCCTCTACTCTCTTGTGATGAATTGAGTTTCCCCTTTGAAGTTATCTTATCGGATTGAGTCTTTTATGAGAACACTTGATGTATGTCTTACCGTGCTTATCTGTGGTGACAATGGGATATCATGTGCCACTTGATGTATGTTTTGGTGACCAACTTATGGTTCCGCCCATGAACCTATGCATAGGGGTTGGCACACGCTCTTGACTCTCCTGTAGAAACTTTGGGGGCACTCTTTGAAGTACTTTGTGTTGGTTGGATGAATCTGAGATTGTGTGATGCATATCGTATAATCATGCCCACAGATACTTGAGGTGACAATGGAGTATCTAGGTGACATTAGGGTTTTGGTTGATTTGTGTCTTAAGGTGTTATTCTAGTATGAAATCTTTAATAGATCGATCCAAAGAATAACTTTGAGGTGGTTTCAGACTCCTACCATAATCACTACGTTTGTTCTCCGCTGTTAGTGGCTTTGGAGTGACTCTTTGTTGCATGTTGAGGGATTGTTATATGATCTATATATGTTATTATTGTTGAGAGAACTTGCACTAGTGAAAGTATGAACCCTAGGCCTTGCTTCCTATCATTACAATACCGTTTACGCTCACTTTTATCCTTAGTTACCTTGCTATGTCAAGTGAACTCGGTGGCGCCAGATAGGAAATTTCGGTGGGGCCAAGTTTGACTTTTGGTTTGGGACATATGTGGATATGAGAAAGTATTTGAGGGTTTTTGGAGCATATCACTAAGCATTTTGAGCAAGTAACTCATTAAGCAGCACCTCACCCCCTTTTAATAGTATTGGCTTTTCCTATGGACTCAATGTGATCTTGGATCACTAAAAGTAAAATGTAGAGTCTTGTGTTTTGAGCTTGAGCCAATCTTTTGTCCTTAGCATTTTGAGGGGTCCACTTTCTAATCCATGCCATGCCAAACATTGAGCTTTCCTGAAATATTTATCTTGAAATAGCATTAGCTCAATAAGCTATATGTTGTTAGGAATTACCAAAACCACCCAGGGATAGTTGCACTTTCAAATATCACTAAGCATTTTGAGCAACTATAACATTAAGCAACACCTCATCCCCTTTTAATAGTATTTGCTTTCCTATGGACTCAATGTGATCTTGGATCACTAAAATATAAATGAAGAGTCTTGAGCTTTTGCCAATATGTGTCCTTAGCATTTTGAGGTGTCCACATCTCTAGTCCATGCCATGCCATCCATTGAACTTTCTGAAATATTAAACTTGAATGTATATTAGTTCAATGAGCTATATGTTGTTATGAATTACCAAAACCACCCGGGGATTAGTTGCACTTTCAATCCCCCCTTTTTGGTAATTGATTACAACATATAGATCAAAGCTTTCGACAAATGATAATATGAATGAAATACATCGTCGCTTTTAGAAGTATGTGATAAGCAAGAGCTCCCCCCCTAAATTTGTGCATTATTTAAAATTTGCTTTTGAATGCAAATGCACAATCGATTAGGATCATGGGTCACTCTTCCATGTCACATACATCTTGGTGGAGCGCTCAAAATGATAAGAATTAAATGTCATGCACTCATCACCAAGGATACAAGTGATTGATAGTACAGAAACATTCATGGATATAACACGCAAGCACACAATAAGCGTAATATGATTAAACACATGATCGCATAATTATCTCATGAGCATAACACAAGTTGTAGCATAGGAAACAACCAAAGTAACAAGAGTAGCAAGGCAAATAAAACCAACAAAAGCAAGAGGCACTCTCTCTCTCTCGAAGCCTATGATCTATACACTTTCTCTCCCTTTGGCAACAAGTTACCAAAAAGTTCAAAAACGTATAGTGCTATGTGACACTCTAAGCACAATCTCCGGGAGCTCCTGAAGTGGTCTTCTGGCTTGTGATACGTCTCCAATGTATCTATAATTTTTAATTGTTACATGTTATTATATTATCTGTTTTAGATGTTTAATGGGATTTAATATACCTTTTTATATTATTTTTGGGACTAACCTATTAACCGAAGGCCCAGTGCAATATGCTGTTTTTTTGCCTATTTCAGTGTTTCGCAGAAAAGGAATATCAAACGGAATGAAACCTTGCGAGGATAATTTTTGGAACAAACGCAATCCAGGAGACTTGAAGTGGACGTCAAGGAAGCAACGAGGCGGCCACGAGGCAGGGAGGCGCGCCCAGGGGGTAGGCACGCCCCCACCCTCGTGGGCCCCTCGTAGCTCCACCCCACCTACTCCTTTCGCCTATATATACTCTTCTACCTTGAAAACATCGGGGAGCCACTAAACACTTTTTTCCACCACCGCAACCTTCTGCAATTCGTGAGATCCCATCTTGGGGCCTTTTCCGTGCTCCACCCAGAGGGGAATCAATCATGGAGGGCCTCAACATCAACACCATGGCCTCTCCGATGATGTGTCAGTAGTTTACCACAGACCTTCGTGTCCATAGTTATTAGCTAGATGGCTTATTCTCTCTCTTTGGGTCTCAATACAAAGTTCTCCTCGATTCTCTTGGAGATATATTTGATGTAATTCTTTTTATGTGTGTTTGTCGAGATCCGATGAATTGTGGATTTATGATCAAGATTATCTATGAACAATATTTGATTCTTCTCTAATTCTTATATGCATGATTTGATATATTTGCAAGTCTCTTTGAATTATCGGTTTAGTTTGGCCTACTAGATTGATCTTTCTTGCAATGGGATAAGTGCTTAGCTTTGGGTTCAATCTTTATGTGTCCTTTCCCAAAGGACAACAGGGGCAGCAAGGCACATATTGTATTGTTGCCATCGAGGATAAAAAGATGGGGTTTATATCATATTGCTTGAGTTTATCCCTCTACATCATGTCATCTTGCCTAATGCGTTACTCGTTCTTATGAACTTAATTCTCTAGATGCATGTCGGATAGCGGTCGATGTGTGGATTAATAGTAGTAGATGCGTAATCGCTTTCGGTCTACTAGTCACTTGACGTGATGCCTATATACATGATCATGCCTAGATATTCTCATAACTATACGCTTTTCACAATTGCTCGACAGTAATTTGTTCACCCACCATAGAATTTGCTATCTTGAGAGAAGCCACTAGTGAAACCTATGGCCCCCGGGTCTATTTTCCATTATATTGATCTCCCGTCAACTAGCTATTTCTGTCGCTGTTTATTTTTTGCAATCTTTACTTTTTAAACTATACAACAAAAATACCAAAAATATCTATCTTATTATCTTTATCAGATCTCACTTTTGCAAGTGGCCGTGAAGGGATTGACAACCCCTTTATCGCGTTGGTTGCAAGGTTCTTATTTGTTTCGCAGTACAAGGCGACTTGCGTGTAGCCTCCTCGGATTGATACCTTGGTTCTCAAAAACTGAGGGAAATACTTACGCTACTTTGCTGCATCACCCTTTCCTCTTCAAGGGAAAACCAAAGCATGATCAAGAGGTAGAAAGAAGGATTTCTGGCGCCGTTGCCGGGGAGGCTTATGCCAAGTCAAGTCAAGATTTTATCTCCCGCCAACGTGCGAGTTCTAGCGCCGTTGCCGGGGAGATCTACGCACAAGTCAAGACATACCAAGTACCCATCACAAACTCTTATCCCTCTCATTACATTATTTGCCATTTGCCTCTCGTTTTCCTCTCCCCCACTTCACCCTTGCCGTTTTATTCGCCCTTTTTCGTTCATCTGTTTTTGCTTGCTTCTTGTTTGCCTGTGTTGGATTGATTGTTTGTCACGATGGCTCAAGACAACACTAAATTGTGTGACTTTTCCAATACCAACAACAATGATTTTATTAGCACTCCGATTCCTCCTATTACCGATGCTGAATCTTGTGAGATTAATGCTGCTTTATGGAATCTTGTCATGAAAGATCAATTCTCTAGCCTTCCTAGTGAAGATGCCGCTACTCATCTAAACAACTTTGTTGATTTGTGCGATATGCAAAAGGAGAAAGATGTGGACAATGATATTGTTAAATTGAAGCTATTTCCGTTTTCACTTAGAGATCGTGCTAAAACTTGGTTTTCTTCTTTGCCTAAAATAGTATTGATTCATGGAATAAGTGCAAAGATGCTTTTATCTCTAAGTATTTTCCTCCCGCTAAGATCATCTCTCTTAGAAACAATCTTATGAATTTTAAGCAACTTGATCATGAGCATGTTGCACAAGCATGGGAGAGGATGAAATTAGTGATAATGTAATTGCCTCTACACATGGTTTGAATTTATGGATGATTATACAAAAAATTTATGCCAGATTGAATTTTGCTTCTAGAAATCTTTTAGATTCGGCCATGGAGGCACTTTTATGGAAATCACTTTAGGAGAAGCTACTAAACTCCTAGATAATATTATGGTTAATTATTCTCAATGGCACACCAAAAGATCTACTAGTAAAAAGGTCCATGCGATTGAAGAGATTAATGTTTTGAGTGGAAAGATGGATGAACTTATGAAATTGTTTGCTAATAAGAGTGTTTCTTCTGATCCTAATGATATGCCTTTGTCCACTTTGATTGAGAATAATAATGAATCTATGGATGTGAATTTTGTTGGTAGGAACAATTTTGGTAACAACGCGTATAGAGGAAACTTTAATTCTAGGCCGTTCCCTAGTAATTCCTCCAATAATTATGGTAATTCCTACAACAACTCTTATGGAAATTTTAATAAGATGCCCTCTGATTTTGAGACTAGTTTTAAAGAATTTATGAATTTGCAAAAGAATTTCAATGCTTTGCTTGAAGAAAAGTTGCCTAAGATTGATGAGTTGGCTAGGAACGTAGATATAATTTCTCTTGATGTTGATTCTTTGAAACTTAGATCTATCCCACCCAAGCATGATATCAATGAGTCTCTCAAAGCCATGAGAATTTCCATTGATGAGTGTAAAGAAAGAACCGCTAGGATGCGTGCTAAAAAAATTGCTTTGTGGCAGCGTGTTCTTCCAGTTTTCATGATAATAATGATGAAGATCTAAAAGTGATTGATGTGTCTCCTATTAAATCTTTGTTTTCTAGTATGAATCCTGATAATGATGGGACTGGAGACGAGTCAACTTTAGTTAGAAGGCGGCCCAATGATTCGGAGTTTTTAGATCTTGATGCAAAAATTGGTAAAAGTGGGATTGAAGAGGTCAAAACTTTACATAGCAATGAACCCACTATTTTGGATTTCAAGGAATTTAATTATGATAATTGCTATTTGATAGATTGTATTTCCTTGTTGCAATCCGTGTTAAATTCTCCTCATGCCTATAGTCAAAATAAAGCTTTTACCAAACACATCATTGATGCTTTAATGCAATCTTATGAAGAAAAACTTGAATTAGAAGTCTCTATCCCTAGAAAACTTTATGATGAGTGGGAACCTACTATTAAAATTAAGATTAAAGATCATGAATGCTATGCTTTGTGTGATTTGGGTGCTAGTGTTTCCACGATTCCAAAAACTTTGTGTGATGTGTTAGGTTTCCATGAATTTGATGATTGTTCTTTAAACTTGCATCTTGCGGATTCCACCATTAAGAAACCTACGGGAAGGATTAATGATGTTCTTATTGTTGCAAATAGGAATTATGTGCCCATAGATTTCATTGTTCTTGATATAGATTGCAATCCTACATGTCCTATTATTCTTGGTAGACCTTTCCTTAGAACGATCGGTGCAATTATTGATATGAAAGAAGGAAATATTAGATTCCAATTTCTGTTAAGGAAGGGCATGGAGCACTTTACCAGGAAGAAAATTAAATTACCTTATGAATCTCTTATGAGAGCCACTTATGGATTGCATACCAAAGACGACAATACCTAGATCTATTCTTGTTTTTATGCCTGGCTAGGGGCGTTAAACGATAGCGCTTGTTGGGAGGCAACACAATTTTATTTTTGTTCCTTGCTTTTTTTCCTGTTTAGTAATAAATATTTCATCTAGCCTCTGGTTATATGTGGTTTTATTTTTTAATTAGTGTTTGTTCCAAGTAGAACCTTTGGGAAGACTTGGGTGAAGTCTGTGCGATCTTGCTGTAAAAAAGAGAAACTTTAGCGCTCACGAGTTAGCTGCCATTTTTTACTGGAGAGTGCTTTTAGGTTGATTATTTTTGAAGATGACTAATAGACAAATTCCTCAAGTCCACCAATTTATTTCAGAATTTTTGGAGTTCCAGAAGTATATGTTTGATACAGATTACTACAGACTGTTCTGTTTTTGACAGATTCTGTTTTTCGTGTGTTGTTTGCTTATTTTGATGAATCTATGGCTAGTATCGGGGGGTATGAACCATAGAGAAGTTGGAATACAGTAGGTTTAACACCAATATAAATAAAGAATGAGTTAATTATAGTACCTTAAAGTGGTGGTTTGTTTTGTTTCGCTAACGGAGCTCATGAGATTTTCTGTTGAGTTTTGTGTTGTGAAGTTTTCAAGTTTTGGGTAAAGATTTGATGGATTATGGAATAAGGAGTGGCAAGAGCCTAAGCTTGGGGATGCCCAAGTCACCTCAAGCTAAAATTCAAGGACAACCAAAAGCCTAAGCTTGGGGATGCCCCGGAAGGCATCCCTCTTTCGCCTTCGCTCATCGGTAACTTTACTTGAGGCTATATTTTTATTCACCACATGATATATGTTTTGCTTGGAGCGTCTTGTATTATTTGAGTCTTTGTTTTTTTAGTTTACCACAATCATCCTTGCTGTACGCAGCTTTTGGGAGAGACACACATGAATTAGAATTTATTAGAATACTCGATGTGCTTCACTTATATCTTTTGAGCTAGATAATTTTGCTCTAGTGCTTCGCTTATATCTTTTTAGAGCACGGTGGTGGTTTTATTTTATAGAAATTATTGATCTCTCATGCTTCACTTATATTATTTTGAGAGTCTTTTACAACAGCATGGTAACTTGCTTTGGTTAAATTTTTTTGTCCTAATATGATGAGCATCCAAGATAGGTATAATAAAAACTATCATATAAAGTGCATTGAATACTATGAGAAGTTTGATTCTTTATGATTGTTTCGAGATACGAAGATGGTGATATTAGAGTCATGCTAGTTGAGTAGTTGTGAATTTGAGAAATACTTGTGTTAAAGTTTGTGATTCCCGTAGCATGCACGTATGGTGAACCGTTATGTGATGAAGTCGGAACATGATTTATTTATTGATTGTCTTCCTTATGGGTGGCGGTCGGGGACGAAGCGATGGTCTTTTCCTACCAATCTATCCCCTAGGAGCATGCGATAGTACTTTGTTTCGATAACTAATAGATTTTTGCAATAAGTATGTGAGTTCTTTATGACTAATCTTGAGTCCATGGATTATACGCACTCTCACCCGTCCACCATTGCTAGCCTCTCTAATAACGTGCACCTTTCGCCGGTATCATACATCCACCATATACCTTCCTCAAAACAGCCACCATACCTACCTATTATGGCATTTCCATAGCCATTCTGAGATATATTGCCATGCAACTTTCCACCGTTCCATTTATTATGACACGCTCCATCATTGTCATATTGCCTTGCATGATCATGTAGTTGACATCGTATTTGTGGCAAAGCCACCGGTCATAATTTTCATACATGTCACTCTTGATTCATAGCACATCCCGGTACACCGCCGGAGGCATTCACATAGAGTCATATTTTAATCTAAGTATTGAGTTGTAATTTTTGAGTTGTGAGTAAATAAAAGTGTGATGATCATCATTATTAGAGCATTGTCATGGGTGAGGAAAGGATGATGGAGACTATTATTCCCCCACAAGTCGGGATGAGACTCCGAACGAAAAAAAGAGGCCATAAAAAAGGGAAAGGCACAAACAAAAAAATGAGAGAAAAAGAGAGAAGTGGCAATGTTACTATCCTTTTACCACACTTGTGCTTCAAAGTAGCACCGTGATTTTCATGATAGGAAGTCTCCTATGTTGTCACTTTCATATACTAGTGGGAATTTTACATTATAGAACTTGGCTTGTATATTCCAATGATGGGCTTCCTCAAAATGCCCTAGGTCTTCGTGAGCAAGCGAGTTGGATGCACACCCACTTAGTTTCTTTTGTTGAGCTTTCATACACTTATAGCTCTAGTGCATCCGTTGCATGGCAATCCCTACTCACTCACATTGATATCTATTGATGGGCATATCCATTGCCCGTTGATATGCCTAGTTGATGTGAGACTATCTTCTCCTTTTTTGTATTCTCCACAACCACCATCCTATTCCACATATAGTGCTATGTCCATGTCTCACGCTCATGTATTGCGTGAAAATTGAAAAAGTTTGAGAATGTCAAAAGTATGAAACAATTGCTTGGCTTGTCATCGGGGTTGTGCATGATTTAAATATTTTGTGTGATGAAGATAGAGCATAGCCAGACTATATGATTTTGTAGGGATAACTTTCTTTGGCCATGTTATTTTGAGAAGACATGATTGCTTTATTAGTATGCTTGAAGCATTATTATTTTTATGTCAGTATTAAACTTTTGTATTGAATCCTTCGGATCTGAACATTTTTGCCACAATAAAGAAAATTACATTGAGAACTATGCTAGGTAGCATTCCACATCAAAAATTCTTTTTTTATCATTTACCTACTCGAGGACGAGCAGGAATCAAGCTTGGGGATGCTTGATACGTCTCCAACATATCTATAATTTTTTTTTCCATTCTATTATATTATTTGTTTTGGATGTTTAATGGGCTTTAATATACCTAATTATATTATTTTTGGGACTAACCTATTAAATCAAGGCCCAAAGTCTAATTGTCGTTTTTTGCCTATTTCAAAGGTTTCGCAGAAAAGGAATATCAAACGGAATCCAAACGGAATGAAACCTTCGCGAGGATCGTTTTTGGAACAAACACAATCCAGGAGACTTGGAGTGGACTTCAAGGAAGCAACGAGGCGGCCACGAGGCAGGGAGGCGCGCCCCCACCCTCGTGGGCCCCTTGTAGCTCCACCAACCTACTTCTTTCGCCTATATATACTCTTATACCCTGAAAACATCGAGGGGAGCCACGAAACACTTTTTCCACTACCGCAACCTTCTGTACCCGTGAGATCCCATCTTGGGGCCTTTTCCGGCGCTCCGCCGGAGGGGGAATCGATCACGGAGGGCCTCTACATCAACACCATGGCCTCTCTGATGATGTGTGAGTAGTTTACCACAGACCTTCAGGTCCATAGTTATTAGCTAGATGGCTTCTTCTCTGTCTTTGGATCTCAATACAAAGTTCTCCTTGATTCTCTTGGAGATCTATTTGATGTAATTCTTTTATGTGTGTTTGCCGAGATCCGATGAATTGTGGGTTTATGATCAAGATTATCTATGAACAATATTTGGTTCTTCTCTGAATTATTATATGCATGATTTGATATCTTTGCAAGTCTCTTCGAATTATCGGTTTAGTTTGGCCTACTAGATTGATCTATTTTGCAATGGGAGAATTGCTTAGCTTTGGGTTCAATCTTGCGGTGTCCTTTCCTCAAAGGATGTTAGGGCAAAGCAAGGCACGTATTGTATTGTTGCCATCGAGGATAAAAATATGGGGTTTATATCATATTGCTTGAGTTTATCCCTCTACATCATGTCATCTTGCCTAATGCGTTCTGTTCTTATGAACTTAATATTCTAGATGCATGCTGGATAGCGGTCGATGTGTGGAGTAATAGTAGTAGATGCAGAATCGTTTCGGTCTACTTGTGACGGACGTGATGCCTATATACATGATCATGCCTAGATATTCTCATAACTATGCGCTTTTGTATCAATTGCTCGACTGTAATTTGTTCACCCACCGTAGAATTTGCTATCTTGAGAGAAGCCACTAGTGAAACCTATGGCCCCCGGGGCTATTTTCCATTATATTAGTCTCCCGTCAACTAGCTATTTATGTTGCCGTTTATTTTTTGTAATCTTTACTTTTTAATCTATACAACAAAAATACCAAAAATATTTATCTTATTATCTTTATCAGATCTCACTTTCGCAAGTGGCCGTGAAGGGATTGACAACCCCTTTATCGTGTTGGTTGCAAGGTTCTTATTTGTTTGTGCAGGTATGAGGCGACTTGCGTGTAGCCTCCTAATGGATTGATATCTTGGTTCTCAAAAACTGAGGGAAATAGTTACGCTACTTTGCTACATCACCCTTTCCTCTTCAAGGGAAAACCAATGCATGCTCAAGAGGTAGCAGCTTGTTGCTCCAGTATGTGTAGATGGCGTGGAGAGGAGGGCATCTACAAATGCCTCTAAGGAAGTCTGTGGAGCTGGAGGAGTTGACATTGGAGGGCAACAGCATGGCAAAGGGTTGCAGGTATTTGAAGTGGTAGTCCTGGAGTCTTTGGCAACTGGTACAACTGATGATCTGTGTGCCCTTGGCACTCTCTGAAATGTATTTGGTGTGGGTCTATCATCACGATCCTCAGCATCATCCTTGAGCTTCTCCACAACTGTTTGAATCTCAGTGACCTTCACATCTAGGTCATGGAACTTAGTCTCAATAATCCTCTCAAGACTTTCCTGATTTTGAGACAAGGTGGCCAAGCTCTTCGCAATTGTCACGGTGGCCTCGAGCAGATAACTGAGTTGGTCTTGCTTGGTCTTGAGATTCACCACTGAAGCATTTGGGGCACTTGCTGCCTTTGCTTCTTTTCCAGCCTTTGCTCTCTCTATCTTCTCATGGGCATCTGCACAAGTAGGATGCGAAGCATCCATGACAACCTCGTTGTCCTCAAAGTCTGGCCTTAGGGGAATATGCTCTCTGTCTAGTAGATATGTCCTAGTTCCCATCTTGGAGTTGATCAAAGTCTAAATGTGTGGGGTATATCCACAAGACCTCTTCTGGTCTACTGTTGTTCTCTTCACTGTTTCTACAATCAAACTCATCACCTTGAATTTTTGTGGGACATCAAACATATGAAGCAGGTTGAGGGAGTGACCACGTACCATCCTATGATCTCCTGACTTGGGCAATAAAGTATGCCTCAAGATAGTGTTCATTGTGGTCAAGCCAGCAAGCAGATAGTATATGGAGCCAAGCTTGTGAATCTCCAAGGCTTTGTCAGGAATTAGCTTGTACATATTAGCCATGGAGTTGTGATCCTTCCTAGGCTTACCATACACATCAATATCATTCTCATCTTCCTTGGGGGCATTGATCAACTTGGCCCATTCAGAGATTGTTGACTGATATCTGGTTCATTCTGTCATCCACACTATCTTACCATCCGGGTAGAAGTGGGCAATGGAGTAGAACTGCATGATCATCTCAATGTTCCACTTTGTCATTTTCTGACCAACAAACTTGTCAACACCATTCATCCTGAAACTCTCATGCACATGAGGTAAGTAATCTTCATTGGAGTCAATGTATTTCCAGTCCACCCATTTCATGTCACAAACAATGGGCTTCTTGTCCAATAGGACAATCTCATAGAAGTCATGCTGCTCTCTGGTATGAAAGCGATATTCCACAACAGCCCTTCTCCTAGTGGCATAAGGATCAATCTTTCTCCATAATCTCAGACCTGCATCCTTTCTCAACTTCATATTCTCTGCCACAGGTTGATCATCGTTGTGATCTGAATCTTGGGTTTGAGTTTCGTGAGTACTAGTGGCTCATCATCTTCTTGAACTTCAGGTACTGGGGCCTTGTTTTTCTCAGCAGCTGATATATTCCTTGTTGGTATCTTTGGAGCTGTTGGGGCTTGAGCTGGAGCTAAAGGCTTGGGGGCAGACTTGGTCTTAGAAGGAGCAGCCCCAGTCCTGATGGCATCCCCCATCAGCTTCTGTGTCTTTGCAGGAGGTGCAGCAGGCTCTTCCTCCTCCTCCTCCTCTTCTTCATCCCTCATCATGAATGGTCTGCCAATCACTGTGGCAATGGTCTTCCTGACCATTTCCTTCCTCTTCTTTCCGCTAGTAGCTTCTTCTTCTTCTCCGGGCTCAAGTGTAAACTGCATAGTTTCTTGAGCTGAGACTCTGGCCTTGGACACTGGAGTCCTCTTTGCAGCTGCCTTCTTGGAAAGGCTGGCTTTATGGCAGCAACAACAACATACACTTTCTTGAGTACCTTATTCTTGGAGGTCACTTCCTCCTCAATCACAAAATCTTCATCTTCACTCTCAGATGTTCTTTTCTTTCTTTGCCTAGTAGCTGCCTTAGACAAGTTGCTGGGAGTGCTTCTGCTCCCCTAATCATAGCTACCAGAGGGACTAGTGGCCTCCTCGAGATTGAGCTGCTCTTCAGACTTGTTCTGACTGTCATTGGCCTCTGACATAGCTGCAACTGGCCCTGTGAATAGTTGGGTGTGGATAGAGTAGATGAGCATCACAAAGTATAGCTTGTTTTTGCAAAAAATGAGACACAAACTTAAATTTAGTTTTTTGCAGAAAGCATTTCAGAGCTACCGATTTTACAAACTCGGTGACACCGAAGCACTAACAGAGTCTAAACATGCAGTTTCGGTCAGACATAAATGTAGTTTGGTGACTCCGAGATGCTAGGGTTTCACAGAGAAAGTGATTTCAGTCTCACCGATTAGTACACTTCGGTCAGACTAAGTTGTACTTATGCAATGTCCAGGGCCAATCGTGTGACGAAATCTTCAGATCGGTCGGTCCGAGATGGGTTCGGCGGAAACCTAACCCTAAGTTTTTGCATCAAATCTACTCTAAGGAATTTATTTGCTAGATAGATTGATCTCATACATGGGAAGAACAAAGGCATTCTACTTTGTGCAAGAATCAGAGTAATGGATAGCATATGATGATGTCCATGAAAGCATTAGGTTACCTTGTCCCTTGTCTTACCAACAAGAGGGTTTGTGATTCCATGAACTAGTGAAAGATATGAAAGTTGATTGCACTTGTCCTTGCCAAAATGAATATGAGTGAAGTATGTTGGCGGAGTCATCCTCAAGAACTCTCTAGTTCTTCTTCTTTGGGATCCACATCAATCTGATGGGAATCCTTGGAGTTGTAGTGTAGCGACCCGACCTCAGATGGTCAAGTCTCTGTGTTCTAGTGTCATCCCTGGATCAGTAATGCCGACACACACAGTACTCAAAGGATTTATAACAGAGTAGCAATCACACACTTATTACATCGAATGTCTCAAAAGAGAACTTATTACAATAAGATGGCTTAAGGCCATCTAATGCGATAACAAATGAAGGCTTGGAAGATAAAGTGAGTCCATCAACTCCAACGGCATAGCTGAGCTGCACGGCAATGACCTAACGAACTTTACTCCTCATTCGAAAAGTCTGCAACATAATACGTTGCAGCCCGAAACGGGTCAAGACATGGAATATGCTTGGCAATATAACACAATAGAGCGTAATGTAAATGCTATCACTACATGCATATTTGGTCGGTGGAAAGCTCTATGGTTATAGTTTCATGAAAAGCCAATTTTTCCCTACAACAAAGGAATATATTTTAATTTAACTATCATGGTGGTTGGAAACATTGAGAAGGTATAACCCCAACTCAATCCCAATTAAAGTAGTTAACAACCCGACAATATTAATTAAGAGTGACGAGATACATGTGATAACTCAAGTACTAGATACTCAAAATTGTCCATAACGGGGGACAAGGCTAACCATGATTAGATTGTACACTCTGCAGAGGTTTGCGCACTTTTCCCCACAAGACTCGATCGCCTCCATTGATTTCTCGCACTATATGGTGTTTGAGAAACGGATGACCGAGACATAGTCTTTCAGAAACATTAACTCTCTACTCCGGGTAGACCATACCAAACCTACAAAACCCTCTACCTGCTGATCTACCTCTTCAAGAGCTTCACGTAACTTACTCAACTATGCTAGAGCCCATAGTAGCTTGTGGCTGCACACGGAAGTTTCTAGCATGAATAATCTCAGTTCCCTTTGAGCCTGGGTGTCGGTCCATAGGAAGATCACACGGTACCCCGGATTTCCAAAAGTAAAGCAGACAACACTGGTTCCCCAGTGCCTCAATCCACCCAGATGTGTATTAAAGTTGCCACCTTAAATTAAACCATTAATTAACAATCTCACATCTGTCATGGATTCACTCAAACCCAACCACGCTTCACGAGCATAGCATAGCAATATAAGCAACACGTAGAAGTAACTCCCAAGGGTTTGATAGTAACAGGGCAATAGGTTCTACCTCAACTACTACTTCCTAACCCACAAGTTAATGACATCCTAAGCATGCAATGTTTGAGGATTAAACTAATGCATAAAAACCGGTATGAAAAGAGTATGATCAATGTGTTACTTGCCTTGTCGACGATCCGCGAATCCTAGAGACTCATAGTAACACGCTTCACACTCCGGGAATTCTATCGCAAGCAAACAATAACATACATAAGAAACAAGCAAAGATGCACAAGCAAAACTTCAACTAAAAGAGGTTGACCAGAAAGTTCAACTTAAGAACTCCGGTTCGCAAAAAGAATCAAACCAAACGAAACAACGAAACTCAAACGGCGAAAGAAACAAGATCCGTTTACTAATCTGAACAAGGCTCAAACTTTACAGTATCAAAATCTTGTTTAAGTTGTTAAAGCGGAAAGAGGGTCTCGAGACGAAGATCTAGGCGCTTGAATCACCTGATTCCGACTAACGAGCGAAAAGATAAACAAAAACTAAGATCGGATCAGAAATAGCGATCAGAAAAATCGCGGAATAAATCCGAGAAAAACAAAAACTGACGAACAGACTAACGAACGAACGTTCGTTATCTGGATCTAAACAAAGAATGCGTTCGTTAAAACGAACGAACGAGCGAACGCTCGCTAAATAAATAAACCAGAGAAAAACCGATCTATTTAAAAAAACGAAAACTAGGGTTTTCGAAAAAAACCGAATGGTTTTCTTTAGAAAACCGGGCTTCTTTCGACTGCTCCGGCTGGGTCCGGGCGCGACGGCGGGCGGCGAAGGGTGGCGGGGTGGCGGCGGCGGCGACGGAGGCGACGGCGGCGGCTCAGCGGGCGCGGAGGCGCGAGGCGGCCGCGGGCTCGAGCGTCGCGGCTCGGCCTGCTCGGGCGGCAGTGGCGGGTGGTGGTGGTGGTGGCGGGCGGCGGTGTATTTAAGAGAGGGGGCGTCTTGGAGAAGGGCAAGGCGGCGGCGGTGGCGAGTCCGGCTTGGACTTGAGTCCGGGTCGGCGGCGGCGCTACAAGGGAGGCGGCGGCGGTGGTCGGGCCGGGCCTGCTTGCTTGGCCTTAGGCCCGATCCAAGCGGGGACTTTTTTTTAACTCGTTCCGCCGATGGAAAATAAATCCTAAAAAAAATAAAATAAAAATCTATAAATGCCAAAACAAATTTTCACCGTCTAAATTAAATATTTAGAACGAGATGAACATTTTCTTGGCCCTAAAATGCAAATTTTGAAAACGTGCAATTTTTCTAACGCAAAAAAAATCCAAATAAAATCAAATAAAATCCAACAAATGATTTTAACATTTTTCCTCCAATATTTCAATTGGTTTGGAGAAGTCATATTATCTCCCCTCATTTATTTTATTATGAATATTTTTCGGAGAGAAAAATAATTAAAATCAAGAATCCTCGTTTTCGCTATTTGATAAAAATCAAATATGAAAACCAGAAAATCCCCAACTCTCTCCGAGGGTCCTTGAGTTGCTTAGGATTTCGAGGATTGCGGAACGAAGATGCAATAAAATATGATATGCATGGATGCCCTATGTATAACATTCCAAATTGAAAATTTGGGATGTTACAACCTACCCCCTTAAGATGAATCTCGTCCTCGAGATTCGGGTTGGCTAGAAAATAGGTGCGGGTGGTCCTTGCGAATATCATCCTCTCGCTCCTGTGTGGCTTCCTCCTCGGTATGGTGGCTCCACTAAACTTTGCAAAACTTAATAACCTTCTTTGCGGGTGACTCGGCTGGCAAAGTCAAGAATCTTTACTGGCTTCTCCTCATAAGTCAAATTACTGTCCAACTGAATTGCCTCCAGGGGTACTATATCTCTTAACGGTATATCGGCCATCTCAGCGTGACACTTCTTCAGATGTGAGACGTGGAACACATCGTGAACTCCTGACAATCCTTCTGGTAACTCCAGCTTGTAGGCAACTTCTCCCATCCGTTCCAAAACACGGTACGGTCCTACAAATCTCGGGGCTAATTTTCCCTTAACTCCAAAACGTTTCACTCCTGCAAGGGTGATACTCGTAGATATGCTCTTTCTCCAATTTCATAGGTTACCTCCTTGCGTTTTGTGTCTGCATAACTCTTCTGCCTGGACTGAGCAATCTTCAGTCTATCACGGATCAGTTTAACCTTCTCTTCAGACTCCTTGATCAAGTCTGGTCCAAACAGCTGTCGGTCTCCTACCTCATCCCACATCAGTGGTGTTCTGCATCTGCGTCCATACAGAGCTTCCAACGGTGCCATCTTCAAATTGGCCTGGTAGCTATTGTTGCATGAGAACTCTGCGTATGGCAAATTGTCATCCCAACTAGATCCATAATCTAGCGCACAGGCTCTCAACATGTCCTCCAGAATCTGGTTGACTCTCTTTGTACGCCCATCTGCTGCTCGGGTGAAATCTTTGTCTTGAACTCCAATCTCGCACTCCAAGGTCCGTGTAATCGATGCCAAAACTTTGAAGTAAACTGTGTTCCTCTATCTGATATGATGGTCCTCGGAACTCCATGCAAACATACGATCCTGGACATATATATCTATGCCAACTTTGCACTTGTATAAGTTGTTTTTACTGGGATGAAGTGAGCCACTTTGGTCAAGCGATCCACTACTACCCAAATTGAATCGTATCCTGCCTTGGTCCTAGGTAGTCCAGTAATGAAGTCCATGCCAAGTTTATCCCACTTCCATTCGGGTATCGGCATAGGCTGTAACAGTCCTGCTGGCTTCTGATGCTCTGCCTTCACTCTCTGACATTCATCACATACGGCTACATACTCGGCAATATCCTTCTTCATATCGGTCCACCAGAAACGTTCTTTCAAATCCAAATAGATCTTGGTGTTTCCGGGGTGTATCGAGTATTGTGAGTCATGAGCCTCAAGTATTAACTTCCTGATCTACGGGTTATTAGGCACATAAACTCGGTCCTCAAACCATAAGGTATCGTGCTCATCCTCGAAAACCTTTGGCCTTTCCTTTGCTCATCTTCTCCTTTATCTCAGCAATCTCTTTGTCCTCCTTCCGAAGCTTCTCGAATCTTATCCAACAATGTTGATCGAACTTCCATTGTTGCAATGAAACCTCTTGGAACAATCTCCAAACGGTTCCATAATATCCTCGGCTAACTCCTTCGGCAATCCTTTACTTTCAAGGATATTGGCATAACTCTTCCGCTCAAAGGCGTGCCTTTCGACATTGGCCTTTCTGGGATGATAGTGTAGCTTCATATCATAATCCTTTATAAGCTCCAACCATCTCCTCTGTCTAAGGTTCAACTCCTTCTGTGTGAAAATGTACTTCAAACTCTTATGATCCGTGTACACATCACAATGGTTCCCAATAAGATAATGTCTCCAGTCTTCAATGCATGCACTACGGCTGCTAGCTCCGGATCATGCGTGGCATAATTCAACTCATGGGGCTTCAGCTTGTCGTGAGGCATAATGAAACAACCTTTCCGGTCCTACATAAGCACACATCCAAGTCCCAAGCGTGAGGCGTCACAATACACTTGAAACTCCTTATGTATATCCGCAATGTTAGCACCAGGGCTGTAGTCAAACGTTCTTAACCTCCACGAAAACTTGCCTCACAATCTTACATCCATTTAAACTTAGTATCCTTATTCAGCAATTCCGTCATTGGCTTAGCAATCTTGGAAAAATTCTCAATGAATCTCCGATAATATCCTGCGAGTCCAAGGAAATCATGATCTCGCCAACTAAAGTGGGTGCCAACCATTCGGATCGATCGAACCTTGCCGGGTCCATCGCTATACCTTCTCGATATAATATGCCCAAGAAATCCAACTTCCTTCAACCAAAACTCGCACTTGCTGAATTTGGCGTATAATCGGTGTTCCCTGAGTTTCTCGAGAACTAAACGCAAGTGCTCCTTGTGCTCCTCTTCGTTCTTCGAGTATACCATAATGTCATCAATAAACACCACAACAAACTTGTCCAAATACTCCATGAACACCTTGTTCATCATGCTCATGAAATAGGCGTAGGCGTTAGTCATCCAAACGACATGATCAGATACTCAGATAATCCATACCGTGGTGAATGCTGTCTTTGGTATATCCTTCTCTCGGCTCTTCAAGCGATGGTATCCTCGATCGTAGATCAATCTTCGAAAACACCTTGGCTCTTGCAATGATCAAACAGATCATTGATCATCGGCAGTGGGTACTTGTTCTTAATCGTTACTTCATTCAAGGCTCGGTAATCAACAACCATCCTTAGGGATTTATCCTTCTTCTCAACCAAAAGCACTGGGGCTCCCCAAGGTGATGAACTCCTTCGAATGTAACCTTTCTCCAACAACTCCTTGATCTGTTTCTTAATTTCCTCCAGATCATTTGCGGGCATCCGATAGGGTCTCTTGGATATTGGCCCTGTACCTGGCAATAGCTCTATCAAAAACTCAATGTCTCGATCCGGTGGCATGCCTGGTAACTCCTCTGGGAAAACATCCGGAAAATCCTTTACTGTGCACTTCCTCCTGAACAACTCCCATGAGGGCATTCACTTGGCTCCTCCTAGGCACATGCCTAGATACATACTTAATCCTTTTTCCCTCCGGGGTGGTAAGATAAATTGATTTGCTAGCACAGTCAATGCTTCCTCCATACTTTGACATCCAGTCCATACCTAATATCACATCCAATCCTTGTGACTCCAAGATAATTAGGTCGGACGGAAAAACATGTGTGCCAAGGGTTAGGGGTATCTGGTTGCACCATCGGTGGCCATGTACTCGCTTCCAAAGTAGCTCACTAAAAGAGGGGTCCTAAGGGTTTGGGTGGGTAGCTTAAACTTATCCACAAATCCCTTGATATGTATGAATGCGATGCACCAAGATCGAAAAGAACAAGAGCGGTAAATGACTTAACCAAAACTTACCTATCACCGCGTCGGTCGCTTCTTCTACCTCCTCCACGTTAACGTGGTTCACTTGTCCTTTGTTGAATGTATTGGGCTTCTTCCCAAGCGCTCCCATTTCCGCTTCCATTCCTTCCTTCGTGGCAATCATTGGCATAGTGCCCTGTCTTCCTGCACTTAAAGCAAGTAACTTGACTTAAGTCCCTTTTGGCGGGTGTAGCTGGGTTGGAGCGGTTCTGATTGTTATTCACTCAGTTCCCATTCCCATTCTTAGTGCCATTGTGGTTATGCGATCCTCCTCCAAAGGTGGTTGTGACCTCCATGATTATGAACAAGTCCTCCCGAGTTCGGGTTAGCGGGCTTCTGTTGAGCTCCTGAATTATACTTCCCTTGTCCATACTTCCTCTTACGGCTCTCAATCTACTGCTGTTTCCCTTCAATCATAAGGGCCTTGTCTACCAACTCTTGGTAGTTGTTGAAAGTTGCCACCATCAACTGCATGCTCATCTCATCATTCAGCCCTTCCATAAACTTCTCCTCCTTCGCGGCATCTGTGGCCTCTCATCGAGGGCATAGCGTGATAACTTGCTAAACTCATCCACGCATCGAGCCACAAAGACGGTTCCCCTGGCGTAAGTTGCGGAACTCCCGCTTCTTCATCTGCATAGCTCCGGTTGAGACATGGGCTGTCTGCGGAAAGCTTATTTGGCTGGTCCCAAGTAACATTGGCTATGGGAAAAGTAGCCGTAATTCTCCCACCATGCGGGCTGCTTTGGTCCATCTAATTGACAAAGTGCACAGTATACCTTCTCAAAGATCTCAGGCATCCTGCGGTGGTTAACTCCTTCCAATACTGCGTAGCCAATCATCAAACAACTATTGGCTCGGTGCTACCGAAAATACCGGCGGGCTGTAGCGTCGGGAAGCAGGCTAAATTGTCCACCGGGCGGCGGTTATTGTTGTTGTTGTTGTTGCCTGGTTACGAACTAGCAATTGCATCAAAGCATTCTCGCTGTTGGATCAACTGGGTGAGCTCCGGTGGGAAAGCAAAACCGGTGTCACGTCTCGGAGGCATCTGATGGGTTTAGATGGAAGAGATCAGAATAGAAAAAAAAGTCTAATGAGAAAACACTACCCATATGCACATGAGGCAAACTCAAACATTTCACTCAATCAATCAAGCAAAGAAGGGCATACAAGCGGTCTGGGACTATCGCAAAGTGCTCAACTACTATTAGATACATGGGGGAAATACTACTAATATATGGTGGTCATCTAGAAGTTTTGATCGCTGGAAGACTCCATGATGTCTGCTCCAGCTTCGTCTTCGTAGTCATCATCACTCAGATCGGAATCGGTGTCGTCAATGATGATGTAGTTGTCCGGGCAAGTGGGGTCATCGTCTTCTTCTTCCAGTGCTGGTCCTCCCATGAATACTCCGATCTTCTTAACTAGATCGTCGTTCTTCTCCAGTAGTGTCTTGATTTCCTCCTCAAATCCATCGAGTGTAAACTTTAGTTCTTACTCCATTTCGATGATCCTGGTCCTCGCCTTCTACAAATCCATAATGTCTGCGCAGCACATCTGGTTCCCCCGACGTCGAATGTGCTTTGGTTTAGCTCCCTGAATGAAGGCTGCAATGGATCTATCCTTCTTGGTGCCGATTACTTCCCATTGCTCGCCTTGGCGCCCACATATTTGATAGATGGTGTCCTTAAGCTCCTGTTGTATACTTCTCCAATGCGTCCCATGGTAATGTGGGCTGCCATGCTGTTGCCTAGACTCCAGGTGGGTGCTTCGAAAGAAAATTCTATGGGTTTAGAAGTTGGCGAGAACGTCCTTCCCGGAACTTGTACTTGAATCATCCAGCGCTCCTCTTACGGTAAGGTGGCATTATGCGTCCGGTGAAGCTTGGTATTCCAATGTTCAAGTACCTAGTGACTTCCTTCAAGTGGCGTCCAAAAGGTGTGTCTTCATCCGGTTGTGCAAACTTGTTCTTCATCTCCGTCATCCTAAAGAGTGGAAAAATGGAGAGGAGTTAGAAATGAGTAGAGAAGAGTGACCTATGGTTTATCTTAGTGGTCGTGTCCTACACTCGTGTGCTCGATACCATCTTGTAGCGACCCGACCTCAGATGGTCAAGTCTTCGTGTTCCAAAGGTCATCCTCGGATCGTAAGTAATGTCGACACATACACGGACTAGAAGGATTTATAACAGAGTAGCAATCACACACTTATTACATCCAATGTCTCAAAAGAGAACTTATTACAATAATATGGCTTAAGGCCATCTAATGCGATAACAGGAAGGCTTGGAAGATAAAGTGAGTCCATCAACTCCAACGACATAGCTGAGCTGCACGGCAATGACCTAACGAACTTTACTCCTCGTTCGAAAAGTCGCAACATAATACGTTGCAGCCCGAAACGGTCAAGACATGGAATATGCTGGCAATATAACACAATAGAGCAGAACAGAAAATGCTATCACTACATGCATATTTGGCTGGTGGAAAGCTCTATGGTTATAGTTTTGCGAAAAGCCAATTTTTCCTTTGTCGGGGGAAATCTGTACCACCACGGACACCTATGGGACCGGAGCCCCTTTTCGGTTCGGCAGGGGGCGGAGGATGCACAAAGAGCAGATCGAGGCGATCACACGAGAGATTTACCCAGCTTCGGAGCTCTCCGGAGAGATAATACTCCTACTGCTGCTTGTCTGGTTGTATTGTGTTCTTGCTAGGGAGCAATGGGAGCTACAAAACCTAGCTTGAGAGTCTGTGGCCTCGTACGAGCTGAACCGAACGAGCCGAACCCTTTCTATGTTGCACTCGGGCCTCCTTTTATAGGCACAAAGGGGTCACCACAGGTGGCAAGTAGACAGGGGTAGAATAGGAAAAACAGAGGTTGGTACACCGCTTTGTACAAAGGTACAATGGTCTATACCTAACTCGATGGCAAGGGACAAGAGCCATAAATGCCCGTCCTGTCGCCCTGAAAAGTCTGTGGGGACCGTCAAGTGCGCCTCCGTTTGCCACGACGACAACTTGTCGGGCCGCTTATCGCCGCTCACTGGCTGCACAGCCGTCGACACCCGTCGACCAGCGCTGGGAAGCCCCATGGCGACACGTTGGTGGATGAGCTGGAGCGGAGAGGAAGAGAGGTTACTGCCGCGGCAAGTGCCTTGCCGCGGCAAGGTTCTTTGGTGCGTGTTTGGGAGCTTATCGCCATCAGCCTTCCCGGCAAGCTCCTCTTGCCGGGGCCTTGTTTCATTCATGCCTCAAGTGGCCCTCGGCAAGCTCCTCTTGCCGGGCCTTCTTCAGCGCCTAGGGTGGCCTTCCGCAAGCTCCTCTTGCCGGGTCTTGTCTCTTTGACTGAGAACACTTTGTTCTTGAATGGCTCCAAAGGAGCCACGAAGAGCCTTGGTGATCATCCGCAAGCCTTACATGCTGGTGTCACATCGCTCGTGCACGAAGCTCGGGATACTAGGGTACCCCTACTTTAATACACCGACAGGAGCCCGGCCCGAACTGGGCCATACGGTGCTGGCGCTGTTGGGCCAGAGCCCAAACAAAGGAAACCCAAGGCATGCTGCCGCCTGAATCACACCGTTACTCACCCCGGACCCACCACGTCCCCCACTAATCTGCACGCGCCGAGCGCCGGGCGTTATGGGAGAAATCGTGGGCGAGATCGTGGGGAATCTTTTTGCTAGGAAGCGTGAAAGCGTCCGCCTCCTCCTCTTTATAAGCAGAGGATATCGGGCGAAACGCCCACTCGCCATTGCTGTCACATCGTAAACCCCGCTGCTTCCCCTTTCACCTCGAGCCCAAAGAGAGCGACGCCGCCCCTCCATCGCCACCGCACCATCAACGCCGTCGACCTCCTCCACCACCTCTCCTCATGGCTCAAGGCCGACAAGGGAAGAGGCGTGAAATCGGCGCCGGCATGACGGCTACTTGTGCGCAAGGCAAGGCAGGCCCTCTTCGACCCCGAGCTCGGCGCTTAAAGGCATTGCGGAGGGAGTTCTACCTCTTACAGGCGGCGGAGGCGGGCACACCAGCGCTGACAAGGGTGATCTCCGCCGCCACATCCGAGAAGGTCTTCGTGGTACCCTTTCTTCCCGCTTTTCTTCTCTGCGGGCTCTGCCCGCCTTCTCCGAATTCTTTTGATATCATGAACACCTATGGCTTCCACCTCCTTGATTTCACCCCAACGCCGTCCTCACCATGGCAGTTTTCGCCCATCTTTGTGAAAATTTTGTCGGGTCCACCCAAATGTCGCCCTCTTCCGTCACTTCTTCATGCCTCGCCGAGAGAGGAGAGCCACTTGCCGGAGGAGTAGCTTGGGTCTCTAGGATCGGCAAGAAAGAAGCTTACTTGGAAGGGGAGTTCCGTAGTAAGTGGGATGAGTGGAGAGGCAATCGGTGTTGGATCATTGAGGAGAACCCGCAGTTCTTCACCGCTGCGCGCCGAACCCCAATAGGCGCAGCAATGACCGGAGTAACTTGGCGCCGGGAGGACGAGAGGCTGCAGATTGTTGTGACCCGGATTTTGTGCCTTAGGCTTGCCGGACCGATCAGAAGCGCAGCTTGGCGCAGACTTCGGCCCCGCCGCCACAGATCGCACCCTTGCAGGAGAGGGGGAGACCTGCCTGGGAATTCAAGAACGCGGCAGACATCATGAGGTTGCTCCCGGGCCTCAATTGGAACTTCACAGTCTTGGAGTTGATGCGTCTGCAGGAGCTGTTCAAGCATGATCCCGAGCACCCGAGTGGTTCATGTTGCCGGAAGGAGTCGTCCCTTGTGCAACAATTCATCGCCGGACCGCATCCGGCGCCATGATGCCGGCGTGCGATTCCCATGGAATCGTTCCGACTGCGTGAGCCTCCGGCAGACGTCGTCAGGCGGCAGTTCTTGACGGCTTGGAGGAGGTCGCGTCCGCGCCGACGAGAAGAAGTGGCTCACCCACGACACCACCGACCGTGAGATGGCGCGCTCGCCATTAAGGTTGGAGGAGGCGGCAGCAACCGCTGCCTTGGCGCCTTCGGGTTTACCGTGGAAGAGGCAGAGAGGCAGCCGAGCGGCGGAGCCTTGCCGACCGGTGAAGAGTTCGCCCGGCGAGGAGCAGGTCGAGCCCGGCCGAGCCCAACGAGCCAGCCTGGGACGCCGCTGCCCGTCATCCAAAGACCTTGCCGCAGCCGGAGCCCCGCTCCGCCAAGGAGGCGTCTTCGAGGGCCGAGACGAGGCGAGACGGCAGACGGGCCAACAACCAAGGCCGGGCGACAAGCTCTACTGCAGAAATACGGTTGCCAGCTGGAGCGTCCCACACGGTTCCGGCAATCGAGGCGGAATCTTCCCGGCCGCCGCGCTCATGCCAAGCGCTCAACGGAGCCCACCCTCCACCTCTTCGCACCGGAGGCGAGCCGGAGTTTGATCTCTCCGCTTAGCTCCGATGAGGAGGAAGAAGAAGAGTGAGTTTCCACTTATGCGTTTGCATTTCTTCAATTCCCATTGCTTCATCTTGAATCTGATTTGCTTCATTCAGATTTCTTCCTTTTTCGAATGACGCTGGCTCAAAGGGCGTCGAAGAGGGCCAAGACTCCATTGGTGGTAAATCGTCGAAGGCAATTCCCACATGGCGACAGGAGGGACGTCTGAGACTCCTTTGCCGGATCCGCAACCCTTCAACGCAGCAGCCCAAAGACAGCCCCAGCCGTAAGTGTTTGGATTGTCTCTACAGTTCGGTTTGCTTGGGTGCATCTTACCGATATCTGACTTGTTGATTTGTGTAGGAGCAGAGCAGCCTCATCAGAGGCCCGGAGGTCACTCCCAAGTCCAGCCTGCTTCAACTACGCCGCCAAGGGAGAGATCTCCGCCAAGGGAGGACTCTCCGGCAAGGAGGCCTCTCCGAGCAAGGGAGCTTCTCCCATTGAGGGGCATCGCCGACAACCCTCCGGTGGTGGAGACAGCGGCTCACAGATCCCATTGCGGTAATCTTCTTTCTTGAGAATTTCCCTTGGGTTCTTTTTCTTACATTCTTCTTCTCGAACACTTGCTTGACTTGTTCTTTTCTTTGATCTTCAGACCCATCCGCCGGAGAGCCGATGGAGACTGAGGTTGCCGGCGAGGAGGGCGCTCGCGGCAACAATGACGACGCCGCCAACATGGAGGAGGAGGCCGGCGGTGACGGGTCCGCCGGCGGAGAGGCCGCCAAGGCTGCCGGCGCAGAGGCTGGGGAGGGGTCTGGTGATCGTCTTGGCCACGAGGTCAGGAGCGCCAGCGCCGCACCGACCGCCGATCCCCCGCCACCGATGCCGCACTGCACTCGAAGAGCCCCAGCCCGCGCCTATCTGAATGCCGGCGGCGTCTTCATCAGCTCCCATGGGCATCGAGCTCGAGGCGCCCGGTCGAGGGAGAGACCTTCGACGAGCTGCTACGCCTCTGGGTTGTCGCTGGTCAATGCACCAAGCAGCAGCGAGTGCGAGGAGGAGCAATTCTTTGAAGAAGCTGCTGTCGCTCTACCGCGCCCGACAAGCTAAGCCGGAGTCGCGGGAAGCTCTTATCGCGAGGGCGGAGCTGATATGGAGAAGCGCCAGAAGAGCTCCGACGCCAACAAGGAAACCCTCCGGGACATAAGCGGAGGCGCAGAGCAGCTTGTTGAGGCGCACGGCCTTCATCTTGGAGAAGGCCGAGGTCGACGACAACAAAGGCTTGCCGGGCGAAGCTCTCTGCACAAGAAGGAGAGGCTGGCGTGGGAAGATCAACCTCGACAGCTATGAGGAAGATCTTGCAGCTGCAGCAATCACTTGGCGGGGCACTCCGGGGAGGCAAAGGGCGCCGCCGCTGCCGCCGAGGCCGCCAAGAAGGAATTGAAGCGAGGTGGCGCAGCCGAGGCCACCCTCCGGAAGAGCGGCGAGGAGGTCACCGCTGGCTGAAGCACGAACGCGGAAGGGCGCCTACACTCTTGGCGAGTTGCAGGCCGTCTCGCTGAGAGGATCAAAGAGATCGGCCGCCGCCAAGGATGTCAAAGCGGACCTGAGCTGGCCCGACCACCACAGCGGAGACGCTGGACGGCGCCAGGGAGCGGGAAGCGGGCCTGTTGGAGAAGATCAAGGCCAACGAGGAGCTGCTGGCGACCGCCACACACGCCCATAACACCTTCAAAGAAAGCGTGATGCACTGGACAGAGGGTCTTGTGGACAGTGCCGCCACCATTGACAAGGAGATGACGGAAATTGGGATGGAAGATCTCGGATACTCCTCCGACGAGCACCTCCAGCACAGCGCCAAGCTCAGCTTATTCTTCAATGGCGTCTTGGCGGCTCTCCGGCGACTCAGGCGGCGATCCCGAAGCGATCGGCCGAGGAGTCGCGCCAAATCTGCTCGGAGGTTCTCCGAAGGTGCTGATGAAGGTGGCCTATCACAACCTGTGCCTTTACCTCACCAACGTCCTCAAATCCTTGCCACCGGATGTCGGCGTAGAGGCGCTCAAGGCCTTTGTCGCCCCCATCGTGAACAGGGTTCACAAGGTCAAGAGGGTTGAGGTGACCGTGTAGACTAGGCCGCCAAGTTTATCTTTCCTTGTCGCTGCAGATCATATTTAGTAAAACATTTTATTAGATCCGACAAGTTATCCGATAATATACACTATCTTAGGCAATCGAGTGCAATGTTATTTCTCTACTTGATTTCTTCCTTCGTATGTTAGTACCCCTCGCTTTTTAGGGAACTTGTCGGTGCGAGCACCCTTGCATGTTGAGTCGCGGAACTTCAGACCTTTCTTGGCGATGCTGCCTCCGACAAGCAACCTTATGCAACTAGTTGCAGCTCACTTAAGTTGTTGAGCGGACTCGAAACAAAGTAAGGGCGCCAAACTAGCTACGAAGTTGGTTCCTCCGCCGCACAGGTTTTCCATACAAAGTACTTATCGCTCGAGGAAGATAACTTAGAAATTTAAAAACTGATTGCACAAATTCTGGCAACTTAGCTTTTACATCGTTTGCTTCCCGGCAAGGCATTATCTCCTCGGCGATGCTTGGCGGTCCACGTCATTATCTTCTCCTTCCCCGGTTAACTTGTGGGTGGATGAACCTTCCTCATTTCTTTTGAGAAGAAAGAAGAGAAAATAAAGTCATGGAGCCTAGAGGCTCGTTATTGCTTACGGTGTTGATGCTTTGCACAAAAATGTCGGAGTAATATATGCAAATAGGTTATGAAAGCATAAATTTGGCGATCTTTGCGCTAACACATAGGCTTTATTGATGCCGCAGAATTCTGCGCTTGACTTTGTACAAAGGATTACATGCAACAGCGGCAAGACTTGTACAAAAGGGTGGTTGCGGAGCAGGTTCCGGCAACCGCGCATCTGAGTAAAACTTACGAAGATGCTCTATATTCCAGGAATTGCTCCTTTGGAGCATGCATCTTCGGTCTCAAAAGCGAGACGGCGCTTGAACCCTAGTGACTCGTTTCACCCGATAAGGGCCTTCCCACTTTGGCATCAACTTGTTTGAATTCTTGGCGGATTGAACGCTACGAAGAACAAGGTCGCCTTCCTCGAAGCTTCGGCATTAAATTTATGCGGCTATGGTAGCGGCGCAAAGCTTGCTGGTAACGGCAGCTCGTCAAAGCAGCCTGAAGACGATCCTCCTCAAGGAGCAGCGGTAGCGTCATCTTGTCGCAGCTGCTCTTGCTCAACTCATCATAAGCGAGCACTCGAGGTGATCCGTGATCACGAGAGTTCCGTGGGGAGAACTGCCTCTGCTCCATAGACTAGAGCGAAAGGTGTACGGCGATTGGCTCGATTTGGTGTCGCCCCTGATCGACCAAAGAACCACCGGCAGACTCCTCGATCCAGTTTCTTCCGCACTTGTGCAGCACAGCCGAAAGTCCTGGTCTTGAGTCCACGCAGCACTTCAGCATTTGCCCTCTCCGCTTGACCGTTGCTTCTCGGGTGAGCAATGAAGCGAAAGCGGAACCTTGGCGCCAAGATCTTGGACGTAGTGCATGAAGGTGCGGCTCGTGAATTGTGTGCCGTTGTCGGTAATGATCCTGTTAGGTATCCCAAAACGGCAAACAATTGACCTGAAGAACTTGATCACGATCTTTGTCACCTTCCTCATCGCTTCCACTTCCGCCACTTTGTGAACTTGTCGATCGCATAGCATAAGTACTCAAAGCCCCGACAACTCGGGGAAGGGGCCGAGGATATCGAGCCCAACCGAGAAGGGCCAGATAAAGGGATCGTCTGGAGAGCTTGAGCTGGCTGGTGTATCTGTTTGGAATGGGCCAGCACGCTTCACACTTGGTTACTTGTGCGATTGCATCCTGGAGGGCTTCGCCGAAGAAACCTTGCCGAAAGCTTTGCGGCAAGAGCTCTTGCGCCAATGTGGTGACCACATATGCCCCGTGTATCTCTGCCAACAGCTTCGGCCCATCTCCCGCAAATGCACTTCAATTTCACACCATTGAGTCTTCTTACAGTACAAGATGTTGTCAACAAACCGGTACATACTTGATCGCCGGGCTACTCTTTCCGCTGCTTCTTGTTCTTCGGAAGTTCTCCGTCTCAAGGAAATGAACAATCTCTTGGCTGCGCCCATCTTTGGAGCCTGTGGCTCGACAACAAGGACTAAAGGCACATCCATCGCTGCGGGAACATCAGCTTCTACGGCATGAACCACGAGTTTACTGCCGGAGCTTGACATTCCACAGCAAGCTTGCTTAGAACAAAACGTGTCGGGAACGTTTGCTTCAACGAAACAAACCCTAGGGCTTGTCGGAGCAGACTGCTCCTCAGCACTCTTGGCGTTGATCTTGGGGACCTTCTTGGCGTCGGCTTCGGGAAGCTCTGCCGGAAAGTAGTCGCCAGAAATCAACTTCCTCTTCTTATTCTGTCCAGTTGATGGTGTTACGGTTGGTTGAGTCAGCTTGAGCACAAAGATCCCTGGTTCCACAGGTAGCTTGAGTGCGGCGCACTTTGACAGGCCATCAGCAATATCATTCTGAGCTCTTGGAACATGTTCCATTTGCAGGCCTTCAAAGTGCTCTTCTAGCTTCCTCACTTCATCGACGTAGGCCTCCATCAACGGACTCTGATAATCTTTATTTACTTGGCGGACGACAAGTTGCGAGTCACCCCTGACAATGAGCTTCTTGATCCCAAGGTCCACCGCGATCCTGAGACCGGCAAGCAAACCTTCATACTCTGCAGTATTATTTGTTGCTTGCTCCTTGGGAAAGTGCATCTGGACTATATACTTGAGGTGCTCTCCGGTGGGTGCGATAAGCAGCACGCCGGCACCGGCGCCTTGCAGCGAGAAGGCACCATCAAAGTACATCAGCCACTCTTTATCTGACTCCTTGACGGGGATGCTCGTCTCTGGAATTTCTTCGTCTGGTGTCGGCGTCCATTCTGCTATGAACTCCGCCAATGCTCTGCTTTGGATAGTTGAAGTGCTTTCAAACTTGAGACCAAAGCTTGATAGTTCCAGCGCCCACTCGACTATCCTGCCTGTCGCTTCTGGATTTTGCAATATCCTCTTCAGCGGAAAGCGAGTGACAACTGTTATCTCATGCGCTTGGAAGTAATGGCGCAGCTTTCTCGAGGCCATGAGGAGGCCGAAAAGCAGCTTCTGCACACCAGAGTACCTTGATCTAGCTCCCTGTAAAAGGGAACTAACGAAGTAGACTGGGCGCTGCACCATCCTTTTCTGAATCTGGTCGCAATCTTGCGCAGATCTATCCTTGTCGGGACCAGAGCTTGTCGGAGAAGCCCCCTGCTTGTCGCTGGAGGGGAGGACAGGTACCTCTTCAAGTCTTGCAGCGCAGCCTCCGCTTCCGGAGTCCATTTCATTGGACCCGCCTTTTTCAAGATTTTGAAAAATGGCGATGCCGCCAAATGACTTAGAGATAAACCCCGCCGAGAGCAGCTACACAACCGGCAAGTCTTCGCACATCCTTGACACGCTTTGGTGCTTCGATCTGCTCAATGGCCTTGATCTTGTCGGGATTGGCTTCATTCCCCGCTGAGACACAAAGAACCCGAGAAGCTTGCCGGAAGGGACTCCAAACACACACTTCTCGGGGTTAAGCTTGAGGTTGATCTTGCGCAGATTTGCAAAGGTCTCGTCCAAATCTTGGATCAGAGTTGCTTTATCTTTGCTTTTGACCACTATATCATCCATGTAGGCTTCTACATTTCTGTGCATCTGCGGTTCAAAAGCGTCGTGGACTGCCCTTGCAAATGTCGAACCAGCATTCTTTAATCCGAAAGGCATCCGTATGAAACAGTATGTGCCACATGGAGTTATGAATGCGGTTTTCTCTTCATCCTCTTACGCCATGAAGATCTGATGATATCCACGAATATGCGTCAAGAAAGCGAAAGCAAGCCACATCCGCTGTAGAGTCAACAATCTGGTCAATGCGCGGCAAGGGAAATGGGTCTTTGGGACAGGCTTTATTAACATCAGTGAAGTCTATACAAAGCCTCCATTTCCCATTTGCTTTGCGCACTACTACAGGATTGGCCAACCACGTGGGATGGAGCACTCCTCTGACAAGGCCTGCTGCTTCGGTTCTTGATCTCTTCTGCTATGAATTCTTGGCGCTCCACTGCTTGCTTCCTGACCTTTTGGTTGACGGGTCGCGCGTGAGGACTGACGGCAAGGTGGTGCTCAATCACTTTCCTGGGAACACCGGTGATGTCAGACGGTTGCCATGCAAACACATCGACATTCGCCCGCAGGAAAGCAACGAGCGCGCTTTCCTATTTAGGGTCAAGCGTGGTACTGATGGTGAAGGTACCACCAGTGCCGTCCTCCTTGGCGGACACCTTCTTGGTTCTTTGGCGGAGCTACCATTGTCTTCTTCTTGCACTTGCCGGTGGAGCTCGATGGTGCGTCCTCGACGGTAGCGCAGCACTCGAAGAGGTGCGCTTGCCGGAGTGGGCATCGAGCTCTTGCGGACTTGGTCTTCTTCTTCCCCGGAGCTTCAGCCGACAAGTGTCTTGTTGTTCCGCCACGGCTGCTGCTTCCGGTAGATCTTGTCGGCACAGATAAGGCGTCCTTCTTGTCGCCAGGGACAGAGATGACACTTATCGGGCACGGCATCTTGAGCACATTGTAAGCGTAGTGAGAGGCTGCCATGAACTTGGCGGCGCTGGGCGGCCCAAGATCCCATTATAAGGCAACGGGAAATCAGCAACGTCAAACGTAACCCTCTCGATCCTGAAGTTTAGCTTCGCTGCCAAATGTCACCGGCGGCGTGATCTTCCCTTCGCTTGCTCCTTCCGGGTTGATTCCTTGGAATGTGCCGGTTTCTTCGAGCTCATTGTCGGGGATCTGTAGCTTTTGGAGCACTGCAGAGGAGATCAGATTCAACCCGCCCCGCCACAACTAACATCTTGGTGACTTTGAGGTTGCGGATAGTTGGCGAGACCAACATCGGCAAGCATCCGACCGCAGTTATGCGATCGGGATGGTCCTCAATATCAAAAGATGATAGGCGTCTGCTGGACCACTTCGCAGGCTTGCGTGACTCTACGGATGGTTCTGCTGCATTTACTTCCCGCATCCACCGCTTGAGTTGGCGGTCGCGAAGTATGCAGAAGCACCACCGTCAACGCAAAGGACCTCTGTGGCTTCTCAAACTCCTGGTCTTGACTTCATCGTCATCTATGTCTTCGCCGCTGTCTTCGCCTTTCATCCTTGTCGCGCCACGGGAGGCTGTCTCCTTGCCGCTGCTTGGCCAGCCTGCATGGCGTCCCCCAGCCGAGGCGCTTCTTGCCAGCTCCTCCGGCACCTTCTGGGCTTTCTCCTTGTCTCGCCGCTCGTATTCAGCTCTCTGCTGTTCTACAAGCTGCTCGACTTTTTTTACAGCTCGAGGTCGTGGCCCTTAGTGCGGTGGATCTTGCAATACTGTTTGTTGGAGCTGTCACGCTTGTCGGCGACCGCCATTGCACGGTTGTTGGCGCCCCGGCAACCTCCTTGCCGGAGCCGACAACCTTGGCGGCACCTCCGCTGTCGGACTGCTCGACAACTAGCACATCTTTGCCCTTCTTTTTTACGTTATTCCGCCTCCGGCCTTTTCTTGCCGGGCGGTCTCCTCACCGCCGATTCTGCTTCTGCCTTCTCTCCTGGGAATCTTCTCCCTTCCTCAGCGCGTGCACACTTGTCGGCCAGGGCGTAGAGCTCACTGACATCTCTGATTTTGCACATCGCCATCTCCTCTCGCATCCTTCGGTTCCGCACGTTCTGATGGAACGCGCTAATCACCGCAGCGGGGTGGATGTCTGGGATGGTGCGCTGTACACGGCTGAACCTCTGGATATACTTGCGCAGGGACTCTCCTTCCTTTTGGGCGAGCAGATGGAGATCGCTCTCCTGGCCATGTGGCTTGTGGCCGCCGGTGAAGGCGCCAACAAACTGATGGCACAGGTCAGCCCAAGAAGATATGGAGTTGTCCGGCAAGTGCATGAGCCAAGATCTCGGCGTTGGGCTTGAGTACCAACGGAAGTAGTTGGCTAGGATCTTGTCGTCTCGCCCCCCGGGAGCCTGCACCGCGATGGTGTAGATGCTAAGGAATTGACGGATGTGTCCGCCATCGTACTTCTCTCGCACGTCGGGTTTAAAGTTCTTGGTGCTGGGCCCTTTGGACTTGCCGCAGCTCACGGGTAAACGCAGGACAACCTACCGCGTCACGGTAAGTCGCCTGGTTCCCCGGGCGCATGCATATCAACGGAAGGGCCCGGTAGCGGCTGTCGATTGACGGCGCGCTTCTCTTCGGCGCTCGATACGGGTTCGAGCGTCTTCTTGCTGTCGTTCTTGAAGAACTTGGCGCTGATCGCGACGTGCTCGCGGATCCGACGACGCAGTGGAGTCGCTGTCGATGTTGATCCGACGAGCTGGCGATCTTGGCCTTCGGGGTGGAGAGTGCATGGTAGTTGCACCTCCGCAGGTCTCGTCGCCACCGGCTCGTGCCTTGCCGTGTTGCCGCGGCAGCGATGCGGTTGCTTGTCATGCGGAACGTCGCCGTTGGCGAAGCCAATGAGGCTCTGGATGGTGGCCCTCCATTTGTCGACCTTGTCGGACGCCGGAGGGTAATCCAAGAGCAGCTGAGCTCGCGCCAGAGCTTCTTCTCGAGTGGTGGACGGCAGTGGCGAACGGTGCGAGGAGCGGGATATGCTCGGACTTCTGTTTATATTAGAAGGAGCAGTCCCCGTCCGGCGACCGTGCCTCGCTCGGGCCAACATCTTTGGCGTGCATACTGGTCTCGGCGTCGCGTGACCCACCATCTCGGTCGGGGCCCAACGAAAGGAGTGAGGCCGGTGGAAACGCCGGAGACGGCTGTCGGTCCCAGCGCTTCAAAAGATGGTCGTGGTGAGTGTCTTGACGCCGAGGTTTGCGCGGCCTTGTCCTTGGACCTGGCAGCGTTGTGCGCTCCCTCGTCCACGTCCATCCCTCCGCCGGCATCTACCCCACCACCTGTTTGCTCCGGAGGTTGTGGGATCGACGCGGACGGTTCTCCTGCCGCCGAAGTCTTCTTCTTCGGCGCCATGTCGATGAAGACGATGAAGATGCAGCTCGTGTGAACGCCGGATCAGGTTCACATAAACTCGACGCACCCCCTACCTGGCGCGCCAAAAATGTCGGGGGAAATCTGTACCACCACGGACACCTATGGGACCGGAGCCCCTTTTCGGTTCGGCAGGGGGCGGAGGATGCACAATGAGCAGATCGAGGCGATCACCACGAGAGATTTACCCGGCCGGAGCTCTCCGGAGAGATAATACTCCTCACTGCTGCTTGTCCGGTTGTATTGTGTTCTTGCTAGGGAGCAATGAGAGCTACAAAACCTAGCTTGAGAGTCTCGTGGCCTCGCATTTAGCTGAACCGAATGAGCCGAACCCTTTCCACGTTGCACTCGGGCCTCCTTTTATAGGCACAAAGGGGTCACCACAGGTGGCAAGTAGACAGGGGTAGAATAGGAAAAACAGAGGTTGGTACACCGCTTTGTACAGTGTACAGTGGTCTATACCTAACTCTAACGGCAAGGGACAAGAGCCATAAATGCCCGTCCACTCGTCGCTGAAAAGTGCAACGGGACCGTCAAGTGCACCTCCGTTTGCCACGACGACTTGTCGGCGCCCGCTTATCGCCGCTCCCGGCTGCACAGCCGTCGACACGCTGCGCTGAGGAAGCCCCATGGCGACACGTTGGTGGATGAGCTGGAGCGGAGAGGAAGAGAGGTTACTGCTGAGGCAAGTGCCTTGCAGCGGCAAGGTTCTTTTTGTAGTGCTTGGGAGCTTATCGCTCACCAAGCCTTCCCGGCAAGCTCCTCTTGCCGGGGCCTTGTTTCATTCATGCCTCAAGTGGCCCTCCCGGCAAGCTCCTCTTGCCGGGGCCTTCTTCGCGCCTAGGGTGGCCTTCCCGGCAAGCTCCTCTTGCCGGGGTCTTGTCTCTTTGACTGAGAACACTTTGTTCTTGAATGGCTCCAAAGGAGCCACAAAGAGCCTTGGTGATCATCGGCAAGCCTTACTGGGTGTCATCGACTGCCGTGCACGAGTTCGGGATACTAGGGTACCCCTACTTTAGTACACCAACATCCTTACAACAAAGGAATAGATTTTAATTTAACTATCATGGTGGTTGAAACATGGAGAAGGTATAACCCCAACTCAATCGCAATTAAAGTAGTTAACAACCCGACAATATTAATTAAGAGTGACGAGATACATGTGATAACTCAAGTACTAGATACTCAAAATTGTCCATAACCGGGAACATGGCTAACCATGATTAGATTGTACACTCTGCAGAGGTTTGCACACTTTTCCCCACAAGACTCGACCGCCTCCGTTGATTTCTCGCACTACATGGTGTTTGAGAAACGGATGACCGAGACATAGTCTTTCAGAAACATTAACTCTCTACTCCGGGTAGACCATACCAAACCTACAAAACCCACTACCTGCTGATCTACCTCTTCAAGAGCTTCACGTAACTTACTCAACTATGCTAGAGCCCATAGTACCTTGTGGCTGCACCACGGAAGTTTCTAGCATGAATAATCTCAGTTCCCTTTGAGCCTGGGTGGCGGTCCATAGGAAGATCACACGGGTACCCCGGGATTTCCAAAAGTAAATAGACAACACTGGGTTCCCCAGGCGCCTCAATCCACCCAGATGTTTATTAAAGTTGCCACCTTAAATTAAACCATTAATTAACAATCTCACATCTGTCATGGATTCACTCAAACCCAACCACGTCTACGAGCATAGCATAGCAATATAAGCAACACGTAGAAGTAACTCCCAAGGGTTTGATAGTAACAGGGCAATAGGTTCTACCTCAACTACTACTTCCCAACCCACAAGTTAATGACATCCTAAGCATGCAATGTTTGAGGATTAAACTAATGCATAAAAACTGGGTATGAAAAGAGTATGATCAATGTGTTACTTGCCTTGCTGACGATCCGCGAATCCTAGAGACTCATAGTAACACGCTTCGCACTCCGGGAATTCTATCGCAAGCAAACAATAACATACATAAGCAACAAGCAAAGATGCACAAGCAAAACTTCAACTAAAAGAGGTTGACCAGAAAGTTCAACTTAAGAACTCCGGTTCGCAAAAGAATCAAACCAAACGGAACAACGAAACTCAAACGGCGAAAGAAACAAGATCCGTTTACTAATCTGAACTAGGGTCAAACTTTACAGTATCAAAATCTTGTTTAGGTTGTTAAAGCGGAAAGAGGGTCTTGAGACGAAGATCTAGGCGCTTGAATCACCTGATTCCGACTAACGAGCGAAAAGATAAACAGAAACTAAGTCAGAAATCACGATCAGAAAAATCGCGGAATAAATCCGAGAAAAAGAAAAACTGACGAACAGACTAACGAACGAACGTTCGTTATCTGGATCTAAACGAAGAATGCGTTCGTTAAAACGAACGAACGAGCGAATACTCGCTAAATAAATAAATCGGAGAAAAACCGATCTATTTAAAAAAACGAAAACTAGGGTTTTCTGAAAAAACCGAACGGCTTTCTTTATAAAACCGGGGCGGCGGAGCGGCTACCTCGGCTCGGCTCGTGAGGCTCCGGCGGGTCCGGCGACGGCGGGCGGCGGGTGGCGGCGGCGGCGACGGGAGGCGACGGCCGGTCCGGCGGCGGCGGAGGCGCGGCGGTGGCGGTTCCCGGCTCGGCCGGGCGGCAAGTGGCGGGTGGTGGTGGTGGTGGCGGCGGGCGGGTATTTAAGAGAGGGGGCTTGGAGGAGGGGCCAGTGGCGGTGGAGTCCGGCTCGGACTTAGAGTCCGGGTCGGCGGCGGCGGGCGCTTGTGAGGGGAGGCGGGCGGCCCGGCTTGGTAGGCCTGCTCTTGGTGAGCCTTAGGCCCAATCGGTATGAGGACTTTTTTAAATCGTTCATGTGGAAAATAAATCCTAAAATAAAATAAAATATAAATCTATAAGTGCCAAAACAAATTTTCACCGTCTAAATGAAATATTTGGAACGAGATGAACATTTTCTTGGCCCAAAAATGCAATTTTTGAAAACGTGCAATTTTTCTAACGCAAAAAAAATCCAAATAAAGTAAAAAAAATCCAACAAATGATTTTAACATTTTTCCTCCAATATTTCAATTGGTTTGGAGAAGTCATATTATCTCCCCTCATTTATTTTATTATGAAATATTTTTCGGAGAGAAAAATAATTAAAATAATAAATCCTCGTTTCGCTATTTGATAAAAATCAAATATGAAAACGGAAAATCCCAACTCTCTCCAGGGGTCCTTGAGTTGCTTAGGATTTCAAGGATTGCGGAACGAAGATGCAATAAAATATGATATGCATGGATGACCTATGTATAACATTCCAAATTGAAAATTTGGGATGTTACATGTAGTCGTACTTGATGAACTAGAACTTGATGTAGTCTTGGGAACCCACTTGACCATGGCCTTAGGAGCTTCTTCAAATGAATCAATCTCTTCTTGAAGCTTGTCCTTGCCTTTTAGCTTGTGGTCTTGTGGTGGAAGATCATGTTGAGCTTGTGTTCCCTTGAAAGAAGTGGGGTCATATTTCTCTTGTTGAGGAACAAACTTCGTCTTGGGGTATTGATCTTCTTCCCACTCAACTCCATTGGCATTGAACTTTCGTTCAAAACCAACACCTTGATTCTTCCAGTGCCTTCCTTGCCTACGTACAATTTCCTCAAATTGCTTACTTCCGACAAGGCTCTTGTAGACAACATTCTCTATAATTCCCTTCAATAAGCTATTTTCTTGCTCAAGTGTAACTTGCCTAAGAGAATCATTAGTGGAATCAAGAGAACTACTAGAAGCAACAATATTGGATTTAACATGATTACTGTTACCTACTAGAGGAAGAATCCTCCTTGTTCTTATTGCTAGATTTTACTTGTGGCATATAAGTAGACAAGAGGAGACGTTTAGCAAGATAAGAAGAACTCTTCTTTCGAAGATCATCATTGATAGCTTTTAAGAACTCATGCTCTTGCTCTAAATTTATCTTCTCGAAGCGTAGCTTCTCATGAGTCTTTAGGAGCTCTCTATGATCCTCTATAGTTGTTTCATGAGCTAACTTAAGAGTGTATAGTTCTTTAGTTAGACGCTCAATCTCCTTCTTACCATTGTCATTCGTTTCATCTTGATTAGCATGAATACTAGCAATTTCATGATAGTTTATACCACTAGTGTTTTCAACAAGTAAATCATCATCACCTAGCAAATCATTTTCATTACTATTGAAATCAACATACTCGGGGTGTGATACCTTAGGGCCTTTAGCCATGAAGCATCTTCCAATTCCTTCATTTGGTGAGTCAAAAATGTCGTAGGAGTTGGATGACACAAGTGCAAAACCAGCAACACCTTCATCTTGAGTATATTCGGAGTTGGAGTGATAGCTTCTCTCAGAGTAGTTGTTGGAGTCGGAACCGGATACCCATTCACCAACATGAGCTTGATGTCTTTGTCTTATGTAGCTCTTTGATGACTTGTCCATCCTTTCCGAATCCTTACTTCTGCGAGAGCGTCTTCGCTCATAACGATCATCTCTACTCCTTCTCTCTCTTGGTGGTGATTCATCTCTTTTACTTCTCCTTCTTGGTGAATCTTCAATTTTCTTGTAGGGACCCGTACACTCATAGGAGTAGTGTCCGGGCCTTCCACAATTGTAACAATTGCGATCACGACTAGAAGATGTTTTGTCATTGTAGGAACTTGACTTGGAGCTTCTCTCTTTGCTTCTATTCTTATAGAACTTGTTGAAGTTCTTCACCATTAAGCTCAATTCTTCATTGAAGACTTCTTTCTCACTTGATGTTGTAGGAGCATCACTTGAAGGTTCGTAAGCACCACTAGACTTGTTGTGGAGCTCTTCCTTATCCTTGAGTGACATCTCATGAGCAACAATTCTACCAATGACTTCCGTGGGCTTGATATCTTTGTAATTGGGCATCATTTGGATCAAGGTGCACACGGTATCATATTTTCCATCCAAGGCTCTTAGGATCTGGATGATGAATTTTTCGGTCATCTCTTTGCTTCCTAAGCTGGCAATCTCATTTGTGATGAGAGCAAGCCTAGAGTACATCTCAGCAACTCCTTCACCATCCTTCATCTTGAACTTGTCAAGTTGACTTTGAATCACATCCAATTTGGATTCCTTGACAGACTCGGTACCTTCATGCATATCAATCAAAGTATCCCAAATTTCTTTTTCATTCTCAAGGCGGCTAATTTTGTTGAATTCTTCGGGGCACAATCCGTTGAGGAGAATATCGCAAGCTTGAGCATTCTATTGCAACATCTTCATTTCTTCCGCGGACGCTTCACGATCCGGTTCTTTTCCATCCTCGAAGAAATCACCTTGCAAGCCAATGCGCACAATAGCCCAACCAGTGGGGTTATGACCAAGAATATGCATTTTCATCTCATGCTTCCAACTAGCAAAATTAGTAGGATCAAAGTAAGGTCCTCTACGGTGATAATTTCCCTCGCTAGACGCCATACTCTCCTAGGTTGTGAAACCAAAGCTATGATCACCAAAGCTATGGAAATCAAGGAAAATGGAGATCAAAGCTCTGATACCACTTGTAGGATCGAAAGTAGGTCTAGAGGGGGGTGATTAGACTACTTGACCAAATAAAAATCCAACCTTTTCCCAATTTTAGTTGTGGGCAGATTTTAGCAATTAGCACAAATCAAGCAGTCAACCTACACATGCAATTCTAAGAGTGTAGCAGCGGAAAGTAAAACATTGCATATGAAGGTAAAGGGGAGGTGATGACCCACAAGTATAGGGGATCAATCATAGTCCTTTAGATAAATAAGAGTGTAAAACCCAACGAGGAGCAGAAGAAAATGACAAGTGGTTTTTAGCAAGGTATTCTCTACAAGCACTGAAATTATAAGTAATGAGTAGTTTGATAGTAAGATAATTTGTAACGAGCAAGTAACGGTAACGACAAATAATATGCAGCAAGGTATCCCAATCCTTTTGTGGCAAAGGAAAGGCCAAAACAGTCTCTTATGATAAGCAAAGCATTCTTGAGGGTACACGGGAATTTCATCTAGTCACTTTGATAACCCACAAGTATAGGGGATCGCAATAGTTTTCGAGGGCAGAGTATTCAACCCAAATTTATAGATTCGACACAAGGGGAGCCAAAGAATATTTGTAAGCATTTGCAGCTGATTTGTCAATTCAACCACACTTGGAGATTAATTATCTGCAGCAAAGTGATTAGTAGCAAAGTACTGTGATAGTTTTGATAATAGTAGCAGCAGGAATAGTAACGGTAATGATGACAACAGTGATTTTGTAGCAAGTGCAATAGTAACGATAGCAGTAGTAACATAATAGAAACAATATAAGATAAATACGTAGGCATTGGATTGGTAATTTTTTGGATGATATTCATCATGTGACAGTCATAACCTAGGGCGATATGGCACTAGCTCCAGTTCATAAATATATGTAGGCATGTATTCCGTAAATAGTCATACGTGCTTATGGAAAGAACTTGCATGACATCTTTTGTTCTACCCTCCCGTGGAAGCGGGGTCCAATTGGAAGCTAGGGGATATTAAGGCATCCTTTTAATAGAGAACCGGAACAAAGCATTAACACATAGTGAATACATGAACTGCTCAAACTATGGTCATCACCGGGAGTGGTCCCGACTATTGTCACTCCAGGGTTGCCTGATCATAACACGCAGTAGGTGACTATAACTTGCAAGATCGGATCTATAACATGGATATAATGGTGATAACATAAACAGTTCAGATCTGAAATCATGGCACCCAGGCCCAAAGTGACAAGCATTAAGCATGGTAAAGTCATAACAACATCAATCTCAGAACATAGTGGATACTAGGGATCAAGCCCTAACAAAACTAACTAGATTACATGATGAATCCCATCCAACTGCTCATCGACCAGTGAGCCTATGAAGGAATTACTCACTCCAGGTGGGGAGCATCATGGAATTGGCGATGGAGAAGGGTTGGTGATGACGAAGAACGAAGATACCCCTCTCCGGAGCCCCAAACGGACTCCAAATCTGGCCTCCTGATGAAGAATAGGAGGTGATGGCGGCTCCATCTCGTGGAACGTGATAATTCTTTCTCCCTCATTTTTTCTGAAAAAATATGATTTTATAGCGTATTTTTCAGGGTCTGCGGGGTCACCAGGTGGGGACAACCCATCTGGGTGCACCTAGAGGGGGGGGGCACCCTGGTGGGTTGTGCCCACCCAGGTGCCCCCCTCCGGTGGTTCTTCGCTCCAGAAATTCTCTTTATTGATATAAAAAATCCTCGCAAAGTTTCGTTCCATTCCGAGAACTTAAATTTCTGCACAAAAACAACACCATGGTAGTTCTGCTGAAATCAACGTCAGTCCGGGGTTAGTTTCATTCAAATCATGCAAATTAGAGTCCAAAACAAGAGGAAAAGCATTAGGAAAAGTAGATACGTTGGAGACGTATCAACTGTCCTCAAGCAATTCAGTTGATAAACTAAAAGTGAAAAAGAAAAACTTTTACGAACTCTTTTGCTCTTGTTTGCATAAATAAGCTTAAACATGACACCTGTGTTTCCAGCCAATACTATAACTAACCATATCAACAATAACTTTTAAAGATTATATTAACTCATATCAATAACATAATCAGCTAGCGAGCAATAATAAGATATCTCAAACGACAACACGTTATCAAAACAACCATGATATAATATGACAATAGTGGTATCTCGCTAGCCCTTTCTGAGACCGCAAAACATAAATTCAGAGCACCTCCAAAGTTCAAGCAGCGACTAAACATTGTAATTCATGGTAGAAAAGATCCAGTCATCATGCACCCAACATTAGCTACACACAGTGCATTAGCATGACATCAGTGCTTTCAAGTTCTGGCGCTTATTTTATAAGGTGATGACACAACATAAAAGTAAATAGATAGTTCCTTCACAGAGGGAAGCAGTGATTTGCAGAGGTACCAGAGCTCAAGTCTTGAAACAGAGGTGAAAGATATTTTGAGACATGCACCCTTCTTGTTTACTTCACGACCATCAGTTATCAATATCTTCCATGCTAAGCACGCTAGTGGTGGTTCCCAAGCGGAAAAGTAAAGGTTTTGACTCCATTGGGAGTTTTTGTTTGATTATTTGAGAGATCAATTCCTTTTGCAGTTTGGGACTGGGCATCCCTATTACCGCTTCTTTCTCAGGCGATGGCGAGTGAATAAACACTCGACCTGAGAATAACCCGCTTAGCATGGAAGATAACGACTAACTCCTGTCATTCCATGAATGATCCAAGCACACAAAAAATGATATTTATTTGATGTTTTTAGAGATGGCACATGCAAATTTACTTAGGACGGTAGGGTAATACCGCTTTATAGGTAGGTATGGTGGACTCATCTGGAATAGCTTGGGTTCAAGGTTTTTGATGTACAAGCAGAATTCCCACTTAGTATAGGCGAAGGCTAGCAAATAGGTTGAGAAGCGGCCAGCTACAGAGCAACAAAGGTCATGAACATGCATTATGCATAAGTAACATTGGACACTAGCATGAGTAGGATATGAACACCATGAACATAAATATCATAGAGGCTATGTTGGTTTTGATTCAACTACATGCATGAACATGTGCCAAGTCAAGCCACTCGAACATTCAGAGGAGGATACCATATCATCATACTACATCACAATCATTTTAACGCAATGTCGATATCCAAGATAAATCATTATCCACTTGTAGCTACTTATGCATGGCATGAGAAACTATAATATCTAATTGTCATTGCAAACATGTTTAATCATAATGGGCTGAATCATGGATACTAGGTTAAACATATTTAAAAAAACAGAACAAGTCGAGTTCATACCCGTTTCTCTCTGCCACGACCAGTTCATCTAATGTCGTCATTATTGCCTTCACTTGCATGATCAAACGATAAGAAAATAATAGTAGTGCAAGAGTGCCGTGGACTAAGCTGGAATCTGCAAACATTTTATTAACACGAGAAGACAAGGTAAAATGGGCTCTTTGTTAGATCAACAATTATGCATAAGAGAGCCACTAAACATTTTCATCGTGGTCTTCTCCTTGGTACGACTCAATAAACAGAAAAGAAATTCAGAGAAACACACTGAAATATTTTTGGAGTTTTTGATTTTCTTGAACAAGCAAATAAAAGAGAAAAGCAAAAATGAGGAAAACTATTTACACGGGAAAGCTCCCAACAAGTAAAAGAAGAACAAGGAAATATTTTTGGGTTTTCTTTTTATTGCTACAACAATTTAAATTAGGAAGAAAAATAAAAAAGAAGCAGGAAATATTTTGGTATTTTCTCAAAGTTTTCAAACACACAAGAAGAAAGCGAGAAAATAAATTAGCATGTATAATACAATGAAAAAGTGTGGATACCGACAATTAGAATGAAATATGTGAACATGAAGGTAATGTCGCTGGGAATACTTACTCCCCCAAGCTTGGGCTTTTGGCCTAGCTTGGTGATCAGTCAATAGCTGGATAATAGTCGGAGTGGTAGCTCACGGAGGCTCTTGGTGCGGATGCCTCAGCCTGCCATGCAGCTACAACCGCCGCATTGTGGGCTCGGGCCTAGCTCTCAAGAACAAAATATCTTCCCCTGCTATGATAATCAACAAGAGCAGGCGTAGGAAAATATGTGTATACGACGGACTCTTGATTAAACAACAATTTGTAGGTGAAATTATCAGGTTTACCCTTAAGGATCTTATGACGCTTCATGGCATCAAAGTCTAAATACTACGTGGGTAAAATAGGATCATTTGGCAAAGGTGAAACACCCAGCTCTCTTGCTAAGCGTGTGGCATAAATTCCACCATAAAAATAACCACTATTAGCGTTGTGTTCCAACCTACGTGCAACAATCGCTCCAAGAGTATAGCTTTTGTCACCGGTGAGAGCGGCGCGTATGAGGCTCAAGTCTGGAGCACAAAGTGTACTACAATCTTGTTTGCCTACAATACATTTCCCATTGAATAATGCAAAGTACTGAACTGCAGGAAAATGAATGCTCTTTATTCTACCTTGCATCACTCCCCTATTCTCACCATAGCAAAGGCTAGACAAAAATGTTTCGAACTCAGCTCTTGGTGGTTCGTCAAGCGAACCCCAGAATGGAATTTTGCAGTGGTGAGCAAACCTTTCTAGTGATATGGTAAATGAATTTTCATACAACTTAAATGATACCCTAGACTCACGGGGATGTAATTTAAATCCTTTGGCAAATGATTCAGTGGGAATGTGGTGTTGATTGCACTTATCTGAAATGTAGGGACCGAGATCGGCATTGTGAACATATTGTTCAAATTCCTCCTTAATGCCCACACTCACCATACAGTCGTCGCATGGCCATAAGCATGTTTTGGTGGTAGCATCTCGTATGGATCTTTCACTTGGTTCAACATAAGACCAACGAACGGAACTGTCACTAGAAGATTCCTCCGAGGATCTCCTCTTCGAAGACCTCCTTCCAAAGAGGTTCATCATATTCGCGTACAATTTTATGAAAAATTTTAGGTGACAAAAGTTTATCAACAAAACCTTACAAAATTGGTAACAACTACTCATAGGGATGTATAGAAGCCACAACAAGCATTCAAACTACTTAGAACTCTAAGAATTGAACATGCAAGCTCATCTACAGCAGCACCAAGAGTAGGTAATCATTCAAAATATAAACCACTAAAACAAAAACTAATTGGACAAACGGAGGAGTCACATACCAAGCAACAATCCCCGAAACAGTTTTGGAAACGGAGCTTCGAGCAAATAGATCAAAATCCGCGGGTTTGAGAGCAAGAACACGAGAGAGAGAGAGAGAGAGAGCAATGGTGATTTTTTTCTAGAGGTATGTGATGATGTGGTGTGAAGAGATAAGTGAGGGGGCCCATGTGGGGACCACAACCCACCAGGGCGCGCCTGGGGGTCCTGGCGCGCCCAGGTGGGTTGTGCCCGCCTGGTGCACCTCCCTCTGATATTATTTGCACTAGAAATTATTAAATATTTAGAAAAAAATCTTATTAAATTTTCAAAGCATTATGAGAACTTTTATTTTTGGGTCATGTTTTATTGCACGGGAAATTCAGAAAACGGACAAAACGTGTCATTTTATTTTATTTAACTAGTAGGAACAGAAAATAAAAGGTAGGGACAGAAAGTAGTGCTCACTAAATTCATCAACTTCATACCTCTCAAAAATGATCCATTAATAAGGTTGATCAAGTCTTATTAACAACCACTTTCGATTAGCATGAAACCGAAGAACTTTCGTAAATCACTAAGTTACCTCAACGGGGATATGAATGTCCCCAACAATAAGCATTTCATATTTCTTTTTAATAGTAGGTAGAGGTACTTGAAAACTTCCAATAGTGATTGTCGAAGATTTTTAAATAACATTAATACCATTCACTTGGAATTGTTTCTTCGCAAAGTGCACCGTATGCTCATACCATTGATATGAAAACCTTGCTTTTATTGCAATCAATAACAGCCCCTGTAGTATTCAAGAAGGGTCTACCAAGGATAATCGACATGTTGTCGTCCTCGGTCATCTCAAGTATAACAAAGTCAGTCAAAATAGTAACATTAGCAACAACAACAGGCACATCTTCACAAATACTGATAGGTATGGCAGTTGATTTATCAGCCATTTGCAAAGATATTTTAGTAGGTGTGAGTTTATTCAAGTCAAGTCCTTTATATAAAGAGAAAGGCATAACACTAACACCAGCTCCTAAATCACATAAAGCAATTTTCACATAGTTTCTTTTGATGGAGCAAGGTCTAGTTGGTATTCCCGGATCTCCAAGTTTTTTAGGTACTCCATCTTTATAAGTATAATTAGCAAGAATGGTGGAGATTTTCAGCTTCCGGTATTTTTCTCTTATTAGTGATGATGTCTTTCATATACTTTGCATAAGGAGGCATTTTCAAGATATCAGTCAAGCGAGTACGCAAAAAGACTGGCCTCAACATTTCAGCAAAGCGTTCAAATTCTTCATCATCTTTCTTTTTAGTTGACTTGGGTGGAAAAGGCATAGGTTTTTGAACCCATCGTTCTCTTTCTTTACCGTGTTTTCTAGCAATAAAATCTCTTTTGTCATATCGTGTATTCTTGGGATGTGAGTTATCAAGATCAACTGCAGGTTCTATCTCAACATCATTATCTGGTTCTTTTTCATTGTTTGGTTGAGTATCTTCATGAACATCAGCATTATCTTTTTCATTATCACCAGGTGAATGTTCATTACCAGATTGAGTTTCAACATCAGAAATAGAAACATCATTTTCATTATCAGGAGGTTTTCCTACTTCAGGTTCACTAGAAGCATGCAAAGTTCTATCATTTTTCTTTTTCTTCTTCTTTTTAGAAGGACTAGGTGCAGTGATGTTCTTCCTTTGTGAATCCTGTTCAATTCTGTTTGGGTGTCCCTCAGGATAAAGTGGTTCCTGAGTCATTTTACCTCCTCTAGTTGCAACTCTAACAACAAAGTCATGTATATTATTATTCATTTCATCAAGCAACTCTCTTTGAGATTTAGCAACTTGTTCTAACTGAGTTTCAACCATAGAAGCATCCTTCCCCACACCCCTAACATCATTTGAGATTCTAAATAACAAGTCACTCAAGCGAGCAATCATATTAGAATTGTATTTCAATTGTTTCATAACATTAGCATTGAAGTGATCTTGCTTTCTAATATAATTTTCAAACTCATAAAAGCATTGACAAGGATGCATATTGTTAGGATTATCATTATCATTGAATTTCATTAGAGAGTTTACCTCTACGACCTTATGCAGTGGTGGTGTATTAAGCCCATGTATTTCTTCAATAGGAGGTAAAATTTTGACATCCTGAGCTTTAATACCTTTTTCCTTCATACATTTCTTTGCCTCTTGCATATCTTCAGGACAGAGATATAATATACCACTCTTCTTTGGAGTGGGTTTAGGCGGTGGTTCAGGAAGAGTCCAATCATCATAATTTTTCAATATGTTATTCAATAATTCTTCAGCTTGCCCAATAGTTCGTTCCCTGAAAACACAACCAACACAACTATCTAGGAAGTCCCTAGAAGCATTGGTTAGTCCATTATAGAAGATATCAAGTATTTCATTTTTCTTAAGAGGATGGTCAGGCTAAGCATTAAGCAATTGGAGAAGCCTCCCCCAAGCTTGTGGGAGACTCTCTTCTTCAATTTGCACAAAGTTAAATATTTCCTGTAAAGCAGTGTTTCTTATGAGCAGGGAAATATTTTTCAGAGAAGTAATAAATCATATCCTAGGGACTACCCACGCAACCAGGAGCGAGAGTATTGTACCAAGCTTTAGAAAGCTTTTCCCTTTAATGAGAACGGAAATAATTTGAGAATATAGTAATAGCGAGTTTTCTCATCATGAGTAAAAAGGGTGGCTATGTCATTCAACTTAGTAAGATGTGCCACAACATTTTCAGTTTCATAACCATGGAAAGGATCAGATTCAACCAAAGTAATTAACTCTGGGTCGACAGAGAATACATAATCCTTATCATCAATAAAGATCGGTGAAGTAGCAAACTTAGGATCATATTGCATTCTAGCATTTAGAGATTTTTCTTTATACTTGCATAGTAATTTCTCTAGATCATCTCTATCCTTACAAGAAAGAATATCTCTAGTTGTCTCCTCATTCATAACATAACCTTCCGGTACCTTAGGCAATTAATATCTAGGAGGGCAAGTTCTAGTAGGTGTTTCAAGATTTTCAGTTTCAAGCTCATCATCAGTTTCAACAACATCATGTTGTCTTACTCTACCAATTTGTTCATCAAGAAAGTCACTTAGTGGCACATCATCATCATGCAAGGTACTAGCATCATCATAAGCATCATTCATAGCAGAAGTAGCATCATCAATAACTTGCGACATATCAGGATTGATAGCATGTGGTGGTGTTGCAAGTTTACTTACAACAGAAGGTTAATCTAAAGCAGAGCTAGATGGCAGTTCCTTACCTCCCCTCGTCTTAGAGGGACAAATCTTAGTCTTAGCATCCTTCAGATTCTTCATAGTGATAAATTGATAATAATACCAAGTGACTCAACAAATATAGCTATGCTCCCCGGCAACGGCGCCAGAAAAAGGTCTTGATAACCCACAAGTATAGGGGATCGCAACAGTTTTCGAGGGTAGAGTATTCAACCCAAATTTATAGATTCAACACAAGGGGAGCCAAAGAATATTTGTAAGTATTTGCAGCTGAGTTGTCAATTCAACCACACCTGGAGATTAATTATCTGCAGCAAAGTGATCAGTAGCAAAGTAGTATGATAGTTTTGATAATAATAGCAAGAGGAATAGTAACTTGGTAACGGTGACAATGATGATTTTGTAGCAAGTGCAACAAGAATTTATAGCAGTAGTAACTTAATAGAAACAATATAAGATAAATTAGTAGGCATTGGATGGGTAAGTTTTTGGATGATAATCATCATGTGACAGTCATAACCTAGGGCGATACTGTCGGATGTGGGGTTCCGGCAAACCCTTAAGGTTCGAACACTGGGGTGCGTGCGAAGTCTTTCCCTCCTACCGATCTATGCCCTAGCTCGCTAAGATCTCGCGGACGAACTCGATTTAACTCGCAACACGTAAAGACACGAGGTTTATACTGGTTCGGGCCACCGTTGTAGTGTAATACCCTACTCCAGTGTGGTGGTGGTGGATTGCCTCTAGGGCTGGTGATGAACAGTACAAGGGAAGAATAGCCTCCTGAGGTTGAGGTGTTCTTGTGGCTAGGGTAGGCTCTCAATCGGGTTGGATCAAGCTAAGATGCAATGCCTCTACTTTGGTGGCTAGCTCTACTTATATAGGCCCTGGTCCTCTTCCCAAATATCGAGCAGGAAGGGAGCCAACAACGGCGGGCAAATTTGAAGGGGGACAACTAGTACAAGCTATCCTGACAAAAGTGGTCTTCGCCTGCGAGAAGCTCTGGTGGTGACGCCGTCTTGGGCTCCACGACGACTTCCGTCTTGCCGTCCTCCTGGTCTTGCTCTCGTTGCACCAATATAGCAACCTTTTGCTCGATGCCTCAAGATTTTTGCCCTGACCGGCCTCCTTAGCACCAAAGAGGAAATAAGGACGTTGCGCGCGCTGGTGCCCGCCTGGCGCCCGCCTGGTGCCGTTCGTCATGGCTCACGTCTTGAGGGCCTCGTGAGGTTTGCCCTGCCTTGATATCTCCGCTCCTCGTGAGCCTGCCTGGCTAGGCCACTCCAAAGGAGGTCTTGCATCGTCCGCCTCGCGAGGCTTGGACCCTCGCGAGGGTCTTGGATGCCTTGTCGGTTAAGATGGGCCATACGGCCTGCTGGCTTAGCCACGTTGTGGGCCGTAGGCAGGCAAGTCTGGGGACCCCCGTTCCCGGAACGCCAACAGTAGCCCCCGAGCCCAAGGTGCGCTCGGGCTTGGCTTCGCGGCGAAGCCAAGGGTCAAGTTCGGAGCACCGCGGGCCCTAAAAGCCTGCGGCCTCGGTTGACGTGTGGCGGTTGATTGGATGTGGGCGTCTCTGCTTCCCCACGCTGCCTCGGCAACTGCTTGTCCTGACAAAAGGCTGGCGCGGGCAGTTCTTGCCTTCATTGCTTCTTCATCGCCTCACTCCAGATCCCCTTTCTCGCTCTTCGCCCCGCTACCTCCAGATCTGCTCGACCTTGCTCGCATCAGATCGCCCATGGCGCCGCGCAAGGTCAAGACTTCCTCGACACCGGCTTGGTACGAGCCCGCTCTTGAAGCGCCCACCGTCACGGAGAAGAGCCTCACCTCCGTGCGTCTACTGACGGCGGGGGAGAGCAATGAGTGGGGGAAGACGGAACTCCGGCTTGCTTCCGACGAGCCAGAGCCTGAGGGGAGCACCTTCTTCCCTTTCTTCTCGAGCAGCGCCGCTGGGTTGGTCCCCTTTCTCCGATTTCTTTTATGAAGTCCTCGACCACTACGGTCTGCGCAGCGTTGCATCTCCATCCCAACTCTATCCTCCTCCCGCCCATCTTCGCCTACTACTGTGAGGCGTACCTAGGCGTGATGTTGCCTCGTGGCGCCTCTGCGCCATTTCTTCTTCCTCCGTCGGCCAAGACGCACATCTCCGGGTGCGCCAATTCCATCGCATGCGGCAAGGCCAACTCAATCTCGAGCACCGGGAAGAGGGGCGACAACATTCGTTCCAAATGGGTCATGATGGACGCCAAGCACGCAGACCCGCGTCTGGCGTTGCCAACGGCAGCACCCCCTTCCAACGGGGGGTGGCCCAAGGCGGAGCTTGTCGATGAGCGGGCATCACCAGTGTTGGGGTAGATGATGACCGACCTGAAGCCGGGCAACGCGAGGGCGGCCATGGTAACGGGGGCGATGCTCCTGAGGGAGTTCTTGATGCTGCGGGTTGCCCCACCTGTAGCGCCGCTGCGTTTCTCCGGGAGCTTGAAGAAGAGGAAAACAAGACCCGCCCGAGGCCGGGGACCTGCCTGGCGATGAATTGACGCCGCCCTGCGCCTCATAGTCGGGGACAACCAGGAGTACCTCCTAGCGCCTTCTGCTCTGTTCCAACGCAGAGATCGGAGGAATTCGTCGCCTCAGCCCGACTTTTGATGCGCTGAGGCTGGTGCTTTGCCGCGGGCGCTTGGGATCTCCTACGGCACGTAAACCGTGGAGGTGTCTTCTGGCGAGTCCCGCGGAGAGGGGGAAGAGGAGGTGGACTCGGAGAAGACTCTGGAAGAGGTGGGGAGACTTCCCCTCTGAGCAAGGCCGAGATTCTCCGCGCCCTTCCTGATGATGCCGAGGCCGACGCCTACCAAGGGGAGAGGGAGCAACCCCTCGTCCCGACGAGGGGTAGGTCGTCGCTGGTGGCCCGTGGCACCGCCTCCACCCCGACACCTCCTGGGGCTGGATCCGGTTCTGCCTCCGCACCGCCTGGCGCCGCCGGAGCCCGAACGCCTGCTCCTCAGGTCCCGAAGCTGTCAGTCTTCAAGCTCCCCAAGCGGAAGTATGTGGCGGTGGATCAGTAAGTGTCTTAAGCTTTGCCTTGTCCTTGTTTGCACTTGTCATTTCCTAACACTCGTCCTTGGTCGATCAGGCCGACATCTTCGGCGAAGAAGAAGACGGAAGACGCAGCGGCCGTGCCTTCCCCCACAGAGAAAGGAGGCAGCAGCGCCCGAGTCTCCCCAGACCGGTCGTCCTCGCGAGGCCAAGAGGAGCATCGCCGCGTGGAGTCAGCCCCCAGGGTCCTGCTGGCTCCAGAGGTGCCGGCGCCTGGTGCGGCTGATGAGGTCCCAGCTGCTCCGGAGGCCGCGATCCCCCAGGCCCTGGTGATGATGTCGCTTCCTCCCGCTGCTGCACCTCCACTCCCAGGTTCTTCTGCTGCTTTTGCTCTGGAGCATGCTCTTTCGGAGATGACCCAGCTGCAGGCGGATCTCCTGAGCGTGGACCCATGTCTTGTGGCCGGGCACTGGAGCTGGCCTCAGCTGGCTCCACTCGACTTATTGTTCACAGCGGCTGGGCCAGCCGCCGCAACTTCTGAGAAGGAGAACCAGAGCGCCGCCAACGCCGTAGCCGATCGCAAGACGGCGCTGAAAGACGCCAAGGCTGCCCGCGACCACTGTCGTGCACTTGAGGACGAGTTGGAGAGCCTGCGCAACCAGCACAACGAAGAAGCACGCTGCCGCCAAGCGAAGGAGGAGGAGGTGAAGGCCCGGGAGGACGCCGTGAAGAACCGCGATGCCGAGCTGGCGGAGTTGGAGAAGACACAGGCCGCCAAGTGGAGCCGGTTGGAAGGGCTGGAGCGGAAGGCGAAGGCAAGGGAGGCCGATCTCGACGCCAAGGTGCGTGTCCTGGCCGAAGATCATGCGGCCTTCGCCCACCTCGAGGAGAGGTCTCGCAAGGCGCTGAAGACGCTCTATGAGCACGGCCTGGAGAAGTCGCTGGCCACTGATGAGGACGGCCCCACCCGGCTGCTTCCTCTCTTGGTGAAGGCGCTTGAGGAGGTCGTTGATGACCTCGGTCCCATGGTGGAGGCAGAAGCTCATGTCCTGTCTTCGGCTGCACTGACTCGCATCTCCAGCCATCTGCACCTTCGCGACCCCAGCGCGTGCCTTGACGAGCTGCTGGAGCCTGTTGCTGAAGATCAATGTGAGGCCGCCGCCGCAGCCGTGCGAGGTCAGGTGGAGGCCTTGCTGAAGAAGTTCCGCGGCTTTGTCTCCGATCCTCTGTCCGGCGACGCCGCCGATCCTGTGGCGGGTGGTGAAAGCGAGAACATCATTGCCCACTGGGAAGCGCCTTCCGCAAGCGATGGCGACGTCCAGGGGTGACCTGCAGCTATTTCTCCCGTTTTGTTCCTGCAACATGTATCAGGCCTCGTGGAGGCGTTTAGACTTTTCGTTTGATGTCGTGAGGACAATGTGTTTGTAATATTTGCTTCGAGATTTTGCAATTTCCTTCCTATTTGCTGCGTTATGCTCGCTGGCCGCAGAGCCCGGCCTCTGCATACCTCAACCGCCATTGGGCCGACCAGAGACCAGGACGGACCAAGGAGTGAGGGCTACGTGACCAGTAAGGCTCCTGAGTCGTGATGCTCAAGAGTCCCCCTTGACGCCCAAACAGCATATAGGGAGAGTTCGTGAGGATAGATTAATGTTCTACGTCGGCAGAGCCCGGCCCCACGCATACCTCAACCGCCATTGGGCTGACCGGAGACCAGGACGGACCAAGGGGTGAGGGGCTACGTGACCAGTTAGGCTTCTGAGTCGCGATGCTCAGGAGTCCCCCTTGACGTGCAAACAATTTCCACACCTGCCCTCGCCGAGGTCTTGGGAGGCGGCTTGACGCCTGTGTCCGAGGACCTGGTTGGGTGGCGTCTTGGCTTAGACCTGACCAGCGCCCCGTGCCAGCCCCTCGTGCGGCTCTCCCGAGGCGAGGCGTTGTAGTGAGGCTGGGCGTTGAGCTCTGGGCTCCCTGAGATTGGTACAACCGTTGGGCCGCCCTCAATGGTTTATCACTAGTGCGGAGCATAGTTCTTCTGCTTGTGCACGGGCATAGCCGCTCCTCGGCGGTCAACACCAGCCTTGGAGCATGGTGCTTCCACTTGGGCGTGGGATGAGGCCCCCCTCCGGGAGGAGCCCCCGGGGCATGTACAGCCCCGCCCTGACACGTGGCTTGCACGGCAGGGCTGCGAGGTGTATCTGGGCACTCGTGAGCCAGCGCGGGACTCACGAGGCCCTACCTCAAGGCAGGTTGCGCCTGGTCTTGAGTCTTGGTGACTGTGTGTTCCTGCAAGGCAGTTAGATGCAAGCACTCTACGTCCTTAGGTCCCGGCCCTCGAGCGAGCTCAGCCGCCGCTGGTATGCCAGGTCGTGATGCCGTGGTCAAGGCCAGGGGGTGAGGGCTGGAGAGCCAGTAAGAGCTCCTGAGTCGCGATGCTCAGGAGGCCCCCTTTTAACGTGCAAGAGAATTGCATCGGATGAACAGACCTGTGGCGGGCGGCGATCGAGCAGGCGACTGCCGTGAGCAGGCCAGGCATGGAGAGCAATTCAGCATGGATAAATGCAGGAAGATACATGCCACCGGGTCCGGCCCGAGCGGCTTGGGGATGATGCAGCCTGAGGGGCGCCCCCAGCAAGGTAAGCTAAAGACATAAGCAAAAGGGATACATGCCACAAGGATGGACCCATGTGGCCTGGGAATAATGCAGCCCGAGGCGCCTCCCATTAAACGAGCTTGGAAGATATCACCAGTTACGTAGAGATCGGCGTAGAGTTGGTGCGGTAAGGCGTCAAGGCCGAAGAAATGACTCCTCATGAGCCACCGGGACCCTGAGCCTCGGGATGCTCTGGGGGCTCGGGAGGTTCCCTAAAGACCGTCTCCATCTCCTTCAGGACGGCGTGGTACCTGGCCTCCTGAGCCGCAAGGACACGCCGCATGTCATGTTGATAGGCTGACGCCACGCTCGGCAAGCCGAAGGGCATGCTAACGTAGCTGTGTGGTGGGCCCTCGTAGCGGCCCACACATGATGGCCAGAAGTGCTCCTGAGAAGCGGCCCTGTTGAGCCCTGGGACGTCAATGCAGACACGCAGCCCAGCATCCTTGCCAGGATGGGGAGCTGGGCCTCGTGAACGGCGGTCGCCGCGCATGGCTCTTGCATCTTGCAGTTCTTGGGTGGTCGTGGTGACGAACTCCTGAGTGGAGGGCACTCCCTGCCCCGTGCTCTCCCGAGGAACATGTGCCGCGAAGCACGCTTCCAAGTGGTGCCCAAGCACCTCCATCGTGAGGTTGGCAAGGTCGAGGCCCTCCGGAGAGCCCCGAGCCCTGCCCGAGGAGGGCGCCGGGCGCGCTTTCCTATGCGATGGAGGGAGGCGCCCCTGGGACGGGCGCCGATCCTGATGAGGCCCCTGCCGCGACGCCATCCTCCTGAGGTCCTGCGCGGCGCGGCTGCTTCTTCTTGGGGATGGCCTCCGGAGGGCCTTCACTTCTGCTGTCGGGGTCGTCGATTGCTGCGGCTTGAAAGGCACGCTCGAGGGAGCAAACTGCATCCCTCTCTTCACACGGGACCGTGATGATTCCTCTGCTTCCCGCCATCTTGAGAACGTTGTAGCCGTGATGAGTGACTGCCATGAACTTGGCCAGGGCTGGATACCCGAGGATGGCATTGTACGGCAGGCGGGTGTGCGCGATGTCGAAGTCGATGAGCTCGGTGCGGTAGTTGTTGCACTCCCCGAAGGTGACAGGTAGGCGGACCTGCCCTATCGGTGTGGTGGAACCGTCGGTCACTCCTGAGAAAGGCTTGGTGGGCTGGAGCTGTTCATAAGGCACTTGGAGGTTGTCGAACGTGTCGACGGACAGGACGTTGAGCCCTGCACCGCCGTCGATGAGGGTCTTGGTGACCTGCACATTTCTCATGACTAGGGAACACAACATAGGGAGGGGGCCAGTGGTGGCTGCGCACTTGAGCTGATCCACCGAGTTGAAAGTGATGGCGCATTGGGACCACTTGAGCGGGCGCGTGGCCTCGAGCTTCGGGAGCACCGCGTTCACCTCGCGAGCGAATTGTTTGAAGATGCGGTGAGAGGCTGGGGCCTGGGTGCCGCCCAAGATGCAGGCGATTGCACGCGGCTCCCCGGAAGCCCCAGCCCCTCGCCCCTGGTGGTCGTCGTTCCTTCTTGGTGGCGGCAGCGGGGGAAGACTGGTGTTGCCCTGGGGGCGGTCCTCACGAGGCGGATCCCTCCGAGCGCCCTTGCGAGGTTGGTCCTGCCAGCGGTCCTCACGAGGCCGGTCGCGCCACTCCTGGTGCGGGCCACGGTCGTCCCAGCGTCCGCCTCCTCATCCTCCTCCACGGCCGTAGCCCCGGTCGTTGCGCTCGGGGCATCGACCGAAGCGTCCTTCCCGTATGGCTCTGAGCTCTTGACAGTCGTTGGTGTTGTGGGTGTTCAGGTTGTGGAAGGCGCAGAACGGTCGGCCGTTCTTGGATGTCTCGGGCTGATCTCTGCCCCGCCTGGTGTCGGGCTCCGCTGCGAGCACCACCGCCCTCTTGTGCTTCACGTCCTTGGGCTTGGCCTTCTTCTCCTCCGCTCCTGCAGCTGGCAGCTCGAGGAGAGAAAGGCGCCCCTCCTCAGCTCTTGCGCACTTGGTCGCCAGGTTGAACAACTCCTGAGATGTGCAAAGCTCCTTGTGGATAGCGAGCTCTTCCTTCATCTTGACGTCGCGGACGCCGTCGGAAAACGCGGAGATGATGGCCTCGTCCGTGACCTTGGGGATCTTGGGGCGGGTGTTGTTAAGCGCTGGATGTACTTCTGGAGGGTCTCTCCTGGTTGCTGCTTGATGCGGTGTAGATCACCTGCGGCCGGTGGGCGGTCGCGAGTGCCCTGGAAGTTGGCGACGAAGCGGTCGCGCATCTCGCCCTGTGAGCAGATCGAGCCGTCTTTGCAGGTTCAGGAGCCAGGAGTAGCTCCATCCTTGAGAGCCATGGGAAACCAGTTCGCCATGACTTTTTCATCGCCGTTGGCCGCTTCGATGCTCAGCTCATAGAGCTGCAGGAACTCCGTGGGGTCGGCGGTGCCGTCGTAGCGAGGAGGCAGATCCGGCTTGAACTTTCCTGGCCAGGCGACGTGATAACCCACAAGTATAGGGGATCGCAACAGTTTTCGAGGGTAGAGTATTCAACCCAAATTTGTTGATTCGACACAAGGGGAGCCAAAGAATATTCTCAAGTATTAGCAGCTGAGTTGTCAATTCAACCACACCTAGAAACTTAGTATCTGCAACAAAGTATTTAGTAGCAAAGTAATATGATAGTGGTGGTAATAAAGAATAAAAGTAAAGACAGCAAAAAGTAATGTTTTTGGTATTTTGTAGTGATTGTAACAAAGCAGCAACGGAAAAAGTCAATAAGCGAAGACCAAAGATATGGAAAGCTCAGAGGCACCGGATCGTTGATGGATAATTATGCTTGGATGCGGTTCGTCATGTAACGATCATAACATAGGTGACATGTAACTAGCTCCAATTCATCAATGTAATGTAGGCATGTATTCGAATATAGTCATATCGTGCTTATGGAAAAGAACTTGCATGACATCTTTTGTCCTACCCTCCCGTGGCAGCCGGGGTCCTATTGGAAACTAAGGGATATTAAGGCCTCCTTTTAATAGAGAACCGAACAAAGCATTAGCACATAGTGAATACATGAACTCCTCAAACTATGGTCATCACCGGGAGTGGTCCCGATTATTGTCACTTCGGGGTTGCCGGATCATAACACATAGTAGGTGACTATAGACTTGCAAGATAGGATCAAGAACACACATATATTCATGAAAACATAATAGGTTCAGATCTAAAATCATGGCACTCGGGCCCTAGTGACAAGCATTAAGCATAGCAAAGTCATAGCAACATCATTCTCGAACATAATGGATACGTGGATCAAACCCTAACAAAACTAACTCGACATATGATAAATCTCATCCAACCCATCACCGCCCAGCAAGCCTATGATGGAATTACTCACGCACGGGCGGTGAGCATCATGAAATTGGTGATGGAGGATGGTTGATGATGACGACGGCGGCGAATCCCCTCTCCGAGCCCCGAACGGACTCCAGATCAGCCTCCCGAGAGAGATTAGGGCTTGGCGGCGGCTCCATCGTGAAACGCGATGAAACTTTCTCTTTGATTTTTTCTCCCAAAGCCAATATATGGAGTTGGAGTTGGCGTCGAAGGGCCACCAGGGCCCACAAGGTAGGGGGCGCGCCTGGGGGCGCCCCACCTCGTGGACAGGGTGTGGGCCCTGGTCTTCATCTTTGGCGAAATTTTTATTATTTTTATAAGACATCCCGTGGAGTTTTAGGTCATTCCGAGAACTTTTGTTTTCTCGCACATAAAACAACATCATGGCAATTCTCGAAAACAGCCACATCCGGTTAGTTCCATTCAAATCATGCAAGTTAGAGTCCAAAACAAGGGCAAAGTGTTTGGAAAAGTAGATACGATGGAGACGTATCAACTCCCCAAGCTTAAACCCTTGCTTGTCCTCAAGCAATTCAGTTGACAAACCGAAAGAGAAAAGAAAAACTTTACAAACTCGCTTTGCTCTTGTTGTTGTAAACATGAAAAGCCAAGATTCAAGTTTCAGCAATTATTATGAACTAACCGTTCTCACAATAACACGAGGTCTCACAATTACTCATATCAATAGCATAATCAGCTAGCGAGCCATAATAATAAAACTCGGGTGACAACACTTTCTCAAAATAATCATAACATGATATAACAAAATGGTATCTCGCTAGCCCTTTCTCGAGACCGCAGAAACATAAATGCAGAGCACATTTAAATATAAAGTACTGAATAAACATTGTAATTCATGGTAAAAGAGATCCAGAAAAGTCATACCCAATATAAACTAATAGTAATGAATGCAAACGACAGTGTGCTCTCCAGCGGGTGCTTTTTAATAAGAAGGGATGATGACCCAACATAAAAGTAAATAGATAGGCCCTTCGCAGAGGGAAGGTGGATTTGTAGAGGTGCCAGAGCTCGGTTTTGAAATAGAGAGAAAAGTATATTTTGAGCGGCAAACTTTCATTGTCAACATAACAACTAAGAGATGACGATATCTACCATGCTAAACAAATTATAGGCGGTTCCCAAACAGAATGGTAAAGTTTATACTCCCCCTCCTCCACAAGCATCAATCCATGGCTCGCTCGAAACAACGAGTGCCTCCAACATTCAACGGGTCCTAGGGGAGTTTTGTTTGCAGTTATTTTGATTTAGTTGCATAAAGCATGGGACTGGGCATCCCGGTTACCAGCCATTTTCTCGTGAGTGAGGAGCGGAGTCCACCCCTCTTGAGAATAACCCGCCTAACACGAAAGATAAGGGCAGCTCTAGTTGATATGAGCTAATCAAGCATGCAAAACAAAATGTTTATTTGAAGGTTTAGAGTTTGGCACATACAAATTTACTTGGAACGGCAGGTAGATACCGCGTATAGGAAGGTATAGTGGACTCATATGGAATAACTTTGGGGTTTAATGATTGGATGCACAAGCGTATTCCCGCTTAGTACAAGTGAAGGCTAGCAAAAGACCTGGAAGCGACCAACTAGAGAGCGACAACAGTCATGAACATGCATTAAAATTAATAAACATTGAATACAAGCATGAGTAGGATATAATCCAGCATGAACATAAATATCATGAAGGCTATCACTACAACAAGAACCCCCCTATGACAACACATCGATGCGTTGCCAAATGTCCATATAAGCGTTGGTATGACCTACACCAACGGATTTTTATGTGTTGCCATTGGTGGTGTTGCAAAGGTCTACAACAACGCATATGCATGTGTTGGTAATGATGTCCATAAGCGTTGCAAGTTACCAACGTATAAACTCGAGCTTAACAACAGTACATATGCGTTGGTGGTTACCCTACACAATTGGATTTCAAACGGACCGCTACGTAGATTATTAGGTCAATATTGCTACTGTACAGGAGATGCAATATAGTAATAAAGACCTCATATATTAAATCAACAATGTTTCTTTACAAAGGACACCATCCGAAGAATACATGATATCTATATTTATGTGCTTTGTTCTAAGTATTGCACATCAGAATGAACTGATGATTACAAATTCTACCTTCAACTTGTACACATGTTATTAACATGTGCACCGTACAAAGAAACAAATCAAAGCATCATTGCAGAAAACAAAAAGCTAAGCTCATCACATGAGCATCTAGACTAATATGTTCAACCTTCATTAACTAAAACCAAGAATAAACAGTTTCTCTTCGCATCCATAACTCCACATCCTGAAGATAGTTCCTGCCAGTTCCAACTAAAATAAATTGCACTCTTCATCTTTCTGTGAGCAATGAAGGAAATACGAGCAGTTAAGTATACCACTTTGGATAATAAATAAGTTCTGGGTGAATTTAAAGTGCAAGCTACCAACCAAGATATCTTAGCACCAGCTTTTACGTAACAACTTAGTAACATATGTTCTTATCATATCCTTTTATCTCCTCTTCACAAGCTTTTCTTAGAAATAAAAGCTCTAGAATTATCACAAAGCAGAGGCTAAAATCAAGACCGCCTCGCTTGTATATCTTGCACTCCAGGATCATGTAATATAATGTTCTATTTAGCTTATGAACCTGGTAACATAAAGGGATTTGTACAGTAGGTAAATTAGTAGCTTCCATGGTAAGTTAGGCAAACACGTTAATGTATTTTCTCTCTTAGGAATAAATAACTGCTATCATATGGAGCTTTGTGCTGACTTAAACAAGGTCACATGCATCATATATCTGAAAATACACTAACAAGTCCTGGAACATAAAACTTGTGGTTGCTCTGTTATGTGTAATGTTGCATGCTTCTCTTGAACAAAGAGATTAATGGAGTCTGATACATCATAACTTGTAGAAAAATAGTATCTAAATTAGAAAAGGCTCCAGGTGACTTTTAAACTTACCTTTTCATCGGTTTATACTTCCAAAGTCAGAGCGTAAGAATAGGCAGAGGCATAGAGCTGTTGTTACAATTAATTAACCTACAATCGTCTGCATCAATAGTTAAGATCCTTCAGAAAGAAAAGAGATTACTAGTGCAAACACGAATGAACGCTTACGCAAATTACAATACGACGTTACCTCCAGTGACATTATTTTTCTTCGGAGACATCACACTTGAAATAATCTAGGAAGAGTTGGACGTGACTAATCAATCGTTTATAAGATGATATCAAATAAATGGGATAAACGTGTTGGGAGAGAGATCAATCTAAATGAACAATTAGCATGGCATATGATGATGGGATACATATACACACACAAGCGCACGCACACACACACAAAGAGATAACGGATGGATGAACACCACACCTACATGATGTCATTGACGTACTGCCATCATCACTGGTCCTATTTATCTTCCCAGGTTGCAGCACTCATTCATTTTCCAATCCGATTATCTCAAGTAGCTTTGTATTCTTTAATATTTTCTGTGAACCTGCAAGATCACAGTTCATGAAGTAACAACTTCAAATTCAAATACTACTGAGAATTAAAGATTTAGTGTGGCATCTCGTGAAGCATTCTTGTTGTGATGCATCCTTCTGATCTACAAAAGATTGCAATTCATCATAACATGCAAATAAATACAAAGTTTTCAGTACTTAGAAGTACCTAAAGTTAAACAAAATAGTTCAAATGATTGCAATTCATCATAACATGCAAATAAATACAAAGATTTCAGTACTTAGAAGTACATAAAGTTAAACAAAATAGTTCAAATGAATCAAATTTACCTACATACTTTCGCATGCTGGCAAGTGTGAGATGTCTAGACTATGATTTATATACCTTTTTAATGTGTTGTTTTATATACTCATGCTTAATATATTCCTGTTGCCTCCTTGACAACGAATGTTTTTGTAAAAGAAGTGAATAATTGATTAATTAATAACCCCTGTTTCCACATAGAACTAGATTCTCTCCTTATAAGCCTCAGAAGATGCAAGCATTGATGATATCCCAACAAGACTGTTGAATAGTTTTTTTAAGAAAAAGGTAGACTAATTTCTACATAATGCATTTAAAATGGGCAAAGCACCCGAATGACCAAAGTCATTTACATGAAGGTGATGTTAACGCCGCACAACGTGTGCAGCAGGCCATCACCAGACCTGTGTCAGGGTACAACGTGCAAGATGAAAAAGGTAGAGCCAACGCTAGCCTTGCTAACTAGAAGCAAGAGCATATGCCAAAGCTAATAGGTTCTGTCGAGTATGCTCTCCTGAAGCACGCAGGTTCCATAGCCTGGTCAATTCAGTAACCTCGTCGAAGACACGCCTCTCCGGCCAAAGAGCTCCATCAAAGACTTGTGCATTCCAGGCATTCCAAAGGGCAACCGCGCATGCCGCGAAAAAACATTCGAGGCAAATAGTTATTTTGTTTTGGAGTATAATCTAGCACTCCAGAGTACGGTAGACATTTACACAAATATATATGAATAGTATATGTGAAAACACCATTACGGTCTGCACAACTAATGTAGATGATCACCAGAAAAAACATTCACAACAATAGGATCAGGTTTCCTCCAACAAAAAGAGAGGGCACCATCATAATTTAAGTACAATAGTATAAATATTCATTGACCAATTGAATTGGAAGTGGACAAACATGTTGACCAATCTCGTACCTAATTGTTCCACCCATGTCACAAGTCGAAGTTCAGAGAAGCTGAAGCACCAAATCCCGATGTAATTATAGAGGCTGCCATGTCATTAAATTAGGCAGAACACATTATTGGGGATAAGAGAAATACATGTTCTTGACGGATATGAAGCTAGGTGAGTGGTCGGTATGACATATGCGACCATGGAAGCCTCCATAGGAGAGAGTGCCCGCGATTGATGCTGTATACAGCCGCGATCTACGATGCCACGACTACAAGCCCTAGTAGCCACACCACAAAGGATCAGAGAGGATAATAGCAGAGGGGAGGAGTGCCTCACTGAAACATCAGCGTTGGAGTCGAGATAGACGACTCGGGGCAGCACCATCGAGCCCCTGGCGAAGGCCGCGCACGGAGACACGACTGTTGGTGAGCCGACAAACCGGAGGAGCACGAATGGCACCGGTGCTGCAAGGACACGTGCTGGGGCGCAGAGGCCATCACGGTGGCGGAGCATCGGCGGATAACAATTAAGGGGGGAGCAAGGCCTAATGGGAGATGGCGGCGGCAGGATGATGGCAATGGAGCTCGGGTGAGAGAGGAATAAGGGGATAGGGAGATGGCGATGGGATAGAAAATTGTTTTTTTAAGGATAAGGTGGAGGTGGGTACACGAAGGTTTTTTTTCCTTGGGGAGGGAATGGGGGTGGTTAACGCTAAGTGGGGAGGTGGGGGTTGAACTAAACAACGCTTATGCTATTTTCGTTGCTAGATATGTGTTGTTATATGGGAGGTTTTGTTGTAGTGTATGTTGATTTGTTTCAACTACATGCGTGAACATGTGCCAAGTCAAGTCACTTAAATCATTCAAAGGAGGATACCACCCTATCATAACACATCATAATCATCTCAATAGCATGTTGGCACGCAAGATAAACCATTATAACTCATAGCTAATCAAGCATGGCACAAGCAACTATAATCTCTAAAGGTCATTGCAAATGTGTTTACTTCATAATAGCTGACTCAGGAACGATGAATCATCATATTTACAAAAACAAGAGAGGTCGAGTTCATACCAGTTTTTCTCATCCCAATAAGTCCATCATATATCATCATTATTGCCTTTCACTTGCATGACCGAATGAAGTGTATAACAATAAGAGTGCACGTGCATTGGACTAAGCTGGAATCTGCAAGCATTCAACTCAAGAGAGAAGACAAGTGAAAGTGCAACTATCCCTAGGTGGTTTTGGTAATTCATAACAACATATAGCTCATTGAGCTAATGCTATTCCAAGATGTATATTTCAGGAAAGCTCAATGATTGGCATGGCATGGATGATGAAAGTGGATCCCTCAAAATATTAAGGACAAAGGATTGGCTCAAGCTCAAAAGCTCAAGACTCTACATTTTACATTTTAGTGATCCAAGATCACATTGAGTCTATAGGAAAAGCCAATACTATCAAGGAGGGATGAGGTGTTGCTTAATGAGCCTCTTGCTTCATGTGCTTAGTGATATGCTCCAAAACCCTCCACTACTTTCTCACATCCACATATGACCTAAACCTAAAGTCAAACTCAGCCCTACCGATTCTTTCTATCCGCGCCACCGAAGTTCAAATGTCATAGCCACCGCCACAAACCCTAGGCAAATCGGTTTCACTGATAGGGATCTCGGTCTCACCGAGATGGGATTGTAATCTCTCGTTTCCCTTCGTAATGTTTCGGTCTAACCAAGTGAGCGATCGGGTCCCACCGAGATTACAATGTAAACTCTCTGCTTCCTTTCGTAACTTTTTCGGGTCTCACCGAAGAGCGAATCGGTCCCACCGAAGTTTACTCCGACCAACACTCTGGTTAGCTTATTACCAAAATCGGTCTCACCAAGTTTGTGTAATCGGTCTCACCGAGATTGCGTTATGCCCGAAGCAGATCCATATCGGTCCTACCGAGATGCATGTCGATCCCAATCAAAAACCCTAACGGTCACTAGGTTTACTAAAATCGGTTCGACCGAGTTTGTTGATTCGGTCCCACCGAGTTTGGTAAATTGTGTGTAACGGTTAGATTTTGTGTGGAGGCTATATACCCCTCCACCTCCTCTTCATTCGTGGAGAGAGCCATCGTAACAAACCTACACTTCCAACTTACTAGTTCCGAGAGAGAACCACCTACTCATGTGTTGAGGCCAAGATATTCCATTCCAACCATATGAATCTTGATCTCTAGCCTTCCCAAGTTGCTTTCCACTCAAATCTTCTTTCCACCAAATCCAAATCCTGTGAGAGAGAGTTGAGTGTTGGGGAGACTATCATTTGAAGCACAAGAGCAAGGAGTTCATCATCAACACACCATTTGTTACTTCTTGGAGAGTGGTGTCTCCTAGATTGGCTAGGTGTCACTTGGGAGCCTCCAGCAAGATTGTGGAGTTGAACCAAGGAGTTTGTAAGGGCAAGGAGATCGCCTACTTCGTGAAGATCTACCGCTAGTGAGGCAAGTCCTTCATGGGCGATTCTTCTATTTTGAATCCGAAGAAGAAGAATAAAATTCATTAGAATAATTTTTTTTATTCTTAAATTAAGTAATAAAAAATAGAGAAA